>JAWPHD010000702.1:0-337500 GCA_037043455.1 Cyrtodaria siliqua
AAAAATGAAGCGTACTGACTGACTGTAGAAGGATGAATCACTAAACATGCAGTGCGTTGTAATACTAAAGGGTCATATCCTTTTCTGACGAACGTCCTGATTAATTGTGTAAAGTGGATAGGAAACCCGCAAGATCCATTTAACTTTCGAAGTTTATAGACCGCATCTCCGTAAAATGATATTTCTAGTCGCAGAAATGTTTTAAGGTTGGTGTTGTACTTCTCCAGTAGGTTTTCGTTGCGGCGGTATTATTTTGACAAAGATCTAAGTAGTTTTTGATAACGAAAACCCTGCTGAAGAAGTTTACTTGTAATAACTTGATTTCGATCATTGAAGTCTATACATCATTACAAGCTCTAGCTAAACGAATGCGCTGGGAGATATAAACTCACGAGGTACATCCCCATCCAGGTGTGGATAGTTAACGAAGCAAGAGCTTGTTTCAAAGACATAAATTGTCAGCGCATTGAACTGAGGGACTAGGAAGAACATAAATGACACGCATGCAGACATTTGGTTTGGTATGTTCTGATGCGGGAAAATATGTGTGTCCCTATATTTACCAGGCGAAATATGCAATATCACCCGATGATGACATTATATGTCAAATAGTCATGTCACAACAGACGGTCAATAACTACTACATTATAACAAAACAATAAATGACATTTTAGTCTGTTATAATTCTCGTTCAAGTATATCCTAACTTTTCAGAAAATATTTTCTAGACATTCAGCATCTTCAAGAAATAATTAAAAGGTTTTGCCAGAGGATATTTGGAATATTGTTTTCAAAGTAGTCAATACTATGTGTGAACTGCTATGAGCTATAGGGGTCCTTAGCTATAACATGCCGTTTCATATCATAATTATATTCATTCTGTAGTTTACTACTACTCCACTATAGCTGTTGTGTGTAACTACACAGTAATAACGCACATGTCTTCCTTGGCGTGTCCCAGTGGATAGCATGGTAGATCCGAGTTCAAGCCTCAACGGCGCACCATAGTTTCGTTGGTGTGTTCTTGGACACGACACTTTCCCGTATCCGTGACCGTCGGATGTGAACGTAAACCGGGCGGTTCTTTGCATGGAATTATATCTCCCGAGCTCGTTAAAAAAACAATATGTAATCTATTCGTTAGTAAGATTATCATATGGATAGTTTATGGACGTCATTGTTGTATACCCCCTCTCTGTCAGTGGCTGCTCTAAATAACATATAATGTCTTGATGAGCCATTAAACAACATTTAAGTGGTTGAAATATCATTAACAGAAACACTTTGCCATGTGATTACACTTAAACACGTTGCGAACATACTCGTCTTCCAGGTCAATAAGCTATGCTGTTGTAAAAGTAATTACGATATACTTATGTCGTTAGTTGGCTACCAATAGTTTGGCTCGGTATGTATACTTACACCCTGAACACACTCAGAGCTCATCTTGGAAACACATGCAGTTGCATCTCACATTTTCATCAGAGAAGCTTGATATCAATGTGCATGCTCCGTCCCTATAGCTGTCTAATTATTGAGCTTTAACGTCTCACAACACAGTTAATTTTACATAGCTCTGCATATGTAGCAGGACCCCTCTGGACCACTGTAGAACCTAATGAATTTTCTTAAAAATATTTTCTTTGTGAAACTTGATGTCTGTTGCGCGAAATATCCAGAAAAAAACACGGGGTTGACCAATTTGCTTGTTTTTTATATCAATAGTTTGAATTTGTCCATTTCACTGACATTTTCAAATGTATCACTACCCAGTATTAGATTCTCAGATCTGGGCTCAGAAACATTCAGGCATATCATAACCTGTATGAAATCATGAACTTGTCCCATTCGTGTCACCTGCAACAAAAAAAGAGAAAATATTTGCACATTTTAAGAAATAAACAAAAATCGAATAATACAGATCTTTTTTTTAAGCTCCAGAAAGTTCTACCGTGACTGGCAAGGGAAATAACTGTTTAGTGAGACCTTAAACGGCGCAATGTTCATCTTGTTTTTATCGTTTGTGAATTGCGAAGCGAAAAAACTAATAAAAATGGCCATTTCAGGGAATTTGCATCTAATTCCATCTTCTTGAATATATATTTCCTACAGATGGTGTCCCATTTTACAAAACCACTTCCTGTAGTATTTGGGTGCATGCGTATTTCGTTTCATAGTGAAACTAAAATTGATTTAAACTACGGTATAGCTATCATAGTGACTGTTTTCAATATACTTTTAATAATTTTGATGAAAATTAATTATCATGTTTTTCACGAATGTTGCCATGCGCTTCTCATTTCGAAACTACCATTACGATTTACCGTGGTATAAGCACGCACATAACTTGGATGTTTTTATTAATTCCGGTTATAATGGGATTTTCAAATGACGTTAGAGTGTAGCATAACCTTGGCATATTAATCTTAGCGCCAGCTATCATATGATATAAATGGTGTAAGATATAATCAGCGAATATTAAATTAAATTAGCAAATGCAAATTGCTTATTATTAAGCTCCTCCAGCTGGACATATTGATACAATGATGCTAAAAATGCATTCAACTCGCGTTTTTCGAACCAGTCTATAAATCGTGATCACCTAAAGAGTTTGTAAAACAATACGAAAATGTACCTGTCGTAAGTAATCGCCGAGTTAAATTAAAACATATCTACACCATTTGGCGCTCGCATCAACGTGCGACTTTCTAAATAAGTATGTGCTGTATGAAAATAAAGCAACTGCTATTATCTCTAAGACCATATGTAAATCAAAGTGCTGAAGGCACTGATGGGCGGTGCTTTTTGTAAGTGTTGGAATGAATGGGAAATGGAAGTGCTGTAAATGTAACTTCCATGGTTTGTTTTTTACATTCAGTGATGTTTCAGATGATTGATATTCATTACCAATTTCATATTTAAACATATTTTAGCTAACTCATATGGCCCGAATTAGCTTCCGTAGATTCTCAAAATGTGACTCCAAGGTCACTCCAATTATTCACTCCACTCCACTCCAAGACTCCACACCAATACTCCACTCTATATAATATATTATGCCCTTCAGCGAGCCAGTGTTCTATTTTCAGTAACATGATACACTTTCTATGATACATATACCGTCTGCTTGTAGCATGATTATAACCAGAGTTATAACCTTTTAAACAGATGATAAAAAGTTGACTTAGTTGACTTAGTGAAATTTTAATAAAATAGGTATGTATGACCTAAATAAATAATAAATTGCCTTTATTCTGAACATTGTTTCTTATTTAGGACATCAAATTAAAGGCATGCATGAGAGACTACTTCTTCTAGCGTAGTGTTGCATAGTGCTGTTAGGTTTTGTCACATTCCTAGAATGCCTTTGAAATCTCCCCTCATACCACTGAAGGTGCATTCGCACCGCCAAAATAGCTTTTGCAATGTACTCCGTTGTGGGTATTCCGAATGATCCGCTATCTCGCCCATAACAGACACAATTTGCAATTTAGAAATTTTCAAAGCTGTCATTGTTTACTCTCAACAGCGAACTAAGTTAATTTAATTCATTACATGTGACCATACCGTCATGCATGTTTGCTATCTCCAAATTACTCGTTGACATTCGTTGCCTAAGCGAAGCGGAGAGGTTAACGACGTTGCGTTGTAACCCTTCTCGCCTCTCACCGCTGCGGGTTCGAATCCCATTTGGAGCTCGACTTGTAAGTGAGGAAGTGTCGATTCTTACGGATGGCGGGAGGTGTACAGTACTGGTTCTACCCAGGAAAAGTGGGTGGTCTTTCTCCACCACAAACAAATCGACCGTCATATATAACTTTACATTCGTTGAAAATGACGTAAAACGTCATACAAAAAAATCGTTGCCGAAGCGTCGACTTATGACGTATGACTGATCCTTATTCAGATAACCCTTATTCAACTGCGGGTATTTTACGTATCCATGAAAGAAATCTAGACTTTAATCGAGACACTTGCATTATTTTATTACGTCAACGCATGGAGAGAGTTTGGAAGAAATGTTTTATAGTGAAATGTGGCGATTTACCGTATCTCAATGTACTTAAGTTGCATCATAATTACGTGTAATAGTTTGCGTTAAATTTTCTTTTGCATGCATGTTAGATTATATATTTAACTTGATTCACCGTTAGAAATCATGGTTTTCAAAAAAACTATTTACTATTTTTTAGATTCATGCACATTTGTGTTGACTTAAAAGACATAAAACAAACATGTGTTTTAGCTATTTTTGAGATATGTTTGTTCGATAAGAAAAAACGTTGTAAATCCATAATGTAAGACATATAAAGATAAATATTAAGATAAAATAGGAATTATGCTATTGAACAACACTTAAAATATATGCAAAAAAGGTCCTTTGATTGCCTCTATCATCTACGTATTCATATTTCATGAGTCATAAGACAGACGGCGTTTTGCTTATTTCTCGCCAATTTTCGATCTCAGTTGACATGGTGTCAAGTGTTTGTTTACCTGTTTTTATTGTTTTATTTGCGAGAAAATGTGATGTTTTCTTTTGACATCACCAAATACATACAACTGCCAGCGATGACACCGTATTCCGATTAAATAAAATTTACGAATTAGCGAGTAATTAAGTATAACAACCGTTAGTATGCATTAATATTAGGCCGTATTGCAAACTGGTATGCATTCTTTTGCTAAAAAGGAAAATTACCATGACTCAACGCTTCATTACGTGATCTGTGTAATAATTTCCATCCAACCCCTTCTTCAAGAAGGGAATACGGGGTTGGCTGGGGTATGAAACTAAACCTTATTTCGGCATAAAACGTTTGCATATTGTAAAATTAAAACATTTAATAGGTACTTGTAAAAATGTTGCATTTGTTCAGTAAACTATGTTTTTAAACGTGTTTTATTGTCGAAATATCCGTTATAAGATCCTGCTAATATAAGCTTTCCCATCGCTTCATGGAATTAAGGAGGGACCTCGTAATGTAAAAATGCGTTCAGAATGACCGTTTATGCATGAACCATCTTTGAAAAGTTGCAATATTAAACTGCAAAATATAAACATTTATACACTCTCAATTCGTCTTTTGTTTCAATTAATTGATTATACATTGAATACGTTTAATATGAAACACTGTTATTTTTTTTAACTAGTTTGGGTCAGTCCTTACTTTCATGTATTCGGAGAGAAAAAAATACCACCATTACAGCATGTTCACTTTGATACACCAATCATTACTGCTTTTGAACGGTTAATTGACTTGGAGTTCACGGTTGATTCAGACCCCGATGTCGAACTACAATACGTTGTCAATGATAGACTGATACACACGATTTAAATTCAGGAACTTGTCTGTAAAAGAGAAAACATGAAAGTGTGTTCCCATAAAGAAAATCAATAAAGTAGATAACATTTTGAACGGTATATAATATGCAACTATTTTGCTTTTGCTGAAGTGACAGGATTATTACTTTTAACATGTTGACAATATAACGTTCTCCATGTAATATTTGTCGGTGACATTTCCTTTGGTGAATGTAGAGCATTAAATCGTTTAATTTAGGGTAACTAAAGGGGCGTGGCTATACCGTACTACAATTATCAGATATGTAATAGATAGAGTCTGGTCTCAGCGAGTTGGCTTATTTAAACACCGAGGTGGGCGTAGCCCATCGAGGTGTTTAAATAACCAACGAGCTGAGACAGACTCTATCTTTTTTGTAGCATGGTATACTTAGTAACACTGTGACGTCATAGTGACCGTAATCTAAATTCCAATATCCGGTAGTTGAAGTACGGTTTAGCCACGCCCCTTTAGTTACCCTAAATTAAACGATTTAATGCTCTGCATTCATCAAAGGAAATGTCACCGACCATGCTACAATGGAATTTAGAGTACGGTCACTATGATGTCACAGTGATCCTACGTACACCATGCTACAAAAAAGATAGAGTCTGGGTGGCTACGCCCATCTCGGTGTTTAAATAAGCCAACACGCTCGCCAGTCTCGTTGTTTAAATAAGCCAACTGGCTGAGATCAGACTCTATCGATTAAGCTCTCTATCTATTACACCGCATGTTAAAAGTATCGTTAAAATATATTTGTTTAATAAAGGTAGAGTAGAAATGGATTACATTTTAAGACGGTATGCTCGCTCTATTATACATCCAGGATCTCCCTATATGCAGTAAATCAGGCATTTGAGGCAGTTGAAGTTTTCATCAAAATCTTTTTTTCAAATCTGTCCACTATTATTGACATATTGCTCACCATATTTCTTGAATCAGTATTGTTTACACCAAAGCAAATTTGGCACAGTCGATGCCTATAATATAAAGATGCCACCGGAGATTTCGGGTCCACGATCTGACCTTGGGGTCATAGATCACGGCCGAAAGGTCAGATCAAATTAAAAGTTAAACCTACAGTTTTCCATATCATTTATTGAAGTTTATTCTATGACATTACTAATAATATACGCATACAATACAGAACGGGTTTTGTGATTTAATGTACGGACTGCTCTCTTGGAAGGAAGGGTCTTATGCGTTCAGCATACAATTGTATTGGTTCCTCGTAACCTACTCGTAACTACTCCTACCGTGATTGAAGGTGTTCACAGTTGTCAGAGTGGTTGACTAGGATCAAAGAAACTTCAGATCAAAGGTCATGAGACTTGAACGCTTTCTACATCAGTTAAACATATTGTCCATGTTTTACACAGTTGTTGTCCAGAACGTGTAGATGACAGCAATGAGTGGATATTTACGATGGTGCCATCATATACCTTGGTCTAGTGTATCATTTAACTTTCGTTAACATAAACAACATATTTACGTGATAAATAGTTTCATCTAAATATTGTATGTTTTCTTTCAGGTGCCGCTGAAAACGGGGAGGTACCGAGCTTCACCGACACCCCAACAAATGTTACCACGAGTAAAGGATCAGAAGCCGTGCTCAAATGTGGCGTTGACAATCTTGGCACGAAAACGGTAAATAGTTGAAATACCATTGTATAGATATATTGTTTTAAAAGTAAAGTCACCTCCAAAGAATAATGAGAGTATGCCAATGTATGTCTAGAGGCGTACTCTATCTCTGGAGGGGTATACTTATATTGCATCTAGGTTGAGATCCAGTGTTCCAATATATAGAGGCCATGTATTGTTTTGTTTTAAATGTTTAATTAATTTGATTTATCCCGAAACGAAAAAATATGTGTTGACAAGCAAACATATTTAATTGTCTCACCTCGAGATAAAAATGTAGCTCATACTTTTTATTAGGTTACAACCCGAAAAAATTTGCAAGTCGGCAAAAATACTTTCATTTTAAAGAGATAAACCACAACCTGTTCAGCAACGTTCACATGGCGTTTGTCTCTGACGTCGCGGAGGTTTCTATTTTCATCTTAATTATTTTAGACATGTCACCTTCATATCATATGATAAAAGACTTTTATGAATATTGAGTTCTGCTCATCCGGGGCTAGAGGGCGTGAGCGGTAGCTAGCATATTTCACTACCGTTCATGAACAGTCTCAATCAAACCGAGACTGCAGTAATTTGTATGTGTCGTGTTCGGCCGTTTCCAAAGGTCCATTAACATACTCTTGTTACCGTTACAATGATACCTTTCATAAATATTATACGGAATGGGATCTCATTTAATATTCTTTATACAGTATGATGTGGTGCTAGCGGCCGTTTGTGTGCATACTGTACTGAGCAAAAACGTTATAGTGATCTCATATTTGCATTCGCCAGAAAACTGACCCATAAACATATGTTTCGATCGAACACGTTTATAGTGTTTGTGATGTATTAACTGTTGAGGATCTTGTAACATGTCATTACTAAACTATTAAACAACAAGCCTAAATGAAGATAAGCTTGATATCGATGTGTCGTGTTTGCCTTTTTTCCTTACCATGATGAAATGGAAAGTGTCAGACACAGACACATTCTTACATCCTTTAGTTATTTGAAAATCCTATAATGCGTCAAACAATTAAAAATATATCGCATACTTTCTTTTGTTATTCATAATAACAATACTATATAAAACATGTATATTTTCTCTTTATATAACCCCACCTTTTGCAGACTATGCCCTAATTGTTTTTTAAAGACCCATGGCATATGTTTCCACCGTTTAGGATGATTCGATCAAGTGTGAACTCGTCGATGCTAATGTACATATATAGATAGGACATCTGGTGTACTTGTGTTAAAATGAGCAAAACCACATGTGCGACACTATTTGTTTGATCTTAATCTCTAATGGAACTGCTCACATTTATTGTAAACATCACACAGTAAGAAGATAAATCATATGGTCATTTAGAAGAATGGTTTGTCATTACGCTTGTTTCTATTCAATTGATCATTTCTATTTCAATTAACCATTATTGAATATATAAAATGATCATATTACAGGTGCTACACAAGCAAATAAAAGTATCAATGTTGCGTGTGATGAATGAATAAATGAATGAATGTTCGACACATAAATAGGTCATATTGTGCCAAAAACTGATGAAATATGACGAAATGAAGTAGTAATTAAACATTAATGTAAACATATAAAGATAAAACTATGAACAGAGAAATGAAAATTGCAATATAAAATATAATATATGCAGCAGGAAGAAAGGTACACGGCTTTTGGACTTGGAGAATATTTTAGAAAAAAACTCCACTAAAGAGTATAACAGTGTTATGTGGGATTTTTTTATTCAATTGACGGCAGACAATTCAACCAATATGATCGATAAAAAGAAAAAGACGTAACAAGTTTTAGCTATAAGATGTAATTCCATGTTTGCATTTGTGCCACTGACCGTTCCAAGGCGGTACCCATATTGTCAACCCGTTTCAGTTTCTGCAGGGTAGTTTTCCTTGCTTGTATTTATCCTTGCTAGTGTTGCCTGTTTGGACTGCGTGACGATAAAGGCAGTGCTTTGTGAGTTATGTACCAGGTTTATCCGTCTCTTTATGGCAAAATATTTCCATTTTCCAAGAAGTCCACGGTAAAATATGTCTATAACTTACCTGCAACAGTGAAATATTATGACATCTGTCTCAGAGCTCCGTGGAAAGCACTTTCGGAAAATGAAAATAGGTTGCTAACAGAAACGACTAAAAACCTGGTACATCCATCCACAATCACTATCTCTGTCTTCAGGATGACGACCTTTGCAACTAGCATACGACACAACAGATCGATTTCACGTTTTTATCCGGGAAAAGTCCCCTCAATTATCCGATAAAATAATATATTACAATTAAATTAAGTGTAAGTATAAGAACCAATCGTGTTTCCTATATTGTAGAAAAACATTATTGTTTTACTGAAGTTTGTGTTAAACTGTGTTAAAATATATAGTTTAATACTTGATGCCACTGGGAGCTCGACTTGTCAAGTGAAGTGTCCATTCTTACGGATGGCGGGAGGTATACAGTATTGGTTCTGCCCCGATTTTCCCACAAAGAAATCGACCGTCATATATGACCTAACTGGTGGTAAACATGACGTAAAACACCATTCAAATCAAATCTAATTCTTAATACATAAAAAGGGTATGCAAAGAGAAAGTTGGAAATCGCCGAACACGATAAACATGAAAACATATTATGACTCGGTTTGGTTGCGACTGTTCATGAACGGTAGTGAAAAATGCTAGCTACCGTTCACACACTCTTGCCCCGGGTTGAGCAGAACTCAATAATTAAAATATCGTCTTGTACGCAATGCTGAGCCATCCCGAAGATGGTATGCATATGGCGGTGAACATGGAACCTTCAATGTGATATGTTCATTGTCACAGGATGACCTTAGTGGTTGGGCTAACTCAGGAAAGAATCAATGACGGTGAATGCATTTACATAAGTTTAATGCAACTTTTAAAATATGTTTAATATATATACAATTATCTAAAAAAAACAAGCGAATACACAAATGAACTATGAAAATAATGTTCTCATGAACGTTTAAGACGTTCTTAGTATTGTTATAAATACTGAATGTCTAAGACACTAAAGTGTTGTTAAAGCTATAACAATGTTGATCTAGCGCGATAACTGTGAAGGGCGAGAGCTCATGAAGATGATGATGCGCGAATTCAATGGATGATTGTCATCAAATGCCTTCTGTAAGGGTTGATGACGCGATGCAATGATAGTTAACCTCCACTGAGATTGTGAGTGATATTCCTCCAGTGAGGACTGGTAACGGGCCCACCTTGTGTCCCGGGGGTTGTCGTTAGTAAAACCTGGCCATGCTGACGCAGGTACGGGGACCGTCTCCACCGTTCGTAAACGTTAATCGTGGAAGCTTAGCTCCACTCCTGGATATCCAAACCTAGATGGCTTACTCCAACCCTGAGTGGCTTATATCCTGGATGGCTTATTTCCAACCCTGGATGGCTTACATCCTGTATGGCTTATTTCCAACCCTGGATGGCTTAGGCTGTAATTATACATACGTTTTAGATGTCGGTTGACAAACATAACAATCTTGCATAATTATCATTACCCAAACAAATTATTATTCAATCAATATATGTAAGCTGTACTAATGATAAGTAGCAATGTATACATATTCTACAACGCCGTGTATACGCTATGTACGTCGCTGTTAATCAATGCCCCTAATACATGTAATATAAACATGATCAAATTACTCATATATTACACTCACTGAGTTTTGCATGCACGCATGTCAACTAATGACCACATTATACAACGCCATGCACACGCGTCGAACATTTATTCTTGTCACTCATCTCATTGTTAACTAATGTTAACAATCGTGTATTACAATCACTGAGTTATACGCCAACGTTAACTAATGCACCTATTATCCACTGTTATCAAATTAATATTGTTTTACAATTAATGATCAATTACAATAATTACATCTAATAAAGTAACTTCAAAATCATATGCTAGTTTAAAGTTATGTTTGAGAAACATCAATGTTAACCGGATGTCGTAACCGCCAAACAAGATGGCGCCGCCCACTGAATACAAATGTACGATAAAAGTTTAATAAAACTACTACCCACATGTTGCCTATGAATTTTGCCGTCCAATCTCTGTTCCAACAAAGTACTATCGATCATCCCGGCGAGAGCTAGAAGACAATGGGTTTTATAGCAAACAATACGCCCAAATCATTAGTTCCCCTGTTCAGTCCGTGACAAACGTGGCTAAGTCTGCAGTATTGAATCTACACGAGAGGCCCCTTATACAATTTTGCCGTTTAAGAAAAATATACCTATACGTTTACATGCATTAGCACAAAACTAAACTTATGACACGGCCTCTCTGGTGGCCACTTAAAATGTGCACGCTTTTACGTGTTACATGAATAGATCATGAATATTGTGAAATTGTTTCAACTCGAACAATAGATTTGGGTGTAACCGATAACTTACAAGAGCTATGAACGACCAATACGCTCTACCCGTGACATTTTGTGACATTCATACCATTCCAAGGCCAACGGCGTATGGACGCAGTTTGTAAAAAAAATGCTTTGCCCTAAACGAGAAAACAATGGACGAAATAAACAAAATGGAATGAAGATGAGAGCAGAGTTTATGAAGCCTGCGTATCACACGTAACAGTCAAAATACTAAATTAAAAAGCAGACAACATATCCTAAGGGTGGTTGATTAAACAATACTCAGAGCCTTTAAAGGATAGAGCACCACCTATTCGAAATTAAAGTAAGAAACCAAACGTATTTTCAGAATGTACCATCGACATCTGTATATGAGTATCCGGCTCAGCGATCTCCAAAGATCGAAATGAATAACAATACTGATTGCAAGCACGGGGAGACGTTTTACCGCCGCCACACTGCACAGGCAACGTCTGTGTTGCGTCATAACGTCGTGTTTGATGCGTCATAACAGGTAGATGTCTGTGTTGCGTCATAACGTCGTGTTTGATGCGTCATAACAGTAGATGTCTGTGTTGCGTCATAACGTCGTGTTTGATGCGTCATAACAGTAGACGCAAAAGTGCAACGGTAAGGATAGCTTTAAAATAAAAAAAAACATAAAAAAACACCGATATCAAAACGCTTCTAAGATGAATTTAAACACTTCAATGTTGCATGCTAAATGACAGATGGTTTGCAAACCGTCAACTCCAATCAGTAAAATGCTTCTGTTGATGAAACTGGAACACACTATTGGTCTCCTGTGGTTTGTTTAATTTCTAATAGTTGCTAAATAATTGGTTATTGCATTTTCAATATAAAATTAATCGACTATTTTCTCTGTCATAGATGTTAAAGTCATATGCTACAGTCGATATCGATATAGATATTTTCAAGAGATAATCATTCATTTGAACGTCGGTCATAACCCACAGGTATAACTCCATCAAAATGCATGTATTATTAATGTTCTACTTTAATTGATCTACACGGTCTATCTATATGACTAACCTAATTAATTGTCTGATTAAATATTCAGGGAGACAAGAACTGGCTGTGATATTTCAGCAGCACATGTATGATGGTGTCGTTTTATTGCGATTCCTGTCGTAGAATGGGTTTAACATAGCATACACAAAAATCTAGTTCCCAGGAGACTAACGTAATAATAACAAAATAATAACAACAATGGTAATAGTATGTATTTACAATGTAATAATTTATGAGTGCGTTTAGTACATACACGTTTATAAATAAGTGAAGCAATGCTACATAAAGGAAAACTATTATAGTTGTGTTATATAATACAATACAACTAGTGTAGTTAATAAAGCCATGTATGTGGAGTCGCAACAACAACATGCAGTATCGACGGCAACAACCAAAATGGAGTATCAACATAAACATACATTTTGCATCCTGAATTTCTCGGGGTGAACTATTTTTACACTTTTATCATTTTATTTCTCTATAATGAATTTTATTAAATAATAAAAAAATAGATACTATCCAACTTTTACAATTAAATCACATCAAGCAATACATGTAACTATACGATATACCACATAACGATGTGCACGTTGTAGAACGATGTTTCGAATTAGTTATATGAAATATACGAAATAATGTGTCTATGCAATGTCGACAGCACTTTGTTATAATTTAAATAACAAGATTATTGTCATTAATAAAGAAATATTATAGATAGTTATGGAACTGTTGACATCAGAAAAGCATACTACTGTAAATAATTTGGCTACTTATGTATTTGATGGTTTTAAAATTCGAAATGACATATATTACAATCAATAAATACTAGTACTCTCCCAAGAGGTACTCTAACAACAATACTACTGTCTGTGACACGTGGATTTGAGGAATGTTTCTCTTTTAATAAATTGCTTATAGTAAAACTTACACAATGTTAGAAATGTCATAATTAAAACTGATTTAGAATGTTATTACATTGTACACAATTTGAAATTATGTAATGTTTATTGTCTATGATCTTTCTTGTCGTGCCCTTAAAGGTTTATTCTCTTATTGCTCTGGCTTCTGCCAAGTTACTGAGTACCTTCATTGTGGCTTTCTCGGCTATTTTGTTTTTGTATTATATTTACACGAGCATATTTGTGTTTTACATATATTGCCTATTGATGTTGCCTTGTTGGTTAGAGATTAGATCATGGCGGGGATTTCTTTATTTACACTGTCCTGTTTTAATGGGATGACAGTAGGGTAAGTGTGAGGTTTGGTGCACCCTAGAACCGGTTTAAACCCCCAGTGGCCTACTTTGCCACTGACCGTTCCATGGCGGTATCCCTATTGTCAACCCCTTTGTCTTTGTGATGTCGTTTACTTTTATTATTACTTTTGCCTTCTTGTTTGTCTGTTTGCGTGTTTGTTTCTGTGTTTTGTGGTTGACTGTCCTCCTTGAATGCTACTTTCCCTGTCCGACCTTTTTGTGTTTCTTTGTTACTGCCATCGATCTCTGCAATTGACAATTGTTTGTGTATTTGTATACTCATGGACCAAATGGTCCGCTGTATTTGTTGAATTGAATGTTGTTTAACGGCTCATCAACACAGTATAGGTCATTTAGAGCCGCCCCAGAGAGAGAGGGGAAGGATACATATGAATCCGGAAACCGTGCCCTACTCTTATTATCGAATAGATTCCTATGATTCTTTAACGTGCTCGGAGGATAGACCGATACACGGGACCGCCAGGTCCGACGGACGAGGCTAAGGGAAAGTGTCTTGCCCAAGAACACACCGACGAAACTCAGCGGCATCACGGAGGATTGAACCCGGGACCCACTATTGATGCCAACGACTCTCAATCGCGCTTGTATAATTATAACCGAAGATGAAATAAAGCACGTCAATATGTCTAGTCCAGTAAACCCTCCGTCGGTAATCGGTTTCCGTTTTTCTTTTGTGATTAATGGTACAACAAGTAGACTTGTAACCGGTACGCAATGTATTCCACTGGTCCCCGGTAGGCAGTGTAGTCTACTGGCCCCCGAAATTACATAATCATGATTTCCGTGTTTCACTGTGTCATGCTAAAAATAACAGATGGTTTGCAAATATAACTCCAGTAAAATTGTTAGTGAAACTGTTGAAACAATGTTGGTCCCCTGCGATTTGTTTAATTGCGGGAGGTGTATCGTCATATTGTCCGATACCTGTTAGATTCAACATTATTTATTATTGCTTAATAACATCGATACCAAATTAAATAATTAAAAGACCGACCATGAATACGAAACACCTAATTGCCAAAATGCATATTAAATGTACCTTCGTTATGATTTAAGATTATAAATAGTTTATACTTTTTTTTGATCTAATGACTAATTGACTGATCGTGTTTGTTTAATTAGACACCCTCTTTTCGCGTGTGCGGCTTTCCGCGTGTGCGGAAATAAGACGTCGAATTGTGCAAACACAAAATGACCGTGCGGACGAAAGGCGTCAATTTAATTGGGTAATATCCAATAATAAATAAAATAATATCCAAAGTTAAAACAATCAGTCAGAATAAGTTCCAACATAATTTACATATAAACTGAATCGAACATATTTTTGTTTTGTAATATAGGATATATAAATGTGCTGCGCTCAGAATAATATCCGCTTTCTCGAGGTCATACATGAAAATGTTTTTTTACCGGAATAAATCGGATCCCTCAGCTGGCAGTAGTTGTCTAATATGCACGGTCAAAAATGCCATACAGCGGTGGTTCATCTTACTGAGCAAGAGACCCAAGAGGGTCTGTATCGCTCACCTTGTTTAAAGCTGTATTGTGTTCATACGGGTTTTGAATTATTTTTATCCCATAATAAACAGTTTTAACGTATGGAGATAGATAACATTGTATTATTGAAAGAGGCTACTTGAATTTGATTTATTTTGTGAATATAAGATATGAATTAATGAAACTGTATCACGATACGTAGTATATGATATGACAAATATCGCGGTACGTATCGTATCGATTGCATATTATATCCGTTATCGTTGCAACCTTAAACGCAAAATGAATATGGTAGAGTGTTGCCAACAAATGACTTCATAAGTTAGGTGGGGAGGTGAGGGGTTTAAACAAAACAGTGATAGGGGACCTATATAAAGAGACACTTTGGATGTGGGGTTAGAAAGGTTTCTTTAGCTACAAGATGTGAGAGGAGTTTCCAGCGAACCATAAGGAATGACTTGCTAGGATGTGATACTAAGAGGAGAGAATGGCCCTAAAGTAACAGAAGTGGATGAGTTAAAGAGGTCCTATAAACTTTCAAAAGACTTTCACATGTGTCCCTATATACGTCTATGTAAGACTTTGACCCGCAGGTCAGGGTCAAATGTAACCCGGTGGTGTCATTTAAACACAATCTATAGAGGATTATGCCATAATGCTACATGCAAAATATTCATACTTCAGATCTTGTACATAGTTTTAGAGAAGACGTCTAACGAAGTTCCTATATAACTCTATATAAATCTGTAAAACCTAGTAGAGGGTTATAACGTTAAGCTACATGCAATATATGAGCTCTTCACCTTTTGGTTTCTTTGTTGACATTTTTCCCTACATGCGACGGGGCCAAATTTAACCCGAGGGTCACTACTTGTACCAACATGGTAGGGGACCATAATTGTGTGATACATGCAAAATATTAAACATGTATCTCTTACGGTTTCAGAACAGATTATTGGTTATTAAAGAATGTCCAATACAACTTTATGCAAAAGTGTGACCCTGGGGTAGTAGGCAGATTTGACCTATTAAATTTAGTAGAGAACTATAACCATATGCTACATGCACTATATGAGAGCAATGAAACAATAGAAAAAAAAGCAATTAAACAATTCAATATTTTATTTGGCATAACATTTACATGTTTATTGCATAAACAATATTTCAGAGAAATGTACAAACAAACATACTTCATTTAGAGGATGAATATATAGATCACAGTGGAAGAGTTATTATTATTACGTTCTATCGATGGCATTTTATCATATTTTATTACCATTATCACCATTATCAAGAATAGTGTTTTTTAAAAAGCATTTATATTTAAGGAATTTAGAACAATACTGTAATATAATTGAAAACATGACAATTGGTTTACATGTTTGTTTCTCAGTCTCTAATACAGAACTACTTGAATATACTGGATAGATAGGTAATCACATAATAAGCCCCGCCTGCTGGTGTGGCTATAGATATACATTACAAATACATATAAACTCTGACTACCGTTACATGCATTAACCATCCGACTAATAAAGTTTAAGTTGTATGCCCGTTTACTCATATAATACAATTTATAATTTACTGTATATCAGACTCGGGCTTGTTATTCCTTTCATGAGAGCTAATATAATGAGAGCTCCCTGGAACCGGCTTAAGTGGTAGTCTACTTCAAAGTCACAACGATTGGGCTTTACAATACTTCGGTAATGATATAGAATAACTACAGTTTAATATGGTGACACTAATCCGTCATTAATAAAATGGAGAGAATATTATCGAGCAAACTTCTCCGTTGTCTATATCTTGTTTAATACTCAAACAGACGATAGACGACATCCTTCGGCAGCTGATTATAATTAAGGCAATGTTTGATGTTATTGGGCGTCTGAATTTATTCGAAAAATAGCACGCAAGTCTTGCTATAGATCCATGATACCTGTTATGCTCTCTCAGCTGTCATTACATACTATATAAATATACTACCCATTAAAACGTTGTGTGCAGACAGTCGTTAATTTTAATTTCACGGGACAGCGTAACAGCGTACAGATTTATAATTGTATCATTGTTGTCAATATTTTAAAAAATGATCCAGTGATCGACCAATTCTTTATTAAGAAAACAACAAAAATTCAAAGCTTAGTCAATTCTGGTTTGCGTATAATTCAAATCACTCGTGCGTTATCGGTGAATAAAATACAGTTAGGAGTTCCGATGCGTAGTAATTAAATCACGAGTGCGTTAGAGTGATTTAATTTACGCACTCGTGATTTAATTACTACGCATTCGAACTCAAAACTGTATTTTATTCACCGATATTTATTATTTCGATTCTAACACAACAATAACCACACTGTTTACGCTGTTGTGGGGGCATTACAGTGTATTAGCCAGCCAACCGTGCAGCCGTCTTTTGCACGCCGTTTTTGAAAAATCTCGGCCAATATTTGGGGGAGTGGGTGGGGTAAAAAAAAAAAGATAACACTTCCAAACTCTTACTTTCTCAATATTGTTATGTTTTGTATACATTTATAGAAGAAATATGATCTAAAATGTTTGTTTTTTCACCTTTATCTGTAAAAAATAAATTACCCCAGAGACACCCACTTGTCGCAAATTGGCGCGTAGCGCGTGTTAGCATATTATTGGAGGAGGTCAAGGTAATCAGACTTCTATGTTTACAGGCTGTTCCATTGGGCGCCTCCGTATGCACAGTTTTGAGCGGTACTGTATGTTTAAGTACACTAGTAGTCACGTGACAAACAATTAAGTCATTCCTTACGCCATATAGCTTGCGCTGAATGACGTCAAACGTTCTCATATTGTTCAATGCTTATTAATGCTATGTGTACTGACTCATATGATTTTGGAAGCATGGCAAGTGTGTTGTAATTAACATTTCATTAAAATTACTGTAGAGTTTGTCTTCGTGACGTATATTTACAAAGTGACGTCATGTAACATGACGCTTCCAACGGATGGAATATACGCGGGGAATTATTGGAACATCCGCATTTTATTGTAGAATAACATACAGTTGTCTCTCTTCTTTGTGTATATGAAAGACTGCGCAGGACGTGTTAAAAAATATAATATGCCATTATTTCTTTTCGTGCTTGATACTTTATTCTCCTGGTTGTGTTTCAAAGGTTCTGCTTATTTCCAGTATGTGTTATGTTATTTAAAAATGGCTACGATTTCCAAAAAGAGAACGATAATTTGAAACTAATAATGTTGTCGACGCAGATCAGATATTCTACAACGTGAGTTAACATATAAACAATGTATTAATACTCCGATACAAGAAGTTTGCAATCCGAAATCAAATACTAGCTAAGATAGTATTCAATTTGTTAAAATTGGAACACAGTGAACCCAATATCAGCTAAGATTGTATTCAATTTGTTAAAATTGGAACACAATCGGTCTCCTATGGTTTGTTTAATTTCTAAAAGCTATTATCTTATTGGCCCATGCATGTAAGATTTAAAGATAATCTAGTATTTGCTTGACGCTTAAAACACTAATGAGCGTGTTAACGTCGGCACACTGTGACACGATTGAATCATTTCCATGATGTGCTTGTTTGTAAATCTCTTATATATGGCACGACTGAACCATTCCCTCGAAATGCTTGCTTGTAAATCTCCTATATCTGGCACGACTGAACCATTCCCACGAAATGCTTGCTTGTAAATCTCTTATATAAATGCATATTATATTGCACCCATTCGTGTTGTAGAAATTCCAACTAGCCTATAGTATCGATGGATGCTTGCTTGATAAAATAAACCACAACATAACAGTTCCTATAGACGTATGGGCTTACCGTTAGCAACATCATAGGATAAGTGTCGTTACATGACTATATTTATGAAATAACATATTTGTTATCATTATACTTAAACCCACCGAATCGTTTTGGTGAGATATAAGTTATTGTATGAAACTTTGATTTAAATTTTAACATAAACTATAACAACTGATATGTTTAAGAGTTGTTCATTGTATGCTGCAGACACTTTGGTATTTTGATACTCGTATAAGGTATGTTTTTAAGAGATATATATAACAATAACAAATGTTTAAAAAATCGTACCTCAACAGGGACTCTAACCCAGAGTCTCTGGTCGACCATTCCAGCGCTCTACTAACTGAGCTATCGGAAACTTATAGTAAGGAATAGATTAAGGACTATCGGTCAGCCATCTTTGATCCAAAAAATCCAAAATCGATGAGATTTGGTCAAGTGAATTTTTCAACGATGTACGCATTTTAGGCACGAGCAATGTCAACCATATAGTACATG
This sequence comes from Cyrtodaria siliqua, assembly GCA_037043455.1. NCBI lineage: Eukaryota > Metazoa > Mollusca > Bivalvia > Adapedonta > Hiatellidae > Cyrtodaria > Cyrtodaria siliqua. The sequence continues at coordinate 19,533 of JAWPHD010000702.1, forward strand.
ACAGTAATTCAACACTTTTGATATGAATATAATATTAGAAAGAATACTTATATGGCAGAAATTGTGCTCTTCATATTCGAAAAGTTTGGTGCAGTTTTACTCAAAATTGTTTTGTTTTTTATGTGAAATAAACTGGTCCATAAAATAGTCCATTTATCCAGCGAGTGCAGACGAGACATCATTTATGAATAAAATAAGCCATGTTATCACATCATCCAAAATTCGAAGTACGCCATTGTTAAAAATGAAGATTTTCTTTATACGCCATGTGCCTTCAACACAAACACATGATACTCATGAAAAGCATGTACGTGAATTGTAAATTGAAACCATGCGGTATGGTGAAACATTCGGATAAACAGATCATTTGAGCGTATTCATATGTTATTATTTAGTTTGTGCTGTTTTTATTCGAATATAATAATAAATTACTCTTGTTTGCCATCGTTGAAAAATTCACTTGACCCTATCTCATCGATTTTGGATTTTTTGGATCAAAGATGGCTGACCGATAGTTCTTAACCACCACGTACCTGTACCCGGTTACATACACACCCACCAACTCGTCTCTGAATTACTAACTAGTCAGGATATACGGTTATGAATCGATTATTTACCATTTACCTGTACTCGGTTACATAAATATAGGGACTTTTGTCATAACAAAATGATACATTTTTTATTTTTATCAATAAATAAAGCATTATTATTTTTATTATAATTATTATTATCCCCGCACTTTTCCCCCAAAAATAGGGATAATGTTAACCGTCCGTCAGTCCGTCCGTCCGTCCGTCCGTCCGTACTCTCGTCTATACCGTTACATGTACAAACTTGAAACGCTGTACTATGATTGGAATATACGTGTAATTGTACAAAGGGGTATTAGAAGTGTCGTAGCTCCCCCGGGGTGGGGCTAGGGTAGGGATGGTTTCACATAAAAAGTACAATTACTCCTACATTCTTAAATGTAGTAGTCTGGAATGTTGTATGGATTATCATTGTTTCATGGGACAATACAGTTGTTACGTTTATTTTTACGTAGAGATTCCATGGGTCATGCCCTGGTGGCTGGACTTAAAGAGTTAATTCGGGGTCAATATTATTTTGTCATGTTGCATATTACATTGAATGCCATTGGAACAAAAATACCCATCTAGGGTGGTGGAGAGGTGCCAAATTCAGACTATTTCCGATGTTTGTTTTAACTTGATTTTCTTTTTGCAATACAGCTTGCAATACAGACTTTTAAATTTCATGTTCAAGTGTGAATAAACAAGAGCGTGGATATGCGATGGCGTCATCGACTTACTCTTGTTATTATTTGTTTTGGTAAGTGTCAAACTGACGGCAGCTGTGAAATATATAAATTGTTACCACAAGCACATCAACCTCGCATTACGTCAATACAATTCATATCGTTCTTTTAAGTTGCGTGTATAAATCGAAGAGTTTCATGCGCCATTTTAAATCAATTTATTTATTGATTTTAACTGTACCTATCAGTTGGGAATTTTGAATTGCCAAATCTAAACAAGCAGCTATAGCGTTTGCATACTATACGTCTGTGCGTGTCACTGAACGGCTGCAACGTTATTGAACTTCGATGAAGATAACTCCATGCCTGGAATTCACCAGTTCCATCACAAATATTCCCATGACCTTCAAAGATAAACACTCGTATGAAGTAGCAATTTATTAGGATTTATCATATGTATACATAGCAGCTTGTTTTGAACAATTATGCTTTAAAATTATAGAAATATGTATTATTTAAATTTGGGCTTAGGTATAAGAATATTCACAAGAATGGTTGGTGAATTCAAGGTCAGGCTTTGGACAAGATGCACGTGCTTTTGGATAGCCGAGTTCTGTGAATGCTACACTTCCGGTTCAATTCCGCAGCTACGCTTACTGTGTTACGTTATACGTAAATGAGTAAATAATACTAAAATGGGATATCTCTCAATATTTGCATTCGCTTGATAAGAAATAACGTCTAATTTTGAGTAAACTTCATTGTAACTATAGCGATGAGGAAATAATGTTTCGGGAAAATAATGTAAATATAAAAATTGATATCAACATTTTACGGCGTGTATATATTCTAACGCACTTTATGGAATTTGTCATTTACTACCGACGTTTAAAACCGTATTAACCATCCACCGTCGTTGATCGCAAGTACATTTAATTCTATTTTCGCCCATTTTGATGTTAAGGTTTCTATCAACAGCATCTTGGACGAGTTCGATAATTGATAAATCTTGTCCATGCGTTATGTTATGGATTCATTGACCTCGACTATGCCAAATCAAGAAATGTCCAGCTTATTAACGAAATAAATAACTGAATATTATTGAAGGTTCATGATTTGTTTGGGCGTATTTAAAGTTCGATACATGTGTTGCAGAATTATTTCCCTTGTTTTTGTCAAAATAGGCATATTTTAAAATATTTACATCTTCTACATTATATTTGATTTTTGCCTATACTCACTTTAATGTTTTGCTGAACGAGTTGGAAATTGTCGATAATGGGTTAAAAAATATAATTATTGATTTTGATTAAATTATATAAGAGAATGTTCAGGCAATAAATTTGGCTTATGGCGAATTAAGTGATTTGCAATTTGTTTACTCAATTCCCTACCTAAATAGGTTTGGATTTTCGCGGATTGCACTCATTCTATTGATGTCAATGCAACTGGTTAACATTACGTGGTCTCGCCTTAATTCCATTAAGCGATGGGAAAGCTTATATTAGCAGGATTTTATAACGGATATTTTGACAATAAATCATGTTTAAAAACATATTTTACTGAAAAGATACGATAACCTGTTAAAATTACCAATTAAATGTTTTAATTTTACCATATGCAAAGTTTTTAAGCCGAAATTAAGGTTTTATTTCATACCCCAGCCAACCCCGTTTTCGCTTCTTGGAGAAGGGGTTTGTTGGGGTATGAAAGTGAATACTCGGACCACGTAATATTTACCCAACTAATTAAATAAAGTTATGTTTGATACGCAGTAAGTAGGGCGCCAGTGCTCTTTCAAACACGTAGAGCTCAGTCCTAATCCTTCTTTGGGTATTAGTATGGTAGTAATGGTGATATGATCATTATATTTATATTTTTAAGTTGAACCTGGTTTATTCGTTGAATATAAGTTATTATGCATTCCATTATTTTAACTGTTTTATTCTTATTTCCGCAGGTCATTTGGAGAAAGCAGCCATATAATGTGCCAATAACGGTTGGGGCGACACAGTTCCTGGAATTAGATCGATTCAAGCTTGGTAGAATTTTACATTCGGGTGAATGGAATTTGCACATCAAAAATGCTCAAACGTTCGATTCAGGGATCTACGAATGCCAAGTCAGTGCAAAGGGAAGCCTAATTCGACGAAACGTTACATTACATGTTTATGGTAAGAATTGCCAATTTAATATAACCCTGGTGCAAATCTGACAAACGAACGTTGACTAATTGAATTATTCATCTAGCATTATGTTACCAAGTCTAGTTCTATTGTTCCATCATTTATCTTGGTACTGGAAACACAGATCATCGTGTCTGAATGTTTCTTTTCGCTTTTCGCATAATATTTGGTCTTTTCGCATAGTTCTGTGACTATTTCTCATAGTAGAGACCGTCATGGTTGAATGGTTCTTGGACTATTTCTTATATCAGATACTGCCATAAAGGAACAGTTCTGGGACTATTATAATAGCATTGACCTTCGGAGAGGAATGGTTCTTGGACTAGTTCTCATAGCAGACACCACCATGGATGAATGGTTCTGGGAATATTTCTCATAGCATAGACCATCATGTGAGAATGGTTCTGGACTACTTATCATAGCATAGACGGTAGTAGAGGAATGCTGCTGGGACTGTTTCTCATAGCATAGACCATCATGTGAGAATGGTTCTGGACTACTTCTCATAGCATAGACGGTAGTGGAGGAATGCTTCTGGGACTGTTTATCATAGCATAGACCATCATGTGAGAATGGTTCTGGACTACTTCCCATAGCATAGACGGTAGTAGAGGAATGCTGCTGGGACTGTTTCTCATAGCATAGACCATCATGTGAGAATGGTTCTGGACTACTTCTCATAGCATAGACGGTAGTGGAGGAATGCTTCTGGGACTGTTTATCATAGCATAGACCATCATGTGAGAATGGTTCTGGACTACTTCTCATAGCATAGACGGTAGTGGAGGAATGCTGCTGGGACTGTTTCTCATAGCATAGACCATCATGTGAGAATGGTTCTGGACTACTTCTCATAGCATAGACGGTAGTGGAGGAATGCTGCTGGGACTGTTTCTCATAGCATAGGCCATCATGTGAGAATGGTTCTGGACTACTTCTCATAGCATAGACGGTAGTAGAGGAATGCTGCTGGGACTGTTTCTCATAGCATAGACCATCATGTGAGAATGGTTCTGGACTACTTCTCATAGCATAGACGGTAGTAGAGGAATGCTGCTGGGACTGTTTCTCATAGCATAGACCATCATGTGAGAATGGTTCTGGACTACTTATCATAGCATAGACGGTAGTAGAGGAATGCTGCTGGGACTGTTTCTCATAGCATAGACCATCATGTGAGAATGGTTCTGGACTACTTCTCATAGCATAGACGGTAGTAGAGGAATGCTGCTGGGACTGTTTCTCATAGCATAGACCATCATGTGAGAATGGTTCTGGACTACTTATCATAGCATAGACGGTAGTGGAGGAATGCTGCTGGGACTGTTTCTCATAGCATAGACCATCATGTGAGAATGGTTCTGGACTACTTCTCATAGCATAGACGGTAGTGGAGGAATGCTGCTGGGACTGTTTCTCATAGCATAGACCATCATGTGAGAATGGTTCTGGACTACTTCTCATAGCATAGACGGTAGTGGAGGAATGCTTCTGGGACTGTTTCTCGTAGTAGATACTATCATAGTGGAATGGTTGTTGGACTGCTTCTTATAGCAGAGACCGTCATGGATGAATAATTCTGAGACTTTTTCGCATAGCAGAGACTGTCATGAGGAATTGTAATTGGATTATTTCGCATATAACGGAGACCGTCATGGATGAATGGTTCTGAGACTATTTAGCGATTATTAATTATTATATAAAACATCTCATGTCCCTAACAGCATCCCTACTGTAAATGTAGACATAAAAATCGAACAGGAAACGCAGCATTCAGGGACGACAGTCAACCACAAACATATACAGAAACAAAGAACAAATTTAAAGATGAATAAAAGGCCAAATAAGACATCATAAAAACAAAAGGGTTGACAATAGGGCTACCGCATTGGAACGGTCAGTGGCAAAAAAAGGCCGCTGGGGGTTTAAACCAGGTTCTAGGGTATACCAAACCTCACAATTTCATACTGTCAACCCAATAAAACGGGAGAGTGTAAATAAAGAAATCCCAACCGTGAACTATTCTCTAACCAACAAGGCAGCATTAATAGGTAATATAAGTATAACACAAAGATGCTCGTGTATATATTAATGAAAAAAAAAAAAGGCCTTCAAAGCCACAAAGAATGTACTCATTGACTTGGCAGAAGCCAGAACAACAAGAGAATAAACCACTGAGGGCACGACAATACAAGACTGCAGACAAACGTCAAACGTCACCGTCAAGTATTTAGAATTGGACAAGTAACGTCAAAAGAATGTATTTGAAGGTGTTCTTATTTCAGTCCTTCTCTTAAATATTTATAAATGCTAAACGAACTTCTTGTCAGTGAATCTTAACTACACTAACTCTAGCAATACCCTTAGTTATTTATAAATGGACTACATATCAATGTATCTCAATTCTACTAACACGAGCCCTACTCTTACGTATTTGGAAATGCTAAACTACCTGTAGAACCTGGTTGAAACCTCCAACGGTCAAGGCGTTACCCCTATTGTCAACCATTGTATGTTTGTGGTGTCGCATAATTGTTTGTATTTAATTGTTGTTTGTTTTTATTTGCGTATATTTGGTTGACTGTGTTCTGTGAATGCTACATTCCCGGTTCGACCTTTATACATACTATGTTCAATACAAACGGACTTCTATGTTGATGTGATTTACAGTCTATCAAAAGAGGTTATGATCATTTCATTTTGCAAGGTACTGCAGTTGTTGACCCATTTACAGTTCGCCATTATGCTTCCCTCTTTGAATGTGCGATGACCGTACATATTGTGGACCCTATGATGACGTCTACCTAAATCTTTGTAGGACGGTAGCGTGTGATATTTGTCTTTAATCTTGTCTTGTATTACCCTTAACGGTTTGTTCTCTTGTTGCTCTGGCTTCCGCTAAGTCACTGGGAACTTACTTTGTGGCTTTCTAGTCTTATCATTTATGTGTTTTACTTATATGACTTATGTTAGTTGTACTTAATGTTGCCTTGTTTGTTAATGAATATAACTTGGCGGGGATGTTTTTACTTACACTGTCCCGTTTATTGGGATGGCAATAGGGTAAGAGTGAGGTTTGGTGCACCCTAGAACCTGTTTTAAACACCCGGCGGTTTTTTGCCACTGACTGTTCTAAGGCGGTACCCCTATTTTCAACCATTTTGTGTTTGTGATGTCTTATCTTGCCTTTTATTCATCTTTAAAGTCGTTGTTTATTTCTGTGTGTGTTTGTGTTGACTGGTGTCATCGAATGCTACTTTTCCTGTTCGATTTTTATATCTTATTTCTCTTTTTAAAATGATGGCAATTACTCATATTTGCTTGTTATGTATTATCACTAATGTTTCATATAACTGAAGCCTCCCGGTAAATATCAAAATATGTACACTTGTGTATAAGCACATACATATTTTAGAATCATGTTTCAGCACGTTAATATTGCATAATGTATAATAATCTGATGCAATTGATCATATTTCGCTGCTGATAAGCGAGTAGCTTGGGATAGCAATATAGGGATTGACAAATAAATAAACAACAGTCATCAAAGTTGTTTGTTTGTTTGTATGGTGTTTTACGTCATTTTTAACACATGTAAGGTTATATATGACGGTCGATTTGTTGGGATGGAGGCAGTCACCCACTTTTCCTGGGTAGAACCAGTACTGTACATCTCCCGCCATCCATAAGAATCGACACTTCCTCACACACAACTCGAGATCCCAGTGGGATTCGAACCCGCATCGGTTAGAGGCGAAGGTTTACCACGCAACGTCGTTAACCGTTCGGCCAAGGAGTCGCTTAGCTCATAAACAGACTAATGAACATACTCGCTAAGCTACAATGGCCGATACATTCTTCTTTTGCTACCTCAGGGTACCTATTTCTGTATTTATTGACATCATACTAGCGTTCGTTTGGTGATGTGAGGCAGCGTGATGTCATTATTTTCTTACTGATTGTGGGGATCATCGTGGTTTCAAAGTCTTACCGCTTTCACAGTTGCTACAGGGCGTGATATGTGTTACATCTCATATTACTCTCATAAACAGACTGAATAAAAGAGAGTCTATGACTTTTCTCTCTTGTTTGTGTTCGTTGCTTCCGATGTGTGCCATAATCGAACTGTCTAACGCATTTCCATCCATATCTAGCATGTCTCTTTTATCTAGTATGACATAATCGGTCTCACCGTCTAACATATTTTCATTCATATCTAGAATGAAATGATCGAACTGTTTCCTTAATGTCTCAGTATCTTTTTTATTTAGCATGAACATGATTGGACTGTCTGTTTAACATTTCATTGTCACCTATATACTAGTATGCCATGATTGGACTGTCTGTTTAACATTTCATTGTCACCTATATACTAGTATGCCATGATTGGACTGTCTGTTTAACATTTCATTGTCACCTATATACTAGTATGCCATGATTGGAATGTATGTTTAACATTTCATTTCCATCCATATTTAGCATGACATGATCGGATGCCTGCTTTATATCTCATGGCATGCCTTGCTTGGCATGACATAATTGGACTTCTGACAAACGTTGCCAACAGTTTGCCGCTTCAAGAGCTTATGCAGAGATTACACTTATGCAATTTAGTCCATTTAAAACAGTACGCTTTTATTCTATATTTAAACAAAAAACATACAATTATCTCTACATTATTATCTATTTATGTTTAATCATACATACTACTGGAACATAGATGGTCAATATTCTGTTTTCAGATATACCGAGTGTACCATCAGAACCAAGTAAGTAGTATACATAATATACATGTAACAATGGGTACGTCGAGAATAATCTCATCTAGAGAGAATAAAGATTTCCTAAATATTGGTCCACTTTATATTGTTTAGTGCTCCATAGCGTGGCGATATGAATTAGTGACTTTATATTGTTTAGTGCTCCATAGTGTGGCGCCATGAATTAGTGACTTTATATTGTTTAGTGCTCCATAGTGTGGCGCTATGAATTAGTGACTTTATATTGTTTAGTGCTCCATAGTGTGGCGCTATGAATTAGTGACTTTATATTGTTTAGTGCTCCATAGTGTGGCGCCATGAATTAGTGACTTTAAAGTAAAATACCGCTTAAGCCGGGCTAGATGGCGTGAGAGGTGTTACATCTCATATAACATCACTGACTCGATCAAACTGAGACAGTCGAGCCTTCATAATTGAACAAATAATAATATGTAGATGTGGTTAAGCCTTAAAATTCCTCATCCAGAGTAGTCACTTTCAACCAGCTTTCTAAATGCTGATAAATAGGTTGTCAACATGAAATGATATCAGCATTCGTAACATTTGCAAATATGCTGTTGCATCATTCTAGTCTAATGTACAGCCATAACTGTGATGCGATCTTTATGGTTATGTGTTAGATACAGGGTGTAATAATGATAAAAGAAATTTTGTTTAAATCATGGCATGATTTGGGTGTCTGATGCAAAGCTGATTAATGCAAGCTCATACGTAGTCTCAGGTCAATATAATGTACGTCTGACCTTTTCAGTGCATGCGATTAAATCTGCACAACTAAGGTCTAAACGTGTTGATAAAAAGATTCAGGGATTTGTGTTTACGTTGACATACCACTACCAAAAATACTATACTGGTTCAGACAAATTTCCTTGCAATTTTCAAGTCATAAACATCACCACTAGCGTGTTTTTTGGACATAGAAATTGTTCTGATAATGCTACCCACCTAAACAATATGTTATCATGATTTTGTTTTCTTTCGAAATAATTTATTTCTAGGAATCTATTTATACCAATTGAATATTTTGAGGTATCTCTATTTTAAAATTCATGTTGACGTTTATAATCATCTGACTGGCATTTGTTGAGATTAGAGGGTTAAATATTTTCATGAAAATCACATATTTTACGATTATTTTGGTAAATATTTTGGGAGTGTGTGTGTGTGTTGTTTTGATTTTTTCAAACACTACCTTACTAAACATACTGAAATAAGTAAAAGAGAAAAATGTTGTGTCAAAAACGGAAGGTACGCAGTATTAGCAGTTGCGCAGCTTTGACATACACGCCTTAGATTGTAAAAACTCTTAACCATTTTAAAAGCATTAACCATTATGAAAATGCTTTTAAAATGGTACAACACCATGTGAACTATTTTATATCAACATTTTTAAATGTGTATATAGATAGAGTCATATAATAGTAATAGTATTGTATTGATAGTTTTGTCAGTGAATTGTACATTTACCATATCAACCAAACCACGTGTAAAAATATGATACATGTATTGTATATATGTTATGCGTTTAGGCCGGAGGTCTGTATCAATAATACATATTAAATACAGTATAGCAGTACATTGATATGCATACCAATTACGCATGTAATGTTTCAGGTATATATTTGTCGGGTACACAGTTTGTAGAGAAAGGAACACCCATACATCTTGTATGCAATGCAACGGGTGGAGAGGATGAGACGCCCCAATCACTCGATTGGTTTAAAGATGGCCGGAGGCTGGAATCCAGTGTGGCACAAAATGTTTATATTCAACAGCGTTTGTCCATTTTGGAGAAAATATTAATAAGTTCGATTGATATTCATAATGCTAGAATGTCGGACACGGGAGTGTATGTGTGTCGCGCCTCTCAGAAACTTGCCACCAGAATCAAAGTGGATGTTTTGAATGGTATGATATCCTATAATAACTTCTGTTGAATGGAAACACGGCGATCTGGAAATTGTTAAAACCAGTGACATCCCATAAGCGTTTCCACATAACATGAATATATTAAAACTCATATTAATTTAATAAAGTATTTGAACATTTCAAAGCAAATTGTTTTTATAAAATTTAAATTATTGCTGATAATATGTTTAACCTTATTGTAGAATATTGAAAAAAACACTTCTTCGCATATTTAAAGCCAAAATGAATCGAGGTGCTAATTTCCATGTTTGATAACTAATTCGAGATTGCCGTTTTTTCCTGTAAACATTTATGGAAGCACTACGGAACTTATACTGTACTATACGTATTTTAGGTTGTATCCATACTTTTCTTCTTTCTCACACATGTGGTGTATTACTCGTAATGTTTACGTGTTAAATGTGCTATTCCAAAACCTGTGCTTAATAGGTTTAGGTCGGGGTATCAACATACATGGAACTGTATAAAACATTTCAAAAGGTAAAGCGATCTAACGGGATGATTGCCATTATGACAAAAGCATGTTAACTACATGTGTTTAGGATGATTCTGCTTTACCTCAGTACGTCCAGACTTCTGTTAAATAGTACTTGAGTCATTCAGTACTGTTTGATTATAATTAGTAAGATTTATATGTTGAATTGTATGGAATTTAATGCAAGCGACGCGAGGCGGAGCGCAGCTTTAACTTCCATAAAAGTTCGATTAAGTTCCATAAAATTGAAAATATAAACGATAACCGGCTTATAAGTTGACTCGATATATGTCTTGTACACTGCACACACTCGGTGTAACTTTTTGCCTGATACTAATGTTGATGACGTAATCAAGGACGTAACAGTATGGTACAGCGACCTTGCGCTTACCTGTAATGATGAATTAAATTACAAATTCGCCCAGGTATGATGAAATGTTACAGTTTATTAATCGCCATTTATCTGTTAACAAACTTAAGAAATGACGGGGCAAACACTTGTTGCGGAGCTGTAACACGGAATTCAGCAAATAATGCCCGAAAAACACAAGGTGTTTTAATTATTATATTTCAGGTCTCATCACACCTGGTTTTAATTCCATATCTTTAAAAAGGAAATTAAATCATTCAATCTCGTTAAACAAACTTCTTAAATTCTACACATTTGTTACGCTAATACGATTGCATCATTACACAGAACACGTACGTGATTGGCGGAGTTACCAGTGTCACTTATCATTAAACAAAATAAGTGCAATTGCTCACATACAGCAGCAAGAGGTATATTTTATGTGATTTCATTGGCTTAGAGAGTATGTCAACCTGTAAGTTTCTATATATGATTTATTTTTATACTGACTTAGACTAAATGAAGAGGACTGATATACTTGGATATCAATTTGTTTGGTAAAACTTATTTTGATTAACCGTGTAAAGTCATGTATTTGCGTAGACCGACCGAACAATATTAGTTTTTAAAATCGTTAAACTTGTGCAATTACGATTCTGACTCTTAAGTTACATCGAAGAATGTCAAAGTTACTTATGAATCGACAACTCTGTCGTCAATATTTCTTATAAAGAAGAAATATTTCTTACGAAGACTTACCATGACGAAAGAACACAATACATCTGTTCGACGTAAACTTATGTTATTCAGTATTTATTGTGATGTAACACCGCATGGGTTTGACGGTTACGGAAATTGGATAGACGGTTCCTATTGGAACCATCCTGTGAGAATATATTGTACGATAGTCCAATTCGTGGTTTCAGTGATCGTTTCAGAACTATATGTTTAATTATGTTTGATGGCGTATATTCATTTTACATTCTTACAAGAAAAGTGAATCCGCATCATTTCTACAATAAAACTGGATCCTCCGTTGCTTGCATTCTTTTTAAAAAAAAATTGTTGTCGTTTTTTTTTTTCTTTTATCTTTACTTAGAGATATTCTATTAATGGAAATGTACATTTGCATGCCAACACAAATACACTGTTAATGCTTACAAAATATTGAAAATAACTTTCTCTGAACGACTGATTAAAGGCATTTTCTGTAGTTCTCCATGCGCAGCATCTTTGGACGACTTCTCTTCTAAAACTATCGGATGGATTTTCCTAAAATTTTACAGGAAGTAGTAGTATTTTTTGTATTATTTTTTTTTGAATTTTTGTTTTAGAAAATCTTATTTTTTTTATTTTATTTTTTTTGGAATTTTTTTTATTGTAATTGTTTAAAATAGGACATTTTTATTGCACATTTTGTTTTTATATATGTTAAACTATGTGCTTAGAAACGAGTATGAAAATGGAGTTTAAACAAATTCTATTATTGGGAACATACAAAAAAAAAGAGGAAATTGTATCATTATGGGCTAATTTGTGCATAAATTGTGGTAATGGTCTCAACAGTCTTTGTCAAAAAAATATAGGTTTTACATAAAGATGAGCTTCAAATGTTATTGTAATTAAATGTTCTTTACTTTAATACAATTTTAGCAGAATTGTGACTAATGAATAAATGATTAGACTCCAAAAATGTCTTTTTTAGCTATTTCATGGACTTGTTCAACTTTTTGGACAGATTGACATGGCGGTGGCAGTACAAATTATTTTTTAAAATTTTAACAATCATGGTGACCTACCATTATTTTTGCCTTTTCTGTCTATATATATATAACATACTTACTGTACAAACAGTTTAAAGCAAATCTGTTAAGCAGAAAAAACTATAGAAAATGTCTTTAAATACTATCGATTTTTTATTGGATATTATACTATTTTAAATTACACTGTCTCTCCATTTCAGCAGAGACATACAATGAAAAGAGAGGTAAGTAGATCGTGGAATTATCGTCTTGTTTACTCCAAATCCACAGTGGTATGTCTAACCCCACCACTTCCTCCCCTGGACTAAACCCACGAACCCACTTCCGCCACCCCCACACTCCGCGCCCAGTTTTACTACAATTCATTCACACATATTTCCTAAAACATCTACTTAATAGTTCAACTACATATACATGTCTCCTCATATTTGTTCTGTATTTTCATAGTTCACTCGACTAAAACTGTCCATCAATTCGATACGCATCAATATATACTACTAATAGCAAATCTGCATTTTATGTTTTTATGCACACGTGATGAAAACTGTCCAATTATAACATTTGGGTATGTATATAGATGACCTACCTAGTTGTGGTTAGTGAACCCAATTACAAACAACGGACTCGGACTCAAAACAATTAGCTCATGTACAATACATTAGTCTGCGTTCAATATGTTGAGTCTGCTACATAAGCAGTCACACGATCTCCGACTTGAGTCTGATTCGCCGTCTCAAACATGTCGATGAATATCAGTCCTGGTAATCAGGTAGTATTAATTGTAGTCATCGTTTTGTCATACACATGAACTTCGAGACATGTTATTCCAGAAATTAGTCAATGATCTCTGGAAATGCATCGAGTTGCCAGTAATTATCAGTATAACTCTCAGTTTTGATATATAACCATGTTAGTCTCTGTAGGCTGCACGTGCACTTGTATTACATCCAATTCCACATGCTAAAATGCAGCAATATAGAATAACCACAAGTATCTCGATCAAGATAATTAGTATAACTCTTAGATTGAGATATTTGCCAGTAATCATTAGTATAACTCTCAGTCAATTAGTCAATGATCTCTGGAAATGCATCGAGTGTGTTGCCAGTAATTATAAGTATAACTCTCAGTTTTGATTTATATCCATGTTATTTTCTGCAGATTGTACGTGCAATCGTATTACATCCAAATTCTCATGCTGATATACAGCACTATTGAATAACCACACGTATCCCGATCAAGACCTGCAATATCGAGAAAACACTGGGTTCAGTGTTCTTGTCAAAATCGTTAAAATATATGTTTTGCGAAATGTGATGCTTATTGAGACTAGTGGGACGGGTATGTTTAATGAGATTGGCTATGATTAATGTATACGATCACAATAACTTTGACGCTTAGTGAGATTAGTTGGTTGGTTATGTTTAAAGAGACTGGCTATGAATAATGTAACCGATTACAACAACTTTGACATGTATCCTTATTTTGACGGTGTTGATCTTTTATCATTTAGAATTGTTTTGTTTTTGTTTGAATATGGTGTTTACGTCAATTTTAGACATACATGTCGGTCGACTTTTTTGTGGAAGAAGCAGACCACTCCATTTGTTCTGGGTAGAACCAGAAAACAGCAGAAATAAGAGAGTGTATGTGTTTGCAGTGATACTACTGATAAAGCACAATTGCTGTCCTTTTGGATATTTATACAAATGAATATCAGCCTTTAAAGACCGGAGTTCACTTGTATGAATATCCAGGTAAACGCCAAATATAGAATGTAAAAGCTGTATCAGTGGTTACCTTGATGAAAAATACACTCTCTACTGTGCTGTGATTTGGCTAAAACACTTTTTTTTTAATGGACAGAAGGTTTAAGTCCAACCCTGCATTACGGTCATTTAATGTTTGTAACAATTCACGTATACATTAACACACTAACTCAACGTAAGACGGATGGACAGACAAGAATCACAGCACTAAAGGGAATACACTTTATGACCACAACATACGAGTCCCATTAAAATATATATGCCTAACTAAATGTTATGGTCATAAAGTGTATTCCTTTTAGTGCTCTGATTCTTGTCTGTCCATCCGTCTTACGTTGAGTTAGTGTGTTAATGTATACCTGAATTGTTACAAATATTTAAAAAAAAAAAAAGTACATACTGGTTATTCCTTAAATGACGCTCTTTTCTATTCAACAATAGTGATACATGAATGTGTTGTTATTCCCACGAATGTTATCCTTATAATTATTTGAACCTGATATATACATTTTCTTTCAAACAATCGTATTAAGATACATTGTTTTATTCAGCTACAAACATGACGTTTAGTGTGTAGTAAAGGTATATATCTCTGAACCAACTGCTGTTAGCTCTGGTCATTAAAACATAACAGTATAAAAAGGAACCCTGAACATGAAGTTTAGTTTAGTTTAAACAATATTTTCTTTACAAACGTTGTACAATTTATACGGCGTATTACAAAAACATTGACAAATGTTTCAAATATGTGAAAAGGCTTCATACGGAAGCTATAAGCTTGTATAACTATGTTTGAGTTTGTAATTAATCATTAAACTGACCATTAAAACTTTATATCTATTTCAGATGCCCATATAGGTGACACCCTGGTATTGCCCAGTAGCAGCAGTAATTGCCTGGCCTGTTCTACGTATTTGTCTTTATTGACCGTCTTTACAACGTTATTGACAATAACGTACTTGAATTCTAATAGCGAAAACCAAAATTGGATACAGAAAGAATTACGCTTGTGATTAATCTAAAATAAAGTAACATTTTTCCAATTAGAACAAAACATGAAACATGCCTATGGAGACCCGGTTTTTTACATCAATGCTTTTCTTTTGGCAGTGATTCTGCCTAACTGTTTTTAGTGATTGATTGAAACAAAGCATTGCTTTGATGCGATGCTCTGTTTACTTGAAGATGTAAATATACTAACACAAGAATGGCGGAGTGATCTAAAATAAATGGCAGAGGATAAAACGCACCGGAACACGTCTGTCGATAAAGTGGGTTAGAGAGTATTGCCAAATGCTGCCTTCTCAATCACCAAAAAGTGTATTGGTTACATACGATTAAGAAGTTTCCAAAACAAGTTCTAACTGATTTATAACGCGAGTGTGGTGTTCTGTAGCAGTAAAATGCTGATTTCAAATACGATTACCTGTGACAAGACATAGAGATGGTAAGAATTACTTTGGAAACGTGATAGAAAAAACGACAATCATGAACTATCAAATTAGCCAACGTGTTTGTGCTATTATATATTATGAAGCACAAGGACATCGGATGAACTGAACATTAACACATGTTAACACATGTTTATCGTCTCTCATATGCTGTAAAATGTAAAGTCATGTAACAAAACAGTTTCGTGCACATGTTTGTAGAAACACAGAAGTTGAATGTGCGCAGAACTTGTGTAAGATGTAAACAGGCTTTTTAAAGTCGTGTGCTCTAAATGTTTGTAATTTAATGAAACACATTGGTAATACCTACAATCATCTAGGGGAGATAGTTTAGTATGTGGTATTTTTAGTTCGTATTCAAGCATCGTTTTAAGGTAATAAAACAACAACACACCTTTAAAACAGATTAGAGTAATATTGGAATTAGTTCTTGAATGTCATATATAAATATCCCAGTGGGCAGATGTTTCACTCGTTACTAGGCGGGTGATATAAAGTAGTATATTATATATTCTGTGATGAATTATAGAAATTTCCCGATTTAAGAAAATCTATAACATATTCCTTCCTCTACTGTGCTATCTCGCCTAGTGTGCAATATAGCACAGTAGCCAAATGTTATGAACTAATCGATAGACGTCACGATATTACGTCACGAATTGACGTCATGATATTACTCCGCGCTGTCGCCAAAGGAGTGACAGAAGAAGGAATACTTGTGTCAAAAGACGATTGGAAAGAAAATTCATCACAGAATATATATTACATAGTTTAATTAACATATTTCTCGTGATACGGAAAATAATTCAGTCGTGAGATATATTCTTGCGATATAGAAACTCGTGCGAAAACGCACTCGTTTCTATATAGCAAGAATCTTTCTCACTCGGGAATTATTTCCCGTATCACTTCAACAATGTTAATTACACTATATTTCCTGTTAGAGAAATTCCCTTGCTAAATGTGCTATGAAGCAATATATGGCAACATCGATACGATTTCATTTTTCTGGAAACCCTTTTTCTTTTCTTTTTTTTGCAAGAAATTGTATGAATTAATAGCAAAATTGGTGATAAAAACAGTATCGTTGCATGCTTATATACCCGGACGAAAAGGTCAAGATCCTTATTAATGCGTGTATCTTAATCGCCGTACAAACAAAATATAAACTTGAAATGTATTATGATTTAACATCTTATAACAACAAACATATGTTTTAAGACCTTTTGCAAAGATAAATGCTGCTTGAAACGTTTAGGAAGAAAAAAGCTTACGGACGTTATTAATGATATTCCTTTATAACAGACGTTTTGGACAGGGACAATCATGATCGATGGACATCTTGACAATGCCTAACATTCCTAAACAGTATATTTCAGAGGATTTTGTGAAAAATATATGTGTAACCATATTATTGTTGTTGTTTTCATGTGTGATAGTACATTTCTACACACATTTCATTGATGAAGATAATATCATATACATATAGGAGTTCATATATGCAAACCATGCTTGATTTTGTGAGTTTATCCATGTTTTCGAACACGTACGTTTTGTTCCATATTGTTTTATTATACCACCTTCCTTTGGACCAATTGTAATTAAATGCCGAACTATTTTCTTCATTACGTGATCTACGTTCTAAACAAGAGTATGATAATGGACCTTTGGAAACGGCCGAACACGACACATACAAAATATTGAAGTTTCGGTTTGAATGAGACTGTTCATGAACGGTAGTGAAATATGCTAGCTACTGCTCACGCCCTCTAGCCCCGGGTTGAGCAGAACTCAATATTCATAAAATCAATAGTACATAAATTTAAACCATCCCGAAGATGGCATGCATATGGCGGTGGACATAGAGATTTTCCGCCCCCATGTCCAGCGGCGTATGGTCCCAGTATCCAACAAAATACTATGCCCCGAAGAGCGAAATAAACAAAATGGAAGTTAGTTGGGAGCAGCGGTTATCACAAGTAACAGCCAAAATACTAAATTAAAAAGCAGAAAATTTCTTATTGTAAATTAAAGCTAGACTTACATGTGTATATAGTATATACTGAAAATGCAATGTAAAATTCTGTATATACAAATATTTTAATAGTTGAGAGACATTATTTATGTAATTATGGTAAACAATCAACGATTTCATTGAAAGTTCGTGAAGTAACTCAGTAGCATAAGAACTGTTTTGACATTTCACTGCATGAAACAATTGTAAGATTGTACCATTTATCCTCAAAACCTTGCTCACCTGATGCTCAATTATTTAGATATTTCCATGAAACAACATTTTGACTAGTGGTGCTGTTATCAAGTTATTTAAGTAATGAAAGTCCGCAGACAAGATGTCTCGTAGAATAAATAATAAACCATGTTTAATGGAACAATGTTTGGTCTTTGATTTGGTTGATAAATTAACATGTTAGTCTGTATATCTTCCATACACATTGCCGCGTGTTGGCAAAGCATGCACCACACATTCGGCAAATGATGATATCTGGGTATACTATGTTTTTGTATTATGTAAAATTATATGTGCCAGGGTTCATTATCATTAATTGGCAGAGCGGATGGCTGATGTGACGGTTGCTGTTGCTTTGCGTAGTACCATGTCAAACACTGTCTGCAAAAAAAGGCATTGTCTTATATGAAGGCATTACTACGTCATAGCGTCACGTTCAGCATAAAGTGTGGCATATAGTTTAAACATACACACATTCTCTCATAAATCGACCTGTTTTCCTTACATTCTCAATAACTATCACTATTGGCCGTTTGTTTCAGGTGAAATATTGTTTTGTTAAACATAAACTTCGTATATACAAACACGTATACTAACCTGAATTTCAGTTATATAAACATAGTTTATAAACTCAAAGAACTGTGAAAATAGATATAAAAATCGAACAGGAAAAGTAGCATTCAAGGACGACAGTCAACCACAAACACACAGAGAAATAAAGAACAATTTTAAAGATGAATAACAGGCCAAATAAGACATCACGAACACAAAAGGGTTGACAATAAAAGTTGATATTCTCAGGCAATCCTCAAAACTGAAGTGATGTATACGCAGCAAAAATAGAAACGTCCCTCTTTTAAGCTGTGATTTGCATAGGGTTGACTTTGTTACACTTTGTACACCAAACTAGATATAATTTCATCATTTTATATTTATCACTTAATCATTCGGATCAATATTAATAATCATGATAAACCAAAGTTTGTCTGTTGCTGCTAAATCATGTTGTATTCAAATTGCGAAATCACTATATGTTTATTATAATGGGAGGTAATCTGAAAATATTCGTTCTTGAAAGCTGTATGGCGCACAATTGAGTGAAAAGATCAGCGTCTTTTCTCTGTATTTGTGGTGATGAGGTCATTCTCTGTTTATTTCAATATAGCAAAACTGTGTTAACTCAAAGTTTTAACCACAAGACCCGGAAATGCTGTTTAAACCAAATCAAGGGGAATACGTTTGCCTACAAGTTTGATTCAAAGACAATTGTTTTCATGACAGTGCTGGCCTTTAACAAAAGGTATTGGCATATAAGATTAAATTAAATATAATTTCATTGTGTCTAAATCTATGGGTAAAGTTGGGGACGTTTCTATTTTTGCTCAGTATATTAGCTATGGGCTCCACCATCGAACGTTTTGGAAAATGTGTGTTATCATAAACAAATAAAATATAAACGTAGTCAGAGAATGTTCGTTGAGCACTGATTTTGTAGTTAAACTTTCGGCCATAAAGAGGGTGTTACTTGGTTTTTGCATGTTCATAATACAAAAGTAAAAATATCATCCATCATAGTTATACAAGAATGAATATGTGTTCTGAAATGGTCGTAAAATGATCTGAAAATGGTGGACCTGCTTTTCTTATTTATACTGGTATGTTCTAAAACTGTTCTAAAACTCTTTCATGTGTATCTTATTCAGATAAGGAATTCATACCTGACGTATTTGAGATTTGATCAAACCGAGGAATCTGTTAATCAGATAGTATTACACATGTTTGATAACTGTTCTGGATAATGGTTAATATACATACGGGTAGCAGTATCGTGTGTGTCATTGGTCGAATGTCTCGTCTGTATTCATATTAATTTTTTAGATATTTCAATAATTCTTCTATGAAGATGATCTTGAAAACATTATTTTTAGTTAGTTCATATGTAGGCAATGATGCAAATACAAAAGAAAAGCACGCCTGCGATTTTGGCTGATGACCATATATAGTATACAATATTTGTATTTGTTCCCAGAATAAAAATGCATACAGCTAATGCATGTACATTTTTAATACTTTGTATATCAGAGTGTTTAGTTGTACAATGATGTACTTCTGAGAAATAACTGTAATATATTGATATATTGTCTTTTAAAATAGTGCTACATATTGGAAATAGACAGTAATGTGTGGCAGTGTTTTGTTTATTCTTAGGGGTACAATTACCATTCATAAGCAGAGTTTTGATGGCTATTTGTGGCGCTAGTATAATTGTCCTACTAACCACTTTCCACGAGTAGGTTTCAGCGACGTTGGTACAATTGTTGTGCGACCACTATCCACGAGTAGGGTTTAAGGAGGTTGGCTGGGAAAGGACGTAGTGCTGAGATTTTGTTTAATTGATTTTTAAAGCTTCCTTGGTATCATTTAGATATAAAATTATCAAAAAAGGTGGTTATTACACTTTTTTTTCACTAGACGTCTTTGAAGAAGTCAAAAAGTTCACTAAAAAGAGGAAAAATAGGATCATTGAACGTTTTCACTTTCTTTTCCCAACACTATTGAAAAACAGCGATTAATGTTCGATTACATATATACATATCTTTCAAAACATACACAAACTATTGTAATCGTCATTCGTCTTTTTACTTTGAAAAACAGACATATATGGACCCATTTGTCTTTACTAAAAAATAATTCAAGATAAAAACGTGTTCTAATGCTCAACTCTTTTTAAAACTTGTATATGATACTGTCCTATGCCATTTTTTTCAAATCAAGTAAACAAATATATAGATCATCAGGCTTCTATTGATTCATTATTAAAAACTCTTTAAATTACACATATTTTTGAGTTATTTTGACATTTTCACTGTAAAATACTGTACATACAATTTTCACATAGAGATCAAATATACTAACTATTTAGCTCAGTATTTACTTTTACATTCATGATATATGTATTACACTACTGAAATATTTATTTTGTATTTTTTCTATAGCAGAAGGATACATTTTACTCAGATCTTACTATACGCCTATTTTATTGACAACAAAAAATTATCACAAATGACGGAAAAAATATGACAAAAATTATTTTGATTACAATTTGATATCTTACTATCTTAAATCCTACATTATATCCATATCTACCAGAAGGCAAAAAATATGAAACAATTCTTTGTCAAATAAAACTATGATTTAAAACAAAATCTTAAACTTGAACATGTCAGAACTTGCCCAGCCAACATCCTGAAGCAACGTTGGTATCAGTTTGATAACAGCCGTGTCTCGTTTTGGCCGATTCTAAAATAGTATCTTCCTTTAAACGTTCGGCACTTCTAGGACGTGTTTGTATAAGTATTAATGTCATTATTTTTTTACATTTTGTACTCTGTACATATAGTTTTATGAATGTACAATAATGTGCATGTACATTTATTTACCACTTAAATATGTATGCAAATGTAAAGACTCACTGGATTAACAATTGACCTCATAAGGATATAAAATATCATAAGTAGAATAGTGTATATAAAGTTATTGTTTTAAAGTATATTCAATATATGTGTATATAAGTTAATGTATGTATATAAGTGGCATAATTTAATTCACGTTTCGATGCATTCTACTATCAATACAATCATTAAAACCTCTGCAGTGTTGTTAATACTTTGATTCCCAGTGGCGATATGTTTGTTCTGATTATAACAGCTGCTGTTTAAGTTTTCCAATACCAATTTACATCGTGACATATCGCGCGTAAGTATGGCATACAGGAGAGAATTTGGTGTAAAACACAATAACTCTTTTCTTTTAAATTGCCCTGAATCGCTATGGCACAACAAACTTGAAGATTTACTGCACAATTGTGTCCTATATTCTTTTCGAATTCCCACAGTTTTAATTTCTAGAATGTATTTATACGGTAGCATGAGCGGATTTGTACAGTAGGATGAGTGGATTGGTACAGTAGCATGAGTGGATTTGTACAGTAGATTGAGTGGATTCGTACTGTAGCTTGAGAGGATTTGTACAGTAGCATGTGTGGATTTGTACAGTAACTTGAGTGGATTTGAACAGTAGCATGTGTGGATTTGTACAGCAGCTTGAGTGGATTTGATCAGTAGCATGTGTGGATTTGTACAGTGAAATTGAAGGATTTTATAACAAATGTTACTAGTAGTTCCCTTCCTTGCGGTTAATCATATAAGTAATGGTCGACCAGTATAATGTGACTTGGTAGGATATTATGACCTCAAAGACTGTTCTAGAGCTTGTAGTCTAGTTGATGATATTAACATTTGTAACCTTTTTATTGTTTAAAGAAAAGGTTACTCCATCGTGGCTATCGTTACTTCAAAAGACCTTTGATACATTGTATTACCACGAAGAAATATAAAAGGATCGGACAGGGAAAGTAGCATTCAAGGAGTACAGTCTGCCACAAAACACAGAAACAAACACGCAAACAGACAAACAAGAAGGCAAAAGTAATATTAAATGCAAAAGGGTTGACAATAGGGCTACTGCATTGGAACGGTCAGTGGCAAAGTAGGCCACTGGGGGGTTTAAACCGGTTCTAGGTTGCACCAAACCTCACACTTACTCTACTGTCATCCCATTGAAACAGGACAGTATAAATAAAGAAATCCCCGCCATGATCTAATCTCTAACCAACAAGGCAGCATCAATAGGCAATATAAGTAAAACACAAATATGCTCGTGTAAATATAATACAAAAAAAAAAATGTCTAGAAAGCCACAATGAAGGTACTCAATGACTTGGCAGAAGCCAGAGCAACAAGAGAATAAACCATTAAGGGCACGACAAGAAAGATAAGAAAGAAAGATTCTTGGCCATGATCACTTTTATACTATCTTTATTAAAGGTGTCTAAACGTTTTTCAAGAGAGGTTACGACCCTATTATCATTTTGCAATGCACTGCATGTTTAGTGGTTGACCCATTTACAATTCGCCACTATGCTTTTCTCTTTGCTTGTGCAATGACTCGACAGATCGTGGACCCTATTCTGAGGTATTTTTAAACACTGAAAGGGATGGTAACGGTTTTCTTGTTGCTTTGGCTTCTGTCAAGTCACTGAGTATTTGCTTTTGTGGCTTATATGTGCTTCGAATTTTATATTCATATATCGAGGGCTCAGCGCAAGACTGTTCTAGCTACATATGAATAAAGAAGGAGATAGAATAGTTTTGCGCTGAACCCTCGATAAACATGATTATCTTTTTGTTAAACTTATCTTGCCTATTACGGCTGCATAGTTAAATAGAGGATATATCGTGGCAGGGGTTATTTTATTTACACTGTCCCATTCAATTGGAATGAAAGTATTATAAGAATGGCGTTTGGTTCCCCGTAGAACCTGGTTTAAACCCTTAGCGGTCTTATTGCCACTGACCTTTCCAAGACGATACCCATATTGTCAACCAGTTTCTATTTGTGGTGTAACATACTTTGCTTCATTTTTCTTTGTAATTGGTTCTTGTTTTGAACGTGTTTTTTATTGACTGCTATCGGTGAATTCTTCGACCCTTATACTTTTAATAATCTCGACTATATAAAAAAGGAACAAATGAATAAGAAACGAAATTCATAAAAATACGAATGTATATTGATCGTCATTCTTTTAACTTCAGCTTTTTAATTTTCATTACACATCTGTGATGACAAAACTGATCTCCTGTGCAATGAAATTTATCTCAGAATGGATTGTTATGTTTTACTAACTGTCTCCTATTGACGTTATGTGTCTAATTGTAAAATACATTTTCAAAGATTCGGTGTTTGGAATTAAACCAGTCGCTGCCAAGAAGGCATGTTTACTACTACTGGCTAAAATGGCTCTTATATCAAGAGTTGACGTCATAAAATGTCCATCAGTACTTCTTTTAAACTAGAAGGCCACGGCCTACATGTCGATTCCAGTTATAAAGATCCAGATATTTGATTTGACCAACACCAATGTCAATCCCAAAGAATATTAAATTAATGTCATTAACAGTGGGGGATGCATGTTGTAGCGGAAACCGGAGGGGACCTATATTTCGTTGAAAATAGGTTATAGCGAACCAAAATTTTGCACATGACGTTAGATTTATATAAGGAACATTATAGCAAAGTTTGGTAAAGATCCTGCAAGAAAGAAGCAAGATACGCATGTCGTAGCAAAGACCGGACATGGACTATATTTTGTCGAAAGTAGGTCACAGCGACCTGGTCCGAACTGGATGATTTTTGAACTTGCCCAAGCTTTCATTGATATCAACAATCTGGTAAAGTTTGAAAAGATCGGATAACGAGGCAAAAGTTAACGGACGGACGGACGACGAACGGACTACGAACGGACGACTGACAACTCGCCATCCCATAACCTAAAAAACAGAATGCACCAGCTTCATATATTAACGAAAATGTGCAATGATATTCTTGTGTCTGTGTTTCTTCCTTAATAATGAATGGTGTCAGTGGTTTTGTTATGCGATTATGTAGATTTCTGAATTATCTCAATTTTCATCCCTGTTTTTGTCTGTTTCATCTTCACCAGTTCCCTTTCTTGCTTGATATTACTACAGACTTTGATGGATTTTGATGTATTGTGCCGTCTTATTATAATCTATGTTTCTACTTCGTCCCTAACAAAATCAACTGTTATTAAGAAGACGCGATGCGTTGGATGTCATGGTTCAACAAAATAATCAGGTCGTCGATGTTGCTAGAGAAGGTTAATCAATGATGGTAATGTCTGCAGAGACTGTCTAATATTTATTGGCGTGTAAATAAAACAATAGTGTGTCAATGTCCTTAACGTTTTAATGCCTACATGATTCACATGCCTTTATCTAAAGAGGATACTGTTGTTTTATTTCTAGATATTTTCTTTTCTTTAATATACTGAATGCTTCCAAGGGATCCCCTTTTGTGTATTTATTAACATTCACACTAGCGTTTGTTTAGTGCTGTGTAGCGGCCGTAAAAGTTTGCCCCGACTACAAGTCAGTAGTGTTATTACTTACTGTCCTTTGGAATCATCAAGCCCATTATTTGTGGCTTGAACGTAAAATATCGCTTAAGCCGGTGCTAAGAGGCATGAAAGATGTTGCACTTAACATTACCTCGCATGAACAGACTCGTTAAAAACCGAGATTTCACTTTTATCTCCTGTTTGTGTTTGTTGCTTCCAAGGGATCAGCTTTTAAGTACTTATTAAATACGTATATTGTATATGATTTTAAAAATTGTATCTCCACGTGCACCTTTGAGAAAAGCCTTCTATATCGATTTATTTTCTCTTAGATTGTTATTTGGATGATGGAAAGTTAACAAAGAAACTAAACAATACATATGGTATATAGCAATCTAATTTTAATCATATATATTTACTTATATATGTGTTAGTTACCATATCATGAAATTAGTATTTAAATGTGGGTATAGGTCTCATTACATGGTGCAAGTTGTTTACTATGTTGCCCTATAACGGGCCATTTCGAACCTGAAGTTTCCAAGCTGAACGTCACTTTTTTTATAAAACAACACAGTCATTTGCCCACACAAAATAGCACAAAATATGGTACGATGACCAGTTTTGTTTTTAAATTTGAGTGGTGACATCCATTGCACTATATTAAGCTTTAACTGCAGAGTTTGTACCACAATTCCTACACTTCTTCAACACCCATTTTGGTTCCAGTGTCGTTTACTAGCTGTACATCCAATTTCAGACTGTGTTCATCTCACCCGCAACAGCAATAAATATATATGTCAGTTATTATTAGAACTATTTAAACCGAACAACACGGTACTACCTTTTATAGTGCAAATTTTATCCTACTGTGGCTTTCAATGGAGCTGTGTAGTGAGACCTTCAAGGTAGGGTTATGATGGTATTTGTAATAAAAATCATAACCCCGACAACTAGAAGCAATTATCTTAAAGAAAATAACAATTATTGCTACTTTGTCTCAAAATGCATGAATTTATGGCTAAAAATACAACAAGCAGTATTCTCAATTGAACCATATTCACAGAACTCTACATTCATGAAAGAAATATAAAAAGATGAAGTTTATTCTGTATCAGTAATATAAAATGTTTAATAGTTTGTTTGTCCTTTGAAATGATCTGTGATATGTCTTGTATATGTACTTATCTAACAAACAGTGTGAAGTTTTTCTTGAATGCAGTATTGCATAAGTTGTTAACTGCAGAAGTATGCCCTTATATGGTAATATGTATTTTCATCATTAAAATATGTTTTACTAAAATTGACATCAGTGTTGAAACTTATTTTCTACTTCCAAAAATTCGGCCATATTTGCAGAACATATATACTTGTCATATAATCTGCTTAAAGATGATGCCAACAATGGCGTCTGACCCCAAAATGACACACCTTTATGGCCAGTAAGAATCCAGATAGCTCCCATTTTCCTGTATGTAAAGATAATATGGGAATTTACTTAAAGGTATCTACTACCATTATTCAAAAGTCATTGAAGCGGTTTAGAAGCAATTGTGCATGTATAAAACAAAAAAATGATTCAGAAAGGATTTGATCAAAGAAGAGCAGCTGACCTACAGAGGTGGACCAATTCTGATTCAGCAAAGATAATATAAAAAGATCGGACAGGGAAAGTAGCATTCAAGGAGGACAACCAACCACAAACACAGAAACAAACATGAAAACAGACAAACAAGAAGGCAAAAGTAATAATAAAAGCAAACGACATCACAAACACAAAAGGGTTGACAATAGGGCTACCGCCTTGGAACGGTCAGTGGCAAAGTAGACCACTAGGGGTTTAAACCGTTTCTAGGGTGCACCAAACCTCACACTTACCCTACTGTCATCACATTAAAACAGGACAGTGTAAATAAAGAAATCCCCGCCATGATCTAATATCTAACCAACAAGGCAGCATCAATAGGCAATATAAGTAAAACACAAATATGCTCGTGTAAATATTATACAAACAAACAATAGCCTAGAAAGCCACAATGAAGGTACTCAATGACTTGGCAGAAGCCAGAGCAACAAGAGATTAAACCATTAAGGGCAAGACAAGAAAGATAATAGACAAACATCAAACGCCATCGTCCCAATGGGCTTTAGGTAGGCGTCATCATAGTGTCAACAGCCTGTCCGGTCACCTTACAATTAAAGAGGAAAGTATAGTGGCGAACTGTAAAAGTGTCCACCACCAAGCATGCAGTACGTTGCTAAATGATAGGGTCATAACCTCTTTTGATAAACTTTTTAACAAGTTTAACAAAGATAGTATGAAAATGATCATGACCAAGAATCTTACGAAGTTTATAAATCACATCACCATAGAAGTCAGGTTGGGTTGTGATAGTCCTTGTCGCAGAAGAGTCCTTAAATTACTTTTATATTTGGAAAGAAGATCAGGGTTACGATAATAACATTTTGCAAAGGTTTACGAAGTTTATGGTAACGGTAACCCTGATTTAGTAGCTTTTTAGTTATACAAAACAAGACCACAAATGCCAAATGATATATATGACAGCATTGTGAGCAAGGATTCAAATTTGCTTACTTGAGGAGCTGTCGACAAAAAAGAACAAAACACCAGGATTTTGCGTCCATTACGTGCAAGAGAGACAGCCATTGAAAAGGCCCTTAAACCTCGCAGTAGTGATACGAAACAATGTAACTACGAACTCAGTACTTACCGTATCTTCCATATCGGTAAGACGGCTGACATGTTCTTCGACAGTTACAATTCTCATCGGGTCTGAGATGGCGGCTGTAATAAAGAAACAATGGGTTTTTTGCTGGAAAGAGAGGTTCATTTGTGCTAAATGCCAATTTACTAGCAAACATTAAAAACTGTATGATGAAATAAGCAGAGACACGCCTGGAGCAAAAAAATGCTGACATAAACATTTCTGTGGCTGCTGGATTGTTGTATACTAAGCGCGGGCCAAATGACGTAAGGTTTATTATGACAAGTTTGAAAATTCCACCACCTTCATATGGTACAATGCAGAAACACAGTAATTACGCGACTTAAAAAACAGTAAAATTGAACGCAGAAGTCGGCAGCAACATATATTTACTTTAAACAAAAGAGCAACATTATTGAAGTTAGCAATCGTCAAATACATTTCTGGAAAGTGTGGCGAAGCATATCGTAAAAATGTATTTGTTTGTTCTGGATTGCCACCTTCGAACTGCTGGCAGTCTAAGTGTTTGCCAAATGGAAACAAAAAGCTTGAAATTAAAGGTTCAATTAGAAGATTGCTAATGCTGCCTCGATATCAGGCTCGGTAAACTGTCGATTGAAAAAACTACATTGCATGCAGATACCAACAAGGTGGAGGCATATCCAACGACTGCTAGACTGAATGATGGTCGTGCAAATTCAGCACTAGAACAAGCAGCTGCAGTTGGCGCACCACAAAGATTTTGCACACTTCAAAACAATTGCAGGACAAAATGACTACGACATTTTGAGGTAAAAAAAGCATAAATACAAAATAAGACGATACCAAAGAAAATCAGAAAAGTTCAAATCATATGACGAAAAGCGCCATAGTTTAATAACCTATGTAACCGATGTTTTAGACTAGATAAATAAAAGGGACGTGTCTTTGAATTACATACATTGTTTTATGCATTTTCAGTTATAGCAATTGAGGTAGCAGGGTGGGTACATTTCATAATACTGGAGATGAGCAATTTTAATGAAAAAATCAATCTTTATCTGTAGCAGACAATCGTGATACTGGCCATGATGTACACAGGTCTTCAGAATACTGCGGGTACATCGTTTTCTCTCTAAATTAATGGAATGAATATAGGCTGTTGTGATAGAGATGACTTACGTCCATGTTTCGTGGAATGTTAGATACTTGATGTACACACATGTACATTGCTCTATGAGCTGTATATCCACCACTTCAATCATACTGAAGAATGCTCTGTCGTCCATATTGTAATCCAGAACGGGATTTTGACAGTCCGTATTCAACATTGTAAAGAATGCAATCTGTATTCCTGACTGAATATTCTATTTTCGTTTGTAATATCATTAAATATTTGTTAAAACCCAATGTTGGTTCACTGAAACACATC
Organism: Cyrtodaria siliqua; assembly: GCA_037043455.1. Classification (NCBI taxonomy): domain Eukaryota; kingdom Metazoa; phylum Mollusca; class Bivalvia; order Adapedonta; family Hiatellidae; genus Cyrtodaria; species Cyrtodaria siliqua. The sequence continues at coordinate 48,858 of JAWPHD010000702.1, forward strand.
CTAAAATGTTAAAATTAACTTTTTCACACACTTGAACACTGAAACTGTGAAATATTAATCCATGTCAAGGGTGGCATGCCTTGTAAGCATCTAATGACTGAGCTCCTTCAAGGGCTCACTGCACAGTGCAATTTTACTATGTTGGCCTATATGAATAAAGTTCACCGGGCCATTTCGAACTTGAAGTTTCCAAGCTAAAAGTCACTTGTATATGAAACACAGTCATTTGCGCTCACAAAAATGTACAAAATATGGTACGTTTGTAACAGATTTCTTTTCTTTTTTTCTTTTTTTTAATGTTTTATTCAGTATTTACATAAAAAAATATATAGACATTAAATACGACATTGTAACAATATATGTGGACATATTATACCATTTTGTTTCCTTTTATCAATTGAACCAGTATACTTTTGTTCGTTCTATCATTCAAACCCATTCATTGAATCATTCATTCATTTATAATTCATTCATTCATTCACTCATTCATTCTTTCATTCATTCATTCATTTATTCAATTATTCTATGTTCAGTTGCGTATCCGTTATTTTTGTTATTGGGGCGATTATCAGTTGCGTTTACATATCTACCCCATACGCTGATATAGGCCGATGTTCTATCTTTTCCTTAATGAGCCTCAGAGATGTTCTCTGTCCTCCCACTTCGTGTATTTTGTGAATGCACTGATTAGGTCAGAAAACCTATGCTTGCGCAGTGAATGCACGTGCTGTCTTTAAAATAGAACATGTGAAGCGTAACCTTTTCTCTGTAAGATTGTGTTGATCCAATCATGTGGCAACATTGTTGTTCTTCTAAAACTGGATTATATTTGTTGCGCACGTCTTGTGTTTGATGACTTGGTAAGTAAGTGTGATGTTTGGTGCACCCTAGAACCGGTTTAGCCTACTTTCCACTGACCGTTCCAAGGCGGTAGCCCTATTGTCAACCCTTTTTTGTTTGTGATGTCGTTTGTATTTATTATTACTTTTGCCTTCTTGTTTGTCTGTTTGCGTGTTTGTTTCTGTGTTTTGTGGTTGACTGTCCTCCTTGAATGCTACTTTCCCGGTCCGATCTTTTTAAATTTCTTTATTAATATATGTATATATTTATTTATTTGTATTATCAAAAGTGTATCATTCCATACACGTTTAACATCTAGATAACGTGACAATATGCTTACCATTATCAATGTTAAGCTATTTTGTGTTAAAAAGAAAAGATGTTATTACATGAAAAAATGTGATTTACTGTCCTAGCTTTGATATCTTAACGAAACGCGAAAATTAAGTACCAGAATTCTTACACTTCTTCAACACCCATAAAACTATCAGGTTTTGGTGCTAGTGTCGTCTAATAGCTGCACATCCAATTTTAGACGGTGTTCATCTCACCTGCAACAACAATAAATATATATGTCAGCAATTATTAAAAATATTTAAAACCGAACTACACACTTCTACTTTTTATGGCGCAAGTTTTACCCTACCGTGGCTTTCAGGGTAGCTAACTGTGTAGTGAGACATATAGACGTTTATTTGCCCTCTCTTTTGTATTAGAAATTTTAGCGAGCAGGCTTTCGTTTCAATTCTCATCCGAATTACTAGTCATGTATGAAATTATGTTAAGTATTTGGTCCTGGCTTGAATAGAAAGCACGATCCTGGATTACTAGAAATAAGTATAAAAGTCGAACAGGAAATGCAGCTTTCACAGAACACAGTAAACCCCAAAACACGCAAGAAGAAAAACATGAATGGCAACGTTAATAAGGAATACATATATATGACGTCACAAACACAAAATTGGTTGACAATAGGGTTGCCGCCTTGGAACGGTCAGTGGCAAAAAGGGCCGATGGGGGTTTAAAACAGGTTCTAGGGTACACCAAACATCACACTTACCCTACTGTCATCCCAATAAAACGGGACAGTGTGAATAAAGAAATCACCAAAGAAGGTATTCAACGACTTGACAAAAGCCTGGGCAAAAAGAGAATAAACCACTGAAGGCACGACAAGACAAAATTGCAGACAAACAGGCTGTTTGGTCATCGCACAGTTAAAGAGGAAAGCATAGTGGCGAACTGTAAATAAAGTCAGGTTGTGATTCCTTGTCGCAGAAGAGTTCTTAAATTACTTGTATATTTGAAAAGAAAATCGATAATACAATTTTGCAAGGGTTTAGGACGTTTATGGTAACGGTAGCTTCTTTTAGTTATACAAAGATTACGAATATTAAAGTCCTACAAAGCCGAGTTGCTCATAATTACACCACGGCTCCACCTATATATCTTTGAAAAAGCAAGGTGTTTAAACATAAGACATAAGTACAAATTGATCTAGATATCCTTCGTTCATAACTGTTCATAACTGTTCATAACTGTTGTTAAATATATATACCATCCGTCTTCCACCATGGTAAATATTATAACCGCTTACTTGAGAATGTTTAGGAAAGGTCTTTATGTGTGTTTCCATAAATATGCAAACACAATTAAAACGGTATCAAACAATCTCTACTGTAACTGTTACTGTTATTATCTGATGCACTGCCGAGTTTGAGGGTGAAGAATCATCAATAACTAAGCTAATAATGGGGGCGCACTCGTGCAGTAGTATACGTTATTAACATAGCAAATAATAAATCAAAGCAGATTTAAGAAACTACGCCATACAAGACAATGTTTGACACAAAAGTATGTCAGAACCACCAAAAAAGTTAATGTTAATAAATGTATTCTGTATAACATGTAATAAATAGTGAATATTAAGACATTATTTTCGAGACACAAACACATGAACATTTCTTGTGGTGCTAACTTAAGATTTAGTGTCAAACATTGCCTTGCTTGGCATGGTTTTCTTTAATTCGCTCTACTATAAACCTTTGTCTTTGATCAAGAAGGCGTTTGTAATAATTCCACTGCCATGTTTTTACAAGTCTTTGTTTTTCTGTTCTACATATATATTTATACCCATGTATTTTCGTTCGATTGTTAATTATCAACGAGCGTTTACACTCACGGACCTTGAATATAAGTGTTAACTTGATTTGGTTGACGAAGGTTGTATTTGCTAAATCGACCCTTTTTGCACTTGAGTAATGGACAAGATCGCAATATCAATAAACAAACTTATGCTGTAATTATTACTCTACCCACAAGCTGACATGTTGTTAGGATTGATTAACTCACTTTAAGTTGCCCATTGTAGTTTAACTATAGATAGCACCAAACGTGCATGTCATACCTGCAATACTTATACAAAAGTAATTATACAGAGATATCTCTAAACATAATGGCACTTACAAAATGTATTGTCAAAATATGCTTAGTAGATAGTCAAGTTGATTGTAAAAACCCTTGTTATTTCACTGTAGCACTCATTTTGAAACAATATATTACCAGTTTCAAGCCAAGCATTTATTTCAATGTTATCAATGTTATCAAAAAGAAATTGTGTGACAAAAACATGCTTTCATAAATGTTATGCTTATTTTAGTACTAGATGAGTACCTTTTTATTTTGGCGTGTCCCTCTCAATGTAGAACTTTTTTATAAAAGCATTGTGTACATAATGAATTGCTGGTATTAGAATGCTTGTTTTCTATGTGCAGGTATTTGTTATTTCGAAAACCATGTAAATATATATGCGTGTTCGAGAGTTTTCTAAAAAGATTAATGTTTATAAAGATGGTCATAATTCATTTTGAGATATGTTATATAATAAATGTAACCATTATCCAGTGAATACTTTAAATTTAAAAACAACGAAATTCTGAAGTCAGGCTAATTTGTCAAAAAGTTACTTAAAGACGTGATATGCGTTTTTTTACATTGTTGAGAAAGATAAACAAGCTCTTTTTTTTTTTTTTTATTAGACTAATGATACAGAAAAAGATTATGAAAGGAGACATTGGAAATCGCCGAACACGATATGTACAAAACATATTGAAGTCTCAGACTGATTAAAATGAGATAGGGTCCTATAGAAACCGCAGCGTCCGAACGCATTGGCATCGTAGGTCCACACTGTACTACAAACAAGGAAGAATATTTAATTAATTATACAATGAGAAAGACAAACTACAACAGAAAGGGTGGTGAAGACAGGATAACCGACTTGGAACAGTCAGTAGGCAATTAGGCCTACAGGTTTGTTGAAAAATGATTGCTACCGTTCACACCATGTCGGCCAGCTGTGAGCAGAACTCGATATTTAAAATGTCAATAATACAAACCTTTCACCTATTCGGAAGACGGTATGCATATGACGGTTAACATTAAACCTTCAATTATGTAATTTCAAACCAGTCCATGGCCAGAGCTGAATGGTCCCAATTTCTAAAACAACGCTGAGATCTGAACGAGAAAACAATGGGCGAAATAAACAAAATGGAATTCAATTGGGAGCAGATGATATGAAGCCTTCGTATCAAAAGTAACAGTCAAGAAAACTAACTTAAAAGGCGGACAAAATATCATCATGGTGATTATACTGATACTTCGCTATAAGACGTTTTGTATTTACATAATTATATAACGGACTTATATTGCCAGTTCATTGAACAGAGGGACTAGAAAAAAACAAGACGTGTATGTCAATTGAGTATCCGTCAATAACTACTACATTATAACGAAACTTTAAATGACATCAGTCTGTTACATTCTCGTTTAGGGAAATGATTTTGTCTATTTTGTCAGTGATCGCTACGTTTATCAGAGATGCGAGTATATTGTGACTTTTCCAAACTCGTTTAATTAGTTTCTAGACTTTCAACACTTTCAGTAATTAAAGTTTTACCAGTAGATATTTGGAAACATTGTTTTCAAAGTAGTCAATATACTATGTTCATACTGCTAGGAGCTATGGGGGAGCTAAAACATGACGTTTTATTCATATATTAAAAATAAATTTTCTACTCCGCCTCCCGAGCAGTAATTTGCAACTACACACTAATAAAAACTGACATGTCTTCCTTGGCGTGACCCAGTGGATCCGAGTTCAAACCTCAACAGCGCACCTGAGTTTCTTTGGTTTGTTCTTGGACACGACGTTTTCCCATATCCGCGTTAAACAACATTTAATTCCATGGCAAGATGTGGTTTAAATAGCATTAACAGAAATATATTTACATGTGCTTACACTCAAACACGTTGAGAACTTAATCGTCTTCCATGTCAATAGGCTATGCTGTTGTAAAAGTAATTATGATATACTTATGTGGTTAGTTGGCTATTAATACTCGGTATAAAATTCACTTAGAGCTCATCTTGTGTTATAGGATCATACTAACCGAAGTACGTTAAGCACCAAAACAATGCCAATTAAGGGCGGCGAAAGTAATGACGTAAACGCATTTCTGTGTCATTCCTGCGATTATTTTTATAGTAGGATAAGAACTTTGGTAATTAATTGTATATGTCTTTATATCCTTTCTTTCATCAAGTGATTGTTTAATCTAACTATTAGTTTTTATAACATTAATACACGACCTAAGCAAATTTGTCTTAATCTCAGCAGTATTATTTTATTATTGGGAACATATGCAGTTGCAGTGTACATTTCCATCAGTGATGAGTTCTATCAACTTAAACACTGTGTCCCAGTAGCTGTCTAATTATATTTCTGTCAACTTAAACACTGTGTCCAGTAGCTGTCTAATTATATTTCTGTCAACTTAAACACTGCGTCCCAGTAGCTGTCTAATTATATTTCTGTCAACTTAAACACTGTGTCCCGCTAGCTGTCTAATTATATTTCTGTCAATTTAAACACTGTGTCCAAGTAGCTGTCTAATTATATTTCTGTCAATTTCAACACTGTGTCCCAGTAGCTGTCTAATTATATTTCTGTCAACTTAAACACTGTGTCCCAGTAGCTGTCTAATTATATTTCTGTCAACTTAAACACTGTGTCCCGGTAGCTGTCTAATTATATTTCTGTCAATTTAAACACTGTGTCCCAGTAGCTGTCTAAATATATTTCTGTCAACTTAAACACTGTGTCCCAGTAGCTGTCTAATTATATTTCTATCAATTTAAACACTGTGTCCCAGTAGATGTCTAATTATATTTCAATCAACTTAAACACTGTGTCCCAGTAGATGTCTAATTATATTTCAATCAACTTAAACACTGTGTCCCAGTAGCTGTCTAATTATATTTCAATCAACTTAAACACTGTGTCCCAGTAGCTGTCTAATTATATTTCTGTCAACTTAAACACTGTGTCCCAGTAGCTGTCTAATTATATTTCTGTCAACTTAAACACTGTGTCCCAGTAGCTGTCTAATTTTATTTCTATTTACTTAAACACTGTGTCCCAGTAGCTGTCTAATTATATTTCTGTCAATTTAAACACTGTGTCCCAGTAGCTGTCTAATTATATTTCTGTCAACTTAAACACTGTGTCCCAGTAGCTGTCTAATCATAATTCTGTCAACTTAAACACTGTGTCCCGGTAGCTGTCTAATTATATTTCTGTCAATTTAAACACTGTGTCCCAGTAGCTGTCTAATTATTTTTCTGTCAACTTAAACACTGTGTCCTAGTAGCTGTCTAATTATAATTCTGTCAACTTAAACACTGTGTCCCAGTAGCTGTCTAATTATATTTCTGTCAACTTAAACACTGTGTCCCAGTAGCTGTCTAATTATATTTCTATCAACTTAAATACTGTGTCCCAGTAGCTGTCTAATTATATTTCTATTAGCTTAAACACTGTGTCCGAGTAGCTGTCTAATTATATTTATATTAACTTAAACACTGTGTCCCAGTAGCTGTCTAATTATATTTCTATTAACTTAAACACTGTGTCCCAGTAGCTGTCTAATTCTATTTCTATTAACTTAAACACTTTGTCCCAGTAGCTGTCTAATTACATTTCTGTCAACTTAAACACTGTGTCCCAGTAGCTGTCTAAATATATTTCTATCAACTTAAACACTGTGTCCCAGTAGCTGTCTCATTATATTTTTATTAACTTAAACACTCTGTCCCAGTAGCTGTCTAATTATGGAGCTTTACACGGCAAAATGTTCATCCTGCTGTTATCGTCCGTGTATTGCGGAGAAAATACTCATGAAAATGGCCATTTAAGGGAATTTGCAACTAAGTCTATCCTCATTTCATGTTTAATATATATTTAATGCAAACGGTGTCCCATTTTAGCAAACTACTTCCTGCAGTATTTGAGTGCATATACCATTTCATCGTCCAACTAAAATTGTGTTAAATAAAGGTATACTTAGTAAGTGACTGTTTTCAGTATACTTTTAAAAGTATGAATGAATGAATGAATGAATGGTGTTTTACGGCACGTCGACACACAACTAGGTCATATTGTGACGAAATTATCATGTTTTCCCCATTGTTTCCAGGCGCTTCTGATTTGGAAACAGTCATTACGATTTACCGTGCAATTTGCACGTACATACCTAGGGAGATTTTATTAATTCCGTTTATGAAGGGATTTTCAAATGAAGTTATAGTGTAACATTAACTTGGCATATTAATCTTGGGAATCACGTTAAGCACCATCTAGCATTTCATATAAATATCAGCAAAGATTGTATTCAATTTGTTAAAATTGGAACACATTCGGTCTCCTATGGTTTGTTTAATTTCTAAAAGCTATCATCTTATTAGCCCATGCATGTAATATTTAAAGATAATCAAGTATTTGCTTGACGCTTAAAGCACTAATGAGCGTGTTAACGTCGGCACACAGTGACACGATTGAATCATTTCCATGAAGTGCTTGTTTGTAAATCTCTTTTTCTTTGTGTGTAATTGACCCAATCTCCTGCTATACCGTTACAGGTACAAACTTGAAACGGTGCAATATGATTGGAATATAAGTGTAATTGTACAAAGGGGTATTAGAAATGTCGTAGCTCTCCCGGGGTTGGGGAAGGTGGTGGGATGGTTTCACATAAAAAGTTCAATTACCTATATTATTAAATGTATTATTATGAAATGTTGTATGTATAATCATTGTTCATGGGTCAATACATTTATTACGTTTATTTTTACGTAGATTCCATGGGCCCTGGTGGCTGGACTTCAAGAGGTAATGCGGTGTCAATGTTATTTTGTCATGTTGCCTATTATATTGAATGCCATTTGAACACACAAAAACATCTAGAGTGGTGGCGAGGGGCCAAAGTTAGAACTTTGTCTATTTCTGATGTTTGTTTTATCTTGATTTTCCGTTTGCAATACAGCTTGCAATACAGACTTTTAAATTTCATGCTCAAGTGTGAATAAATAAGAGCGTGGATATGCGATGGCGTCATCGACTTATTCTAGTTATTATTTGTATTGGTAAGTGTCAAACTGACGGCAGCTGTGAAATATATAAATTGTTACCACAAGCACATTAACCTCGCAGTACGTCAATACATTTCATATCATTCTTTTAAGTTGCCTGTATAAATATCAGTGTTTCATGCACCTGTTACATTTTAAATCAATTTATTTATTGATTTTAACTGTACCTATCAGTTGGGCATTTTGGAATTGCCAAATCTAAACTAGCAGCTATAACGTTTGTAGACTATGTCTGTGTGTGTCACTGAACGGCTGCAACGTTATTGAACTTCGATGAAGATAACTCCATGCCTGGAATTCACCATTTCCTTCACAAATAATCCCATGACATTCAAAGATAAACACTCGTATGAAGTAGGAATTTATTAGTATTTATCATTTATGTATACATAGCAGCTTGTTTTGAACAATTATGCTTTAAAATTATAGAAATATTCATGATTTAAATTGCATATTTGGGCTTAGGTTTAGGAATATTCACAAGAATGGTTGGTGAATTCAAGGCCAGGCTTTGGACAAGATACACGTGTTTTTGGATAGCGGAGTTCTGTGAATGCTACACTTCCGGTTCAACTCCGCAGCTACGTTTACTGTGTTACGTTATACGTAAATGAGTAAATTAATACTAAAAATGGGATATCTCTCAATATTTACATTCGCTTGATAAGAAATAACGTTTATTTTTGAGTAAACTTCATTAAAGATGGGACACATGCACGGCACGCACTGCATGCACTGAACGCAAGCACCGCTCATTCATCCTAGTGTCTCAATAGAAAATGGCTGTCACTGTCTGAAAATACACTGACGATAGTGGTCTGTCTTGCACACTTTTATCATCAGAATTATCCCAAGGCACGTTACTGCTTATACTATAGCGATGTGGAAATAATGTTTCGGGAAAATAATTTACGACATTTGTGTGTTTTAACGCACTTTATGGAATTTGTCATTTACTACCGACGTTTAAAACTGTATAAACGACGAAAAAATGCGAATACATTCTTAAATGAATGAAGTATTTTGCTATTACTTGTTCTAGTAATAGTATAGTTGTTATATACATGGCGAGATAATGCAATATCACATGATTTTTCGTCCCTCATCCACCGTCGTTGTCGGTATCAACCGCAAGAACATTTAATTCGATTTTCGCCTATTTTCATGCTAAGGTTTCTTTCAACAGCATCTAGGACGAGTTCGAAAATTGATAAATCTTGTCCATGCCTTATGTTATGGATTGATTGACCTCGACTATGTCAAATCAAGAAACGTCCAGCTTAATGACGAAATAAATAACTACATATTATTGTAGGTTCCTGATTTGTTTTGGCGTATTTGAAGTTCAATACATGTGTTACAGAATTATTTCCCTTGATTTTGTCGAAATAGGCACATTTTAAATTATTTACATCTTCTAAATTGTGTTTGATTTTTGCCAAAACTCACATTAATGTTTTGCTGAACGAGTGGGGGAAATTGTCGATAATGGGTTAAAAAACATAATTATTGACGTTGATTAAATTATATAAGAGAATGTTTACGCAATAAATTTAAGTAATGATATCTGACATTGCCAAGCTTGACAAGAAAGATTTTAGTGGGAAGATGATGGATGAGTTATGACAAAACAGTTTGTTTTCGCAATAACCTACTAAATGCAATCTGGCTTTAAGCAAATATAAAACAACCGGTATTAAAACAATGTGGAATAAGTTTGATACTGAGCATAATAAACTAATATTTAGCAGAGTTATGGTCCGTGATTATGGCAAATTAAGTGGATTTCAATTTGTTTACTCAATTCCGTACCTAAATAGGTTTCGATTTTCGCAAATGAATTGGAATGTTATTGCCCTTGGTTACGTTAAATAAGCAAGTATCAGTGTGTTTATGCAGTAACGTATGGTATCCAATTGTCATAATACTTGGTCAGAACATTTAGCCGAATTTGACAATACACGTATGCATGTATCCGTGAAATAAGCGGGTTTAGTTTGTTTACGAAACTACTAACTGGTATTGATTTGTAACCATATGTATCTTGCATAATTGTTTGTTAAATTGTGGTACCATACAGTTGTTTAACAACTTCGACAATGATCCACCTACTGGGATTGCACGCATTCTCTTGATGTCAATGCAACTGGTTAACATTACGTGGTCCTGCCTTAATTACATTAAGCGATGGGAAAGCTTATATTAGCAGGATTTTATAACGGATATTTTGCCAATAAAACATGTTTAAAAACATTTTTACTGAAAGGATACGATAACCTGTTTAAAATTACCTATTTAATGTTTTAATATTACAATATACAAACTTTTTAAGCCGAAATTAAGGTTTTATTTTATACCCCAGCCAATCCCATTTTCGCTTCTTGTAGAAGGGGTTGGATGGGGTATAAAAGTGAATACTCGGACCACGTAATGTTTACCTAATTAAATAAAGTTATGTTTCATACGCAGTAAGTAGGGCGTCAGTGCTCTTACAAACACGTAGAGCTCAATCCTAATCCCTCTTTGGGTATTAGTATGGTATTAGTGGTGATATCATTATATTTATATTCTTAAGTTGAACCTGGTTTATTCGTTGACTATTAGTTCTTATGCATTCTATTATTTTAACTATTTTATTCTTATTTCCGAAGGTCATTTGGAGAAAGCAGACATAACGGTTGGGGCGACACAGTTCCTGGAATTAGATCGATTCAAGCTCGGTAGAATTTTACATTCGGGTGAAGGGAATTTGCAAATTAAAAATGCTCAAACGTTCGATTCAGGGATCTACGAATGCCAAGTCAGTGCAAAGGGAAGCCCAATTCGACGAAACGTTACATTACATGTTTATGGTAAGAATTGCCAATTTAATAAAATCGTGGTGCAAATCTGACAAACGAACGTCGACTAATTGAATTATTCATCTAGAATTATGTTGCCAAGTCTAGTTCTAGTGTTCCATCATGTATCTTGGTACTGGAAACACAGATCATCGTGTCTAAATGTTTCTAAATTATTTCTCAATGTTTGGTCATTTCGCATAGAAAATACTGTCAAATAGGAAGGGTTCTGTGACTATTTCTCATAATAGAGACCGTAATGGATGAATGAGACTATTTCGCATTGCAGAGCCTGTCATGGGGAATTGGAATGGGATTATTTCGCATAACAGAGTGATGAATGGTTCTGAGACTATTTCGCGAGTATTAATTATTATATAAAACATCTCATGTCCCCAAACGCCATCCTTGCTGTAAGTTATTTAGAATTGGACAAATAAAGTCAAATCAATGCATTTGAAGGTATTCTTATTTCAGCCCTTCTCTTAAATATTTATAAATGCTAAACTATCTTCATGTCAGTGAATCTTATCTACACCAACTCTAGCACTACTCTTAGTTATTTATAAATGGACTACCTATCAATGTTTCTCAATTCTACTAAAGAAATATAAAAAGATCGGACCGGGAAAGTAGCACCCAAGGAGGACAGCCAACCACAAAACACAGAAACAAACACGCAAACAGACAAACAAGAAGGCAAAAGTAACAATAAATGCAAACGACATCACAAACACAAAAGGGTTGACAATAGGGCTACCGCCTTGGAACGGTCAGTGGCAAAGTAGGCCACTGGGGGGTTAAACCGATTCTAGGGTGCACCAAACCTCACACTTACCCTACTGTCCCCCATTAAAACAGGACAGTGTAAATAAAGAAATCTCCGCCATGATCTAATCTCTAACCAACAAGGCAGCATCAATAGGAAATATAAGTAAAACACACATGTGCTCGTGTAAATATAATACAAAAAAACAATAGCCGAGAAGCCACAATGAAGGTATTCAATGACTTGGCAGAAGCCAGAGCAACAAGAGAATAAACCATTAAGGGCACGACAAGAAAGATCATAGACAAACATCAAACGCCATCGTCCCAATGGGATTTAGGTAGGCGTTATCATATGGTCCACAGCCTGTCCGGTCATCGTACAGATTGTGGACACTATGTATGCACATACATATTTTAGAGTCATGGTCTAGGACGTTAATATTACATAATGTATAATAATCTGATGCAATCAATCATATTTCGCTGCTGATAAGCGAGTAGTTTGTGATAGCAATATAGAGATTGACAAATAAATAAACAGCAGTCATCCAATTTTGCAATTTGCTTGATCATATGTATTCTGATACCAACATGTCCGCAGCATGACTTTCTTTTTAACATCTCATTGCCACCTTTATCTACCATGGCATCTCATAAACAGTTTGTTTGTTTGGTGTTTTACGTCATTTTCAACACATGTAAGGTTATATATGACGGTCGATTTTTTGTGGTGGAGGCAGACCACCCACTTTTCCTGGGTAGAACCAGTACTGTACACCTCCCGCCATCCGTAAGAATCGACACTTCATCACTTACAACTCGAACTCCCAGTGGGATTCGAACCCGCATCGGTTAGAGGCGAAGGTTTACAACGCAACGTCGTTAACCATTCGGCCAAGGAGACGCTTAGCTCATAAACAGACTAATGAACATACTCGCTAAGCTACAATGGCCGATACTTTCCTCTCTTGCTACCTCAGGGTACCTATTTCTGTAATTACTGACATCAAACTAGCGTTCGTTTGGTGCTGTGAGGCGGCGTGATGTCATTATTTACTTACTGATCCTGTGGGATCATCGTGGCTTCAAAATCTTACCGCTTACACAGTTGCTACATGGCGTGGTATGTGTTGCATCTCATATTACTCTCATGAACAGACTGAATAAAAGAGAGTCTACTACTTTCCTCTCTTGTTTGTGTTCGTTGCTTCCGATGTGTGCCATAATCGAACTGTCTAACGCATTTCCATCTATATCTAGCATGTCTCTTTTATCTAGTATGACATAAAAGGTCTGACCGTCTAACATATTTTCATCCATATCTAGAATGAAATGATCGAACTGTTTCCTTAATATCTCAGTATCTTTTTTATTTAGCATGACATGATCGGACTGTCTGTTTAACATTTCATTGTCACCTATATACTAGTATACATGCCATGATTGGAATGTATGTTTAACATGTCATTTCCACCCATATTTAGCATGACATGATCGGATGTCTGCTTAACATCTCCTGGCCTTCCTTTTTTGGCATGACATAATCGGACTTCTGACCAACGTTGACAACAATTTGCCGATTCAAGAACTTATGCAGAGATTAAAATTATGTAATTTAGTCCATATAAAACAGTACGCTTTTATTCTATATTTAAACAAAAAACATACAATTATCTCTACATGATTATCTATTTATGTTTAATCATACATACTACTGGAACATAGATGGTCAATATTCTGTTTTCAGATATACCGAGTGTACCATCAGAACCAAGTAAGTAGTAGACATAATATACATGTAACAATGGGTACGTCGAGAACAATCTCATCTAGAGAGAATAAAGCTTTCCTAAATATTGGTCCAATTTATATTGTATAGTGCTCCATAGTGTGGCGCTATGAATAAGTGACTTGATATTGTTTAGTTCTCCATAGTGTGGCGCTATGAATTAGTGACTTTATATCGTTTAGTGCTCCATAGTGTGGCGCTATGAATTAGTGACTTTATATTGTTTAGTGCTCCATAGTGTGGCGCTATGAATTAGTGACTTTATATTGTTTAGTGCTCCATAGTGTGGCGCTATGAATTAGTGACTTTATATTGTTTAGTGCTTCATAGTGTGGCGCTGTGAATTAGTGACTTTATATTGTTTAGTGCTCCATAGTGTGGCGCTATGAATTAGTGACTTAATATTGTTTAGTGCTCCATAGTGTGGCGCTATGAATTAGTGACTTTATATTGTTTAGTGCTCCATAGTGTGGCGCTATGAATTAGTGACTTTATATTGTTAAGTGCTCCATAGTGTGGTGCTATGAATTAATGACTTTATATTGTTTAGTGCTCCATAGTGTGGCGCTATGAATTAGTGACTTTAAAGTAAAATACCGCTTAAGCTGGGCTAGAGGGCGTGAGAGGTGTTGCATCTCATATAACATCACTGACACGATCAAACTGAGACAGTCGAGCCTTCATAATTGAACAAATACTAATATGTAGATGTGGTTAAGCCTAAAGATTCCTCATCCAGAGTAGTCACTTTCAACCAGCTTTCTAAATGCTGATAAATAAGTTGTCAACATGAAATGATATCAGCATTCGTAACATTTGCAAATATGCTGATGCATCATCTAGTCTAATGTACAGCCATTACACCTTTGTTCCAACTATGATGCGATCCTTATGGTAATGTGTTAGATACAGGGTGTAATAATGATATATGGAATTTTGTTTAAATCATGGCATGATTTGGGTGTCTGATGCAAAGCTGATTAATCCAAGCTCATACATAGCCTCAGTTAAATATAATATACCTCTGACCTTTTCAGTGCATGAGATTAAATCTGTACTCCTAAAATCTAAACATGTTGATAAAAAGATTCAGGGGTTTGTGTTTACGTTGACATACCACTACCAAAAAAGCTATACTGGTTCAGACAAATTTCCTTGACATTTTCAACTTAGAATGTGGTAATAAAAAACACCACTAGCGTGTTTTTGGACATAGAAATTGTTCTGATAATGCTACCCACCTAAACAATATGTTATCATGTTTTTGTTTTCTTTCGAAATAATTTATTTCTAGGAATCTATTTATACCAATTGAATATTTTGAGGTATCAGTATTTTAAAATTCATGTTGACGTTTATAATCATCTGACTGGCATTTGTTGAGGTTAGAGGGTTAAATATTTTCATGAAAATCACATTTTTTACGATTATTTTGGTAAATATTTTTCGGAGGGTGTGTGTGTGTGTGATTTTTTCAAACAATATCTTACTAAACATACTGAAATAAGAAAAAGAGAAAAATGTTGTGTCAAAAACGGAAGGTACGCAGTATTAGCAGTTTCGCAGCTTTGACCTACACGCCTTAGATTGCAAAAAACTCATAACCATTTTAAAAGCATTAACCATTTTAAAAATGCTTTTAAAATGGTACAACACCATGTAAACTATTTTATATCAACATTTTCAAATGTGTATATATAGAGAGTCATATAATAGTAATAGTATTGTATTGATAGTTTTGTCAGTGAATTGTACATTTACGCATATCTACCAAACCACGTGTAAAAATATGATACATGTATTGTAGATATGTTATGCGTTTAGGCCGGAGGTCTGTATCACTAATAAATATTAAATACAGTGTAGCAGTACATTGATATGCATACCAATTACGCATGTAATGTTTCAGGTATATATTTGTCGGGTACACAGTTTGTAGAGAAAGGAACACCCATACATCTTGTGTGCAATGCAACGGTTGGAGAGGATGAGACGCCCCAATCACTCGATTGGTTTAAAAATGGCCGGAGGCTGGAATCCAGTGTGGCACAAAATGTTTATATTCAACAGCGTTTGTCCATTTTGGAGAAAATATTAATAAGTTCGATTGATATTCATAATGCTAGAATATCGGACACGGGAGTGTATGTGTGTCGCGCCTCTCAGAAACTTGCCACCAGAATCAAAGTGGATGTTTTGAATGGTATGATATCCTATAATAACTGTAATAACTTCTGTTGAAGGGAAACACGGCGATCTGGAAATTGTTAGAACCAGTGACATCCCATTAGCGTTTCCACGTAACATGAATATATTAAAAATCATATTAATATAATAAAGTATTTGAACATTTCAAAGCAAATTATTTTTACAAATTTAAAATATTGCTGATAATATGTTTAACCTTATTGTAGAATATTGAATAAAACACTTCTTCGCATATTTAAAGCCAAAATGAATCGATGTGCTAATTTTCTTGCTTGATAACTAATTCGAGATTGCCGATTTTTCCTGTAAACATTTATTGAAGCACTACCGAACTTATACTGTACTATACGTGTTTTAGGTTGTAGCCATACTTTTCTTCTTTCTCACACATGTGGTGTATTACTCTTGATGTTTACGTGTTAAATGGGCTATTCCAAAACCTGTGCTTAATAGGTTTGGGACCATATGCCGTACGACATGGGGAATACATTTAAGAAGGGTGACTCCATGTCCACCGCCATATGCATGCCATCTTCGGGATGGTTACAATTTAGTGCTGTTGATTTTATTAATATTGAGTTCTGCTCAACCCGGGGCTAGAGGGCGTGAGCGGTAGCTACAATATTTTACTACCACTCATGAACAGTCTCAATCAAACCGAGACTGCAATAGTTCATATGTGTCCTGCTCGGCCGTTTCCAAAGGTCCATTATCATACTCTTTTTTTAGGTCGGGGTGCCAACATACATGGAACGGTATAAAACATTTCAAAAGATAAAGCGGTATTACGGGATGATTGCCATTATGACAAAAGCATGTTAACTAAATGTGTTTAGGATGATTCTGCTTTACCTCAGTACGTTCTGACTTCTGTTAAATAGTACTTGATTCATTCAGTACTGTTTGATTACAATTAGTAAGATTTCTATTTTGAATTGTATTGAATTTAATGCAAGCGACGCGAAGCGGAGCGCAGCATTAAGTTCCATAAAAGTTCGATTAAATTCCATAAAATTGAAAACATAAACGATAACCGGCTTACTGGTTGACTCGATATATGTCATGTACACTGCATACACTCGGTGTAACTTTTTGCATGATACTAATGTTGATGACGTAATCAAGGATGTAACAGTATGGTACAGCGACTTTGCGCTTACCTGTTATGATGAATTAAATTACAAATTCGCCCACGTATAATGTTACAGTTTATTACTCGCCATTTATCTGTTAACAAACTTAAAAAGTGACGGGGCAAACACTTGTTGCGGAGCTGTAACACGGAATTCAGCAAATAATGCCCGAAAAACATAAGGTGTTTTAATTATTATATTTCAGGTCTCATCACACCTGATTTTAACTCCATATCCTTTTCTTTGATTTTTAAAAAGGAAATTAAATCATTCAATCTCGTAAAACAAACTTCTTAAATTCTACACAGTTGTTACGCTAATACGATTGCATCATTACACAGAACACGTACGTGATTGGCGGAGTTACTTATCATTAAACAAAATAAGTGCAATTGCTCACATACAGCAGCAAGAGGGATATTTAATGTGATTTCATTGGTTTAGACGCCGTACGACATGGGGAATACATTAAGGAAGGGTGACTCCATGTCCACCGCCATATGCATGCCATCTTGGGGATGGTTAAAATTTTGTGCTGTTGATTTTATGAATATTGAGTTCTGCTCAACCCGGGGCTAGAGTGCGTGAGCGGTAGCTAGCATATTTCACTACCACTCATGAACAGTCTCAATCAAACCGAGACTGCAATATTTCGTATGTGTCGTGCTCGGCCGTTTCCAAAGGTCCATTATCATACTTTTATTTTAGAGAGAATGTCATCCTGTAAGGTTCTATATATGATTTATTTTTTATACTGACTTAGACTAAATGAAGAGGACTGATATACTTGGATGTCAATTTGTTTGGTAAAACAAAATTGGATTAACAGTGTAAGGTCATGTATTTGCGTAGACCAATCGAACAATATTAGTTTTTAAAATCGTTAAACTTGCGCAATTACGATTCTGACTCTAAGTTACATCGAAGAATGTCGAAGTTACTTATGAATCGACAACTCTGTCGTCAATATAATATTTCTTATAAAGAAGAAATATTTCTTACGAAGAATTACCATGACGAAAGAGCACAATACATCTGTTCGACGTAAACTTATGTTATTCAGTATTTATTGTGATGTAACACCGCATGGGTTTGTCGGTTACGGAAATTGGATAGACGGTTCCTATTGGAATCATCCTGTGAGAATATTGTACAATAATCCAATCCGTGGTTTCAGTGATCGTTTCAGAACTATATGTTTAATTATGTTTGATGGCATATATTCATTATACATTCTTACATGAAAAGTGAAATGCGGTATCCGCATCATTTCTACAATAAAACTGGACCCTCCGTTGCTTGCATTATTTTTTAAAAGAATATGTTGTCGGTTTTATTGTTTTGTCTTTTATCTTTACTTAGAGATATTCTATTAATGGAAATGTACATTTGCATGCCAACACAAATACACTGTTAATGCTTCAAAAATATTGAAAATAACTTTCTCTGAACGACTGATTAAAGGCATTTTCTGTAGTTTTCCATACGCAGCATGTTTGGGCGACTTCTCTTCTAAAACTGTCGGATGGATTTTTCAAAAAATTTACAGGAATGTTGTTTTCGAAGTCTAGTATTTTTTTTATTTTTTTTTTTTTTGAATTTTTTTTTTTGATTTTTTTTTTTTTAAAAATTCCAACAAAATTAAAAGAAATTAAGCATAATGGTAGGGTTCAAAAAAACAATATTAAATCTCAATATGCATGGTGACCTATAATTTTAATTGCATATAGTGTCTAAATATATGTTCAAATAAATGCCTAGGAAGTTTAAAACAAATTCTGTTATTAGGAACATAACAAAAAAGGAAAATATACCATTTTTACATAATTTCATACAATTCTTGACCTTTTAGCATAGGGGTAGGGTTTCAATTTTTTTTCTAAACAAGCATGGGGACCTAACATTTTTATTACATATTTTGTTTTTATATATGTTAAACTATGTGCTTAGAAAGTTTAAACAAATTCTATTATTGGGAACATACAAAAAAAAGAGGAAATTGTATCATGATGGGCTAATTTGTGCATAAATTGTGGTAATGGTCTCAACAGTTTTTGTAAAGAAATATAGGTTTTTACATAAAGATGAGCTTTAAATGTTATTGTAATTAAATGTTCTTTACTTTAATACAATTTTAGCAGAATTGTGACCGATGAATAAATGATTAGACTTCAAAAATGTATTATTTAGCTATTTGATGGACTTGTTCAACTTTTTGGACAAATTGACATGACAGTACAAATTATTTTTTAAAATTTTAGCAACAATGGTGACTACATTATTTTTGCCTTTTCTGTCTGTATATATAACAGACTTACTGTTCAAAAAGTTTAAAGAAAATCTGTTAAGCAGAAAAAACTATAGAAAATGTCTTTAAATACTATCGATTTTAATTGGATATTATACTTTTTTAAATTACACTGTCTCTCCATTTCAGTAGAGACATACAATGAAAAGAGAGGTAAGTAGATCGCGGAATTATCGTCTTGTTTACTCCAAATCCACAGTGGTATGTCTAACCCCACCGCTTCCTCCCCTGGACTAAACCCACGAACCCACTTCCGCCACCCCCACACTCCGCGCCCAGTTTTACTACAATTCATTCACACATATTTTCTAAAACATCTACTTAATAGTTCAACTACATGTACATATCTCCTCATATTTGTTCTGTATTCACATAGTTCACTCGACTAAAACTGTCCATCAATTCGATACGCATCAATATATACTACTAATAGCAAATCTGCATTTTATGATTTTATGCACACTTTTTGAAAACTGTCCAATCATAACATTTGCATATGCATATAGATGACCTACATAGTTGTGGTTAGTGAACCCAATTACAACCAACAGATCTGGACTCGGACTCAAAACAATTCTCATGTACAATACGTTAGTCTGCGTTCAATATGTTGAGTCTGCTACCTAAGCAGTCACACGATCTCCGACTTGAGTCTGATTCGCCGTCTCAAACATGTCGATGAATATCAGTCCTGGTAATCAGGTAGTATTAATTGTAGTCATCGTTTTGCCAATATCATACACATGAATTTCGAGACATGTTATTCCAGAAATTGGTCAATGATCTCTGGAAATGCATCGAGTTACCAGTAATTATCAGTATAACTCTCAGTTTTGATTTATAACCATGTTAGTCTCTGTAGGCTGCGCGTGCACTTGTATTACATCCAATTCCACATGCTAAATTACAACAATATTGAATAACCACAAGTATCTCGATCGAGACAATTAGTATAACTCTTAGATTGAGATATTTGCCAGTAATCATTAGTATAACTCTCAGTCAATTAGTCAATGATCTCTGGAAATGCATCGAGTGTGTTGCCAGTAATTATTAGTATAACTCTCAGTTTTGATTTATATCCATGTTATTTTCTGCAGATTGTACGTGCAATCGTATTACATACAAATTCACATGCTGATATACAGCAATATTGAATAACCACACTTGGTTCAGTGTTCTTGTCAAAATCGTTAAAATATATGTTTTGCGAAATGTGATTCTTATTGAGACCAGTGGGATAGGTATGTTTAATGGCTATGATTAATGTATACGATCACAACAACTTTGACGCTTAGTGAGACTAGTTGGATGGTTATGTTTAAAGAGATTGGTTATGATTAATGTAATCGATTACAACAACTTTGACATGTATCCTTATTTTGACGGTGTTGACCTTTTATCATTTAGAATTGTTTTGTTTTAGTTTGAATATGGTGTTCACGTCAATTTTAGCCATACATGTCGGTCGACTTTTTTGTGGAAGAGGCAGACCACTCCATTTGTTCTGGGTAGAACCAGAAAACAGCAGAGATAAGAGAGTTTATGTGTTTGCAGTGATACTACTGATAAAGAATAATTGCTGTCCTTTTGGATATTAATACAAATGAATATCAGCCTTTAAAGACCGGAGTTCACTTGTATTATTATCCAGGTGAACGCCAATTATAGAACGTAAAAGCTGTATCAGTGGTTACCCTGATGAAAAATACACTCTCTACTGTGCTGTTATTTGGCTAAAACACTTGGGGTAAATTTACATTTTAAATCTTTTTTTTTATTTCTTTTTTGATGGACAACCCTGCATTACGGTCATTTAATTCAGTTGTTTACACTGCCTGTTTTTCAGGTTTATTAAATCGGGTCCCACTAACCACAACAGACGAGTCCCATTAAAATAAAGTGTATTCCTTTTAGTGCTCTGATTCTTGTCTGTCCATCCGTCTTACGTTGAGTTAGTGTGTAAATGTATACGTAAATTGTTACAAATATTTTTTTAAAAAAAGTACTGGTTATTCCTTAAATGACGCTCTGTTATATCCAACAATAGTGATACATGAATGTGTTGTTATTCCCAGGAGTGTTATCCTTATAATTATTTGAACCTGACAAATACATTTTCTTTCAAATAATCATATTAAGATACAATGTGTTATTCAGCTACAAACATGGCGTTTAGTGTGGTGTAAAGGTATATATCTCTGAACTAACTGCTATTAGCTCTAGCCATTAAAACATAACAGTATAAAAAGGAACCCTGAACATGAAGTTTAGTTCAGTTTAAACAATATTTTCTTTACAAACGTTGTACAATTTATACGGCGTATTACAAAGACATTGACAAATGTTTCAAATATGTGAAAAGGCTTCATACGGAAGCTATAAGCTTGTATAACTATGTTTGAGTTTGTAATTAAGCATTAAACTGACCATTAAAACTTTATATTTATTTCAGATGCCCATATAGGTGACACCCTGGTATTGCCCAGTAGCAGCAGTAATTGCCTGGCCTGTTCTACGTATTTGTCTTTATTGACTGTCTTTACAACGTTATTGACAATAACGTACTTGAATTCTAATAGCGAAAACCAAAATTGGATACAGAAAGAATTACGCTTGTGATAAATCTAAAATAAAGTAACATTTTTCAAATTAGAACAAAACATGAAACATGCCTATGGAGACCCGGTTTTTTACATCAGTGCTTTTCTTTTGGCAGTGATTCTGCCTAACTGTTTTTAGTGATTGATTGAAACAAAGCATTGCTTAAATGAAGATGTAAATATACTGACACAAGAATGGCGGAGTGATCTAAAATAAATGGCAGAGGATAAAACGCACCGGAACACGTCTGTCGATAAAGTGGGTTAGAGAGTATTGCCAGATGCTGCCTTCTCAATCACCAAGAAGTGTATTGGTTACATACGATTAAGAAGTTTCCAAAACAAGTTCTAACTGATTTATAACGCGAGTGTGTGGTTCTGTAGTAGTAAAATACTGATTTCAAATACGATTACCTGTGACAAGACATAGAGATGGTAAGAATTACTTTGGAAACGTGATAGAAAAAACGACAATCATGAACTATCAAATTAGCCATGGTAAAAACGTGTTTGTGCTATTATGTATTATGAAGCACAAGGTCATCGGATGAACTGAACATTAACACATGTTAACACATATTTATCTTCTATCATATGCTGTAAAATGTAAAGTCATGTAACAAAACAGTTGCGTGCACATGTTTGTAGAAACACAGAAGTTGAATGTGCGCAGAACTTGTGTAAGATGTAAACAGGCTTTTTAAAGTCCTGTGCTCTAAATGTTTGTAATTTAATGAAACACATCGGTAATACAATCATCTAGGGGAGATAGTTTAGTATGTGGTATTTTTAGTTCGTATTCAAGCATCGTTTTAAGGTAAAAAAACAACAACACACCTTTAAAACAGATTAAAGTAATATTGGAATTAGTTCTTGAATGTCATATATAAATATCCCAGTGGGCAGATGTTTCACTCGTTACTAGACGGGTGATATAAAGTAGTATATTATATATTCTGTGATGAATTATAGAAATTTCCCGATTTAAGAAAATCTTTAACATATCCCTTCCTCTACTGTGCTATCTCGCCTAGTGTGCAAGATAGCACAGTAGCCAAATTTTATGAACTAAACGATAGACGTCACGATATTACGTCACTAATTGACGTCATGATATTACTCCGCGCTGTCACCAAAAGAGTGACCGAAAAAGGCATACTTGTGTCAAAAAACGATTGGAAAGAAATTCATCACAGAATATATATTATATAGTTTAATTAACATTTTTGTCGTGATACGGAAAATAATTCAGTCGTGAGATATATTCTTGCGATATAGAAACTCGTGCGAAAACGCAATCGTTTCTATATCGCAAGAATCTTTCTCACAAGGGAATTATTTCCCGTATTACTTCAACAATGTTAATTAAACTATATTTACTGTTAGAGAAATTCCCTTGCTTAATGTGCTATGAAGCAATATATGGCAACATCGATACGATTTCATTTTTCTGGAAACCCTTTTTCTTTTCTGTTTTTGGCAAGACATTGTATGAATTAATAGCAAAATTGGTGATAAAAACTGTATATTGCATGCTTATATACCCGGACGAAAAGGTCAAGATCCTTATTAATGCGTGTATCTTAATCGCCGTACCAACAAATTATAAACTTGAAATGTATTATAATTTAACATCTTATAACAACAAACATATGTTTTAAAAAAGGGATAAAAATATCGGACAGGGAAAGTCAACCACAAAACACAAAAACAAACACGCAAACAGACAAACGAAAAGACAGAAGTAATAAAAAATGCAAACGACATCACAAACACAAAAGGGTTGACAATAGGGCTACCGCCTTGGAACGGTCAGTGGCAAAGTAGGCCACTGGGGGTTTAAACCGGTTCTAGGGTGCACCAAACCTCACACTTACCCTACTGTCATCCCATTAAAACAAGACAGTGTAAATAAAGAAATCCCCGCCATGATCTAAACTCTAACCAACAAGGCAGCATCAGTAGGCAATATAAGTAAAACACAAATATGCTCGTGTAAATATAATACAAAACAACAATAGCCTAGAAAGCCAAACTAAAGGTACTCAATGACTTGGCAGAAGCCAGAGCAGTAAGAGAATACACCATTAAGGTGAAGACAAGAAAGAACATGGACAAACATCAAAAACGCCACCGTCCCAATGGGCTTTAGGTAGGCGTCATCATAGGGTCCATAGCCTTTCCGGTCATCGTACAATTAAAGAGGAAAGCATAGTGGCGAACTGTAAAAGGGTCCACCACCAAGCATGCAGTACGTTGCAAAATGATAGGGTCATAACCTCTTTTGATAAACTTTTTAACAAGTTTAACAATGATAGTATGAAAGTGATCATGACCAAGAATCTTACGAAGTTTATAAATCACATCACCATAGAAGTCAGGTTGTGATAGAGAAGAAGAGTCCTTAAATTACATTTATATTTGGAAAGAAGATCAGGGTTACGATAATACAATTTTGCAAAGGTTTTACGAAGTTTATGGTAACGGTAACCCTGATTGAGTAATTTTTAGTTATACAAAGATTACGAATATTAAAGTCCTCAACTCGAGTACAAGCTCTAGAAAAACGAATAAGCTGAGACAGATACACCCCATAAGAAGTTGCTCGGGGAACATCCCCATCCAAGTGGGGATAATTAACAATATCAAAATTAAAATCATCTCTCTTGTCATAGATTTTGCTAATTCTTTTACCATTTTCAATCGAGAGATCTAAATCAAGAAAAGATGTGTTATTATCAGATATATTTTCTTTATTAAGCCGAAGTTCTTTAGGATAAATATTATCAACCATAGTTGGAAAGAAAGGGTTATTAATGTTCAGTATGTCATCCAGATACCGAGAGGTGTCATTAAAAGCTTCAATAACATCTGCCTGGGTATCTGGTGAAAGACTCAACATGAAATCTCTTTCATAGCAAAATAAAAACAAATCTGCGACAAGTGGTGCACAGTTCGTACCCTTAGGGATACCAACAATTTGTCTATAAACGGTGGTACCATACCTGACGAAAATATTATCTAATAAGAAGATGAGTGCTTCACAAACTTCATAGCAAGTCCACATAGTATAATTGTCTAAACTGCCGTTAGTGAAAAACGCTTTAATATTATTACATGCCAAAAATGTAGTATTTTCTCTAGCGAATGTTTTTTGAATAAGAGAAATTAGCTTGTCTTTAGAGAAGTCATAAGTACTTAATGATGAAACTTGACCTTTATTGAAAATTTTATCAAGAACGTCTCCTGAATTTTTTATAGACCAACATAAATTAATCCCAGAGATTTCATAAGTTTTATCACAATATAGTTTAACGTGATATTTAACGGCAGTAAGACAAGAAGTTAAAAGTTTGGAGATGTTTGTTGTCGTGCAGGCACTAGAATTAGAAATAAAGCGAGCCTTATACGGATTTTTATGTAATTTAGGAATCCAGTACATGGTAGGCAGTTTATTTTGCTTATCGCTTACACCAGCCTTGAAATAATTAAAATTATGACCTGACTGACGAAAGTGTTGGTACAAGTAATTTTTTAACTTTTTAGGATTACTTGCATTATATTTGTGTTCACGAAATCGAACTTTTAAGGATCGACCTGTTTGTCCAACATATTGTATACCGCAAAGTGGTGCATTTCAAGTCAGAACATAAATGACGTGAGTAGTACGTCAATCAACATTTGAAGCTAGACATACATTAAACAATCTACCATTAACAGCTGATTTAATGGTGGACTTGCACGATAAATAATTGCAACAACTGAACCTCTTAGCATTGCACTTATAAATAGAGGGAAAGACCTTTTGCAAAGATAAATGCTGCTTGAAACATTTAGGAAGAAAAAAGCTTACGGACGTTATCAATAATATTCCTTTATAACTGACGATTTGGACAGGGACAATCAATGATCGATTCTGACTTAAACTATATTCTAACGCACTTAACACAACTTCTGCAATCCGAGTTGTTGACGTTATCAAATGTGACTATTCAATATTATATTAGTATGTATACACGTCTTGCTTTAAACAATGATTTATTTCAATATAGCCAATTTGTTATCTATAAAAAAACGTTTATACAGAATATTTTATTTAAACTGTGTGTTCATAAGAACCCTACTTTATGACGTCATAATGCTAAAGCTCACCTTATACGCAACTGCAACAAATCACAGGTCGACTATTATCAAACCAGAGGACATCTTGACAATACCTAACATTCCTAAACAGTATATTTCAGAGGATTTTGTGAAAAATATATGTGTAACCACATATTATTGTTGTTGTTTTCATGTGTGATAGTACATTTCTACACACACTTCATTGATGAAGATAATATCATATACATATAGGTGTTCTAATATGCAAACTATGCTTGATTTTGCGAGTTTATTCATGTTTTCGAACACGTACGTTTTGTTCCATAATGTTTTATTATACCACCTTCCTTTTGGACAAATTGTAATTAAGTGCCGAACTATTTTCTTCATTACGTGATCTACGTTCTAAAAAAAGAGTATGATAATGGACCTTTGGAAACGGCCGAACACGACACATACAAAATATTGCAGTTTTGGTTTTGGTCATATTTAGTGAAATATGCTAGCTACTGCTCACGCCCTCTAGCCCCGGGTTGAGCAGAACTCAATATTCATAAAATCAATAGTACATAAATTTTAACCATCCCGAAGATGGCATGCATATGGCGGTGGACATAGAGAGTTTCGGTCCCCATGTCCAGCGGCGTATGGTCCCAGTATCTAACAAAATACTATGCCCCGAAGAGCGAAATAAACAAAATGGAATTTAGTTGGGAGCGGCGGTTATGAAGCCTGCATATCACAAGTAACAGCCAAAAGACTAAATTAAAAAGCAGACAATTTCTTATTGTAAATTAAAGCTATACTTACATGTGTATATAGTATGTACTGAAAATGCAATGTAAAATTCTGTATATACAAATATTTTATTAGTTGAGAGACATTATTTATGTAATTATGGTAAACAATCAACGATTTCATTGAACGTTCGTGAAGTAACTAAATAGCATAAGAACTGTTTTGACATTTCACTGCATGAAACAATTGTAAGATTGTACCCTTTATCCTCAAAACCTTACTCACCTGATGCTCAATTATTTAGATATTTCCATGAAACAACATTTTGACTAGTGGTGCTGTTATTAAGATATTTAAGTAATGAAAGTCCGCAGACAAGATGTCTCGTAGAATAAATAATAAACCATGTTTAATGGAACAATGTTTGGTCTTTGATTTGGTTGATAAATTAACATGTTAGTCTGTATATCTTCCATACACATTACCGCGTGTTGGCAAAGCATGCACCACACATTCGGCAAATGATGATATCTGGGTATACTATGTTTTTGTATTATGTAAAATTATATGTGCCACGGTTCATTATCATTAATTGGAGAGCGAATGACTGATGTGACGGTTGCTGTTGCTTTGCGTAGTACCATGTCAAACACTCTCTGCAAAAAAGGCATTGTTTTATAAGAAGGCATTACTACGTCATAGCGTCACGTTCAGCATAAAGTGTGGCATATAGTTTAAACATACACACATTCTCTCATAAATCGACCTGTTTTCCTTACATTCTCAATAACTATCACTATTGGCCGTTTGTTTCAGGTGAAATATTGTTTTGTTAAACATAAACTTCGTATATACAAACACGTATACTAACCTGCATTTCAGTTATATAAACATAGTTTATAAACTCAAAGAACTGTGAAAATAGATATAAAACTCGAACGGAAAAGTAGGATTCAAGGACGACAGTCAACCACAAACACACACAGAAATAAAGAACAATTCTAAAGATGAATAACAGGTCAAATAAGACATCACGAACACAAAATGGTTGACAATAAAATTTGATATTCTCAGGCAATCCTCAAAACTGACGTGATGTATTAGCTATGGGCTCCACCATCGAACGCTTTGGAAAAGGTGTGTTATCATAAACAAATAAAATATAAACGTAGTCAGAGAATGTTCGTTGAGCACTGATTTTGTAGTTAAACTTTCGGCCATAAAGAGGGTGTTACTTGGTTTTTGCATGTTCATAATACAAAAGTAATAATATCATCCATCATAGTTATACAAGAATGAATATGTGTTCTGAAATGGTCGTAAAATGGTGGACCTGCTTTTCTTATTTATACTGGTATGTTCTAAAACTCTTTCATGTGTATCTTATTCAGATAGGGAATTCATACCTGACGTATTTGAGATTTGATCAAACCGAGGAATCTGTTAATCAGATAGTATTACACATGTTTGATAACTGTTCTGGATAATGGTTAATATACATACGGGTAGCAGTATCGTGTGTGTCATTGGTCGAATGTCTCGTCTGTATTCATATTATTTTTTAAGATATTTCAATATTTCTTCTATGAAGATGATCTTGAAAACATTATTTTTAGTTAGTTCATATGTAGGCAATGATACAAATACAAAAGAAAAGCACGCCTGAGATTTTGGCTGATGACCATATATAGTATACAATATTTGTATTTGTTCCCAGAATAAAAATGCATACAGCTAATGCATGTACATTTTTAATACTTTGTATATCAGAGTGTTTAGTTGTTCAATGATGTACTTCTGAGAAATAACTGTAATATATTGATATATTGTCTTTTAAAATAGTGCTACATATTGGAAATAGACAGTAATGTGTGGCAGTGTTTTGTTTATTCTTAGGGGTACAATTACCATTCATAAGCAGAGTTTTGATGGCTATTTGTGGCGCTAGTATAATTGTCCTACTAACCACTATCCACGAGTAGGTTTCAGCGACGTTGGTACAATTGTTGTGCGACCACTATCCACGAGTAGGGTTTAAGGAGGTTGGCTGGGAAAGGACGTAGTGCTGAGATTTTGTTTAATTGATTTTTAAAGCTTCCTTGGTATCATTTAGATATAAAATTATCAAAAAAGGTGGTTATTACACTTTTTTTTCACTAGACGTCTTTGAAGAAGTCAAAAAGTTCACTAAAAAGAGGAAAAATAGGATCATTGAACGTTTTCACTTTCTTTTCCCAACACTATTGACAAACAGCGATTAATGTTCGATTACATATATACATATCTTTCAAAACATACACAAACTATTGTAATCGTCATTCGTCTTTTTACTTTGAAAAACAGACATATATGGACCCATTTGTCTTTACTAAAAAATAATTCAAGATAAAAACGTGTTCTAATGCTCAACTCTTTTTAAAACTTGTATATGATACTGTCCTATGCCATTTTTTTCAAATCAAGTAAACAAATATATAGATCATCAGGCTTCTATTGATTCATTATTAAAAACTCTTTAAATTACACATATTTTTGAGTTATTTTGACATTTTCACTGTAAAATACTGTACATACAATTTTCACATAGAGATCAAATATACTAACTATTTAGCTCAGTATTTACTTTTACATTCATGATATATGTATTACACTACTGAAATATTTATTTTTTATTTTTTCTATAGCAGAAGGATAAATTTTACTCAGAGCTTACCATACGCCTATTTTATTGACAACAAAAAATTATCACAAATGACGGAAAAAATATGACAAAAATTATTTTGATTACAATTTGATATCTTACTATCTTAAATCCTACATTATATCCATATCTACCAGAAGGCAAAAAATATGAAACAATTCTTTGTCAAATAAAACTATGATTTAAAACAAAATCTTAAACTTGAACATGTCAGAACTTGCCCAGCCAACATCCTGAAGCAACGTTGGTATCAGTTTGATAACAGCCGTGTCTCGTTTTGGCCGATTCTAAAATAGTATCTTCCTTTAAACGTTCGGCACTTCTAGGACGTGTTTGTATAAGTATTAATGTCATTACTTTTTTACATTTTGTACTCTGTACATATAGTTTTTTATGAATGTACAATAATGTGTATGTACATTTATTTACCACTTAAATATGTATGCAAATGTAAAGACTCACTGGATTAACAATTGACCTCATAAGGATATAAAATATCATAAGTAGAATAGTGTATATAAAGTTATTGTTTTAAAGTATATTCAATATATGTGTATATAAGTTAATGTATGTATATAAGTGGCATAATTTAATTCACGTTTCGATGCATTCTACTATCAATACAATCATTAAAACCTCTGCAGTGTTGTTAATACTTTGATTCCCAGTGGCGATATGTTTGTTCTGATTATAACAGCTGCTGTTTAAGTTTTCCAATACCACTTTACATCGTGACATATCGCGCGTAAGTATGGCATATAGGAGAGAATTTGGTATACTTTTCTTTTAAATTGCTCTGAATCGCTATGGCACAGCAAACTTGAAGATTTACTGCACATTAGTGTCCCATATTCTTTTCGAATTCCCACAGTTTTAATTTCTAGAATGTATTTCTACGGTATCATGAGCGGATTTGTACAGTAGGATGAGTGGATTGGTACAGAGTAGAATGAGTGGATTCGTACTGTAGCTTGAGAGGATTTGTTCAGTAGCATGAGTGGATTGGTACAGTAGCATCTGTGGATTTGTACAGTAGTATGTGTGGATTTGTACAGCAGCTTGAGTGGATTTGAACAGTAGCATGTGCGGATTTGTACAGTGAAATTGAAGGATTTCATAACAAATATTACTAGTAGTTCCCTTCCTTGCAGTTAATCATATAAGTAATGGTCGACCAGTATAATGCGACTTGGTAGGATATTATGACCTCAAAGACTGTTCTAGAGCTTGTAGTCTAGTTGATGATATTAACATTCGTAATCTTTTTATTGTTTAAAGAAAAGGGTACTCCATCGTTGCTATCGTTACTTCAAAAGACCTTTGATACATTGTATTACCACAAAGAAATATAAAAGGATCGGACAGGGAAAGTAGCATTCAAGGAGGACAGTCAACCACAAAACACAGAAACAAACACGCAAACAGACAAACAAGAAGGCAAAAGTAATATTAAATGCAAAGGGCTTGACAATTGGGCTACCGCCTTGGAACGGTCAGTGGCAAAGTAGGCCACTAGGGGTTTAAACCGGTTCTAGGTTGCACCAAACCTCACACTTACCCTGCTGTCATCCCATTAAAACAGGAAAGTGTAAATAAACGAAATCCCCGCCATGATCTAATCTCTAACCAACAGAACAGCATCAATAGGCAATATAAGTAAAACACAAATATGCTCGTGTAAATATAATACAAAAAAAAACAACAATAGCCTAGAAAGCCACAATGAAGGTACTCAATGACTTGGCAGAAGCCAGAGGAACAAGAGAATAAACCATTAAGGGCACGACAAGAAAGATAAGAACCCTTATCTACTTTTATAAACAACACTTTAAAAACTATGACTATGGTGACGTGATTTACAAACTTCGTAAGATTCTTGGCCATGATCACTTTTATACTATCTTTAAAGGTGTGTAAACGTTTATCAAGAGAGGTTACGACCCTATTATCATTTTGCAATGCACTGCATGTTTAGTGGTTATCCCATTTACAATTCGCCACGATGCTTTTCTCTTTGCTTGTGCAATGATTTGACAGATCGTGGACCCTATTATGACGTCTTTTTAAACTCTGAAAGGGATGGTAACGGTTGTCTTCAATATTGTCTTGTCGTTCCCTTCATGATTAATTTTCTTGTTGCTTTGGCTTCTGTCAAGTCACTGAGTATTTGCTTTGTAGCTTATATGTGCTTCGATTTGTATATTCATATATCGAGGGCTCAGCGCAAGACTATTCTAACTACATATGAATAAAGAAGGAGATAGAATAGTTTTGCGCTGAACCCTCGATATACATGATTATCTTTTTGTTAAACTTATCTTGCCTATTATGGTTGCATAGTTAAATAGAGGATATATCGTGGCAGAGGTTATTTTATTTACACGGTCCCATTCAATTGGAATGACAGTATTATAAGAATGGCGTTTGGTTCCCCGTAGAACCTGGTTTAAACCCTTAGCGGCCTTATTGCCACTGACCTTTCCAAGACGATACCCATATTGCCAATTAATTTCTATTTGTGGTGTAACATACTTTGCTTCATTTTTCTTTTTAATTGGTTCTTGTTTTGAACTTGTTTTTTATTGACAGCTATCGGTGAATTCTTCGACCCTTATACTTTTAATAATCTCGACTTTATAAAAAAGGAACAAATGAATCAGAAACGAAATTCATAAAAATACGAATGTATATTGATCGTCAATTTTTAACCTCAGCTTTTTAATTTTCATGACACATCTGTGATGACAAAACTGCTCTCCTGTTCAATGACATTTATCTCAGAATGGATTGTTATGTTTTACTTACTGTCTCCTATTGACGTTATGTGTCTAATTGTAAAAAACATTTTCAAAGATTCGGTGTTTGGAATTAAACCAGGCGCTGCCAAGAAGGCATGTTTACTACTACTGGCTAAAATGGCTCTTATATCAAGAGTTGACGTCATAAAATGTCCATCAGTACTTCTTTTAAACTAGAAGGCCACGGCCTACATGTCGATTCCTGTTATAAAGATCCAGATATTTGATTGGACCAACACCAATGTCAATCCCAAAGAATATTAAATTAATGTCATTAACAGTGGGGGATGCATGTTGTAGCGGAAACCGGACGGGACCTATATTTCGTTGAAAATAGGTTATAGCGAACCAACATTTTCCACATGACGTTAGTTGTATATAAGGAACGTTATAGCAAAGTTTGATAAAGATCCTGCAAGAAAGAAGCAAGATACGCATGTCGTAGCAGAGACCGGACATGGACTATATTTTGTCGAAAGTAGATCACAGCGACCTGGTCCGAACTGGATGATTTTCGAACTCGCCCAAGCTTTCATTGATATCAACAATCTGGTAAAGTTTGAAAAGATCGGATAAAAACGGCCTTATCTTGTTAACGAGGAAAAAGTTAACGGACGGACGGACGACGAAAGGACGACGAACGGACGACTGACAACTCGCCATCCCATAAACTAAAAAACAGAATGCACCAGCTTCATTTTTTAACGCAATGTGCAATGATATTCTTGTGTCTGTGTTTCTTCCTTAATAATGAATGGTGTCAGTGGTTTTGTTATGCGATTATGTAGATTTTTGAATTATCTCACTTTTCATCCCTGTTTTTGTCTGTTTCATCTTCACCAGTTCCCCTTCTTGCTTGATATTACTATAGACTTTGATGGATTTTGATGTATTGTGCCGTCTTATTATAATCTATGTTTCTACTTCGTCCCTAAAAAAAATCAACTATTATTAAGAAGACGCGATGCGTTGGATGTCATGGTTCAACAAAATAATCAGGTCGTCGATGTTGCTAGAGAAGGTTAACCAATGATGGTAATGTCTGCAGAGACTGTCTAATATTTATTGGCGTGTAAATAAAACAATAGTGTGTCAATGTCCTTAACGTTTTAATGCCTACATGATTCACATGCCTTAATCTAAAGAGGATATTGTTGTTTTATTTCTAGATATTTTCTTTTCTTTAATATACTGAATGCTTCCAAGGGATCGCCTTTTTATTATTATATACCAAACTTATATAGCGCCCTTTTCATACACAAGATACGTTCAAAGGCGCTGTACAATAAACATAAAATATCACAGGAATAAAGGCAGAAAATCACTACTAGTATGAAAATTAACAATAAAAAAACCTCAAAAGCTTTAAGAATATTAAAACACATAATATAAGGTCACAAAAATCAAATGAGTTATTACGATTAAGACTACATTGTTTAAATACTAAAAACTTAAAACAGAATATTGTTAAAAATCGACTCATTAAGGCTAACAATATACATTGAATATATTCTTTTAAGAATCGGATCAATAAAAATAGAAATAACAGCAACATACAAATTAAAAATGTTAAATCTTTAAAAAAATGCTATAAGAAAACTATTCAATTTTAATTGCAAAACTACTAGCAAGGAACTCGCACTTTCAATGTCACAGTAATTGATATTAAGGTCTGCTGCCTGAACAGATTGACTGCCGAGCGAGCTCGGTGCGCCATGCGCTGCAAACTGTTCAGATAAGGCGGCCGTAGACTTGCAAAAAGTAAAAGGTCTTTAACTGTCTCTTGAAACTTTGAAGTGTTTCACAGTCTCTAATATTTGATGGTAATGAGTTCCACAATGTAGGCGCAGCTGATGTAAAGCACCCGTCACCGTATTTCACTTGTTTACTTTTTGATGGAACCACCAGTGTCGATGATTGATGTGCTGAGCGTAGATTTCGTGTTGGTCTGTAAATTTGTATCATGTCTTTGATATATACTGGTGATTGGCCATAAAGAGCTTTGAATGTATGGGTAAGAATTTTGTACTTCACTCTATATTGCACGGGAAGCCAATGGAGATCCTTTAATATTGGTGTGATGTGACTGAACCTTGATGTTCTGGTTATTATGCGGGCGGCAGTATTTTGAACAGTTTGCAGTTTGTTAATCGTGTACTGAGGGACCCCGTACAGAAGCGCATTGCAATAGTCAAGCCGTGATGTAACTAAAGCATTGACCAGAGATTTCGTGGCATCTGTGTTAATATATTGTCGAATGCGACCTATTTGCCGTAACTGAGCGTAGGTGGATCTGCACACAGAGTTAACATGTTGCTCCATGTTCATCTTGGAGTCTAAGAAAGCTCCTAGATTTCTTACATTAGCTGACTGTGTTATTTCGGACTTGTCTACTTTTACTGTAATGTTTGAGTATTTATTGACATTCACACTAGCGTTTGTTTAGTGCTGTGTGGCGGCCGTAAACGTTTGGCCCGACTACAAATCAGTAGTGTTATTACGTACTGTCCTTTGGGATCATCAAGTCCATTATTTGTGGCTTGAACGTAGAATATCGCTTAAGCCAGTGCTAAGAGGCGTGAAAGGTGTTGCACTCTACATTACCTCTCATGAACAGACTCGTTAAAAACCGAGATTTCACTTTTATCTCTTGTTTGTGTTTGTTGCTTCCAAGGGATCAGCTTTTTAGTATTTAATAAATACGTATATTGTATATGATTTTAAAAATTGTATCTCCACGTGCACCTTTGAGAAAAGCCTTCTATATCGATTTATTTTCTCTTAGATTGTTATTTGGATGATGGAAAGTTAACAAAGAAACTAAACAATACATATGGTATATAGAAATCTAATTTTAATCATATATATTTACTTATATATGTGTTAGTTACCATATCATGAAAATAGTATTTGAATGTGGGTATAGGTCTTTTACAATGTGCAATTTTACTATGTTGCCCTATAACGGGCCATTTCGAACCTGAAGTTTCCAAGCTGAACGTCACTTTTTTTATAAAAAAACACTGTCATTTGCCCACACAAAAAAGCACAAAATATGGTACGTTGACCTTTTGTTTTTTAAATTAGAGTGGTGGCATCCATTGCACTATATTAAGCTTTAGCTGCAGAGTTTGTACCACAATTCCTACACTTCTTCAACACCCATTTTGGTTCCAGTGTCGTCTAATAGCTGCACATTCAATTTCAGACTGTGTTCATCTCACCCGCAACAGCAATAAATATATTTGTCAGTTATTATTAGAACTATTTAAACCGAACAACACGGTACTAGGTTTTATGGTGCAAATTTTATCCTACTGTGGCTTTCAATGGAGCTGTGTAGTGAGACCTTCAAGGTAGGGTTATGATGGTATTTGTAATAAAAATCATAACCCCGACAACTAGAAGCAATTATCTTAAAGAAAATAACAATTATTGCTACTCTGTATCAAAATGCATGAATTTATGGCTAAAAATACAACAAGCAGTATTCCCAATTGAACCATATTCACAGAACTCAACATTCATGAAGTTTACTCTGTATCAGTAATAGAAAATGTTTAATAGTTTGTCCTTTGACATGTTCTGTGATATGTCTTGTATATGTACGTATCTAACAAACAGTGTGAAGTTTTTCTTGAATGCAGTATTGCATAAGTTGTTAACTGCAGAAGTATGCCCTTATATGGTAATATGTATTTTCATCATTAAAATATGTTTTACTAAAATTGACATCAGTGTTGAATCTTATTATCTACTTCCAAAAATTCTGCCATATTTGCAGAACATATATACTTGTCATATAATCTTCTTAAAGCTGATGCCAACAATGGCGTCTGACCCCAAAATGACACACCTTTATGGCCAGTAAGAATCCAGATAGCTCCCATTTTCCTGTATGTAAAGATAATATGGGATTTTACTTAAAGGTATCTACTACCATTATTCAAAAGTCATTGAAACGGTTTAGAAGCAATTGTGCATGTATAAAACAAAAAAATGATTCAGAAAGGATTTGATCAAAGAAGAGCAGCTGACCTACAGAAGTGGACCAATTCTGATTCAGCAAAGAAATATAAAAAGATCGGACAGGGAAAGTAGCATATTGTAATCCAGAACGGGATTTTGACAGTCCGTATTCAACATTGTAAAGAATGCAATCTTTATTCCTCACTGAATAGTCTATTTTCGTTTGTAATATCATTAAATATTTGTTAAAACCCAATGTTGGTTCACTGAAACACATCCTAAAATGTTAAAATTAACTTGTTCACACACTCGAACACTGAATGATATATAGGGTTCTATAGAAACCACAGCGTCCGAACGTAGGTGGCATCGTAGGTCCGCACAGTACTCCAAACAAGGACTTGAAACTACAATGAAAGAGACAAAAAACAACAGAAAGGGTGGTGAAGACAGGGTTACCGACTTGGAACGGTCAGTAGGCAATAAGGCCTTGTTAATAAGTTAGCTTGAATCGATTTTATATGCGCACAATCCTCGCTATTATCCTGTCTTCAGCGCCCAAATAGACAAGACAGTGTAAACAAAACTACATCCCATCAAAAGGAAATCTCTAACAATAAAGTCCACATCCAGAGAAACTAACTAAAGATATACATACAAAATAATAATAGAAACTGTGAAATATTAATCCATGTCAACGGTGGCATGCCTTGTAAGCGTCTAATGACTGAGCTCCTTCAAGGCCTCACTGCACAGTGCAATTTTACTATGTTGGCCTATATGAATACAGTTCACCGGGCCATTTCGAACTTGAAGTTTCCAAGCTAATATTCACTTTTATATGAAACACAGTCATTTGCGCTCACAAAAATGTACAAAATATGGTACGTTTGTACCAGATTTTTTTTATTTATTTATTTTTTGAAATTGTTTAATCAGTATTTACATAAAAAAAATATATAGACATTAAATACAACATTGTAACAATATATGTGGACATATTCCACCATTTAGTTTCCTTTTATCAATTGAACCAGTATTCTTTCGTTCGTTCTATCATTCAAACCCTTTCATTGAATCACTCATTCATTTATAATTCATTCATTCATTCACTCATTTATTCTTTCATTCATTCATTCATTTATTCAATTATTCTATGTTCAGTTGCGTATCCGTTATTTTATGTTATTGGGGTGATTATCAGTTGCGTTTACATATCTACCCCTACGCTGATATAGGCCGATGTTCTATTTTTTCCTAAATGTGCCTCAAAGATGTTCTCTGTCCTCCCACTTCGTATTTTTTGTGAATGCACTGATTAGGTCAGAAAACCCATGCTTGCGCAGTGAATGCACGTGCTGTCTTTAAAATAGAACATGTGAAGGGTAACCTTTTCTTTGTAAGATTGTGTTGATCCAATCATGTTGCAACATTGTTGTTCTTCTAAAACTGGATTATATTTGTTGCGCACATCTTGTGTTTGATGACTTGGTAAGTAAGTGTGAGGTTTGGTGCACCCTAGAACCGGTTTAAACCCCCAGTGGCATACTTTGCCACTGACCGTTCCAAGGCGGTAGCCCTATTGTCAACCATTTTGTGTTTGTGATGTCGTTTGTATTTATTATTACGTTTGCCTTCTTGTTTGTCTGTTAGCGTTTTTGTTTCTGTGTTTTGTGGTTGACTGTCCTCCTTGAATGCTACTTTCCATGTCCGATCTTTTTATATTTCTTTATTAATATATGTATATATTTATTTATTTGTATTATCAAAAGTGTCTCATTCCATACACGTTTAACATCTAGATAACGTGACAATATGCTTACCATTATCAATGTTAAGCTATTTTGTGTTAAAAAGAAAAGATGTTATAACATGAAAAATGTGCTAGTGTCGTCTAATAGCTGCACATCCAATTTTAGACTGTGTTCATCTCACCTGCAACAAAAATAAATATATATGTCAGCAATTATTAAAAATATTTAAAACCGAACAACAAACTTCTACTTTTTATGGCGCAAGTTTTACCCTACCGTGGCTTTCAGGGTAGCTAACTGTGTAGTGAGACCTATAGGCGTTTATTTGCCCTCGCTTTTGTATTAGAAATTTTAGCGAGCAGGCTTTCGTTTCAATTCTCATCCGAATTACTAGTCATGTATGAAATTCTGTTAAGTATTTGGTCCTGGCTGGAATAGAAAGCACGATCCTGGATTACTAGAAATAAGTATAAAAGTCGAACAGGAAATGCAGCTTTCACAGAACACAGTAAACCCCAAAACACGCAAGAAGAAAAACATGAATGGCAACGTTAATAAGGAATAAATATATATGACGTCACAAACACAAAATTGGTTGACAATAGGGTTGCCGCCTTGGAACTGTCAGTGGCAACAAAGGCCGATGGGGGTTTAAAACAGGTTCTAGGGTGCACCAAATCTCACACTTACCCTACCCTACTGTCATCCCAATAAAACTGGACAGTGTAAATAAAGAAATCACCAAAGAATGTATTCAACGACTTGACAAAAGCCAGGGCAAAAAGAGAATAAACCACTGAAGGCACGACAAGACAAAATTGCAGACAAACAGGCTGTTTGGTCATCGCACAGTTAAAGAGGAAAGCATAGTGGCGAACTGTAAATGAAGTCAGGTTGTGATTCCTTGTGAAAAGAAAATCGATAATACAATTTTGCAAGGGGTTTACTACGTTTATGGTAACGGTAGCCTTCTTTTAGTTATACAAAGATTACGAATATTAAAGTCCTACAAAGCCGAGTTGCTCATAATTACACCACGGCTCCACCTATATATCTTTGAAACAGCAAGGTGTTTAAACATAAGACATAAGTACAAATTGATCTAGATATCCTTCGTTGGTTTTGGTTTAAACATATTTTATTTCTCATTATTATTACAACATGGAATCAGTACACAATAGCAGAAAAAGGATTAGAACGAAAGTAAAATACTTATGATGTTCTTCTCCTATGTATGCAATTAATTGTACACAGTTGATGGCATAATAAACAGTAGTTAGTCGATACGTTTACAATATAATGGAAGTATGAAAAAAGCAAAAGCGACGTTTACGAAGTGATACTAGAATAATTCTTAGCAAACATGATAAGATGAAGTAGCCTTCGTTCATAACTGTTGTTAAATATATATATCGTGCTCTCCCATTAACACCACATTGGTTCAATAGATACGCCATCAGTCTTCCACCATGGTAAATATTATAACCGCTTACTTGAGAATGTTTAGGAAATGTCTTTATGTGTGTTTCCATAAATGTGCAAACACAATTAAAACGGTATCAAATAATCTCTACTGTAACTGTTACTGTTATTATCTGATGCACTTCCGAGTTTGAGGGTGAAGAATCATCATTAATTAAGCTAATAATGGGGGCGCACTCGGGCAGAAGTATACGTTATTAACATAGCAAATAATAAATCAAAGCAGATTTAAGAAACTACGCCATACAAGAGAAAGTTTGACACAAAAGTTTAAGTCAGAACCACAAAAAAAGTTAATGTTAATAAATGTATTCTGTTGAACATTTAATAAATAGTGAATATTAACAGACATTATTTTCGAGACACAAACACATTAACATTTCTTGTGGTGCTAACTTAAGATTTAGTGTCAAACATTGCCTTGCTTGGCATGGTTTTCTTTAATTCGCTCTACTATAAACCTTTGTCTTTGATCAAGAAGGCGTTTGTAATAATTCAACTGTCATGTTTTTACAAGTCTTTGTTTTTCTGTTCTACATATATACTTATACCCATGTATTTTCGTTCGATTGTTAATTATCAACGAGCGTTTACACTCACGGACCTTGAATTTAAGTGTTAACTTGATTTGGTTGACGAAGGTTGTATTTGCTAAATCGACCCTTTTTGCACTTGAGTAATGGACAAGATCGCAATATCAATAAACAAACGTATGCTGTAATTGTTACTCTACCCACAAGCTGACATGTTGTTAGGATTGATTAACTCACTTTAAGTTGCCTATTGTAGTTTAACTATAGATAGCACCAAACGTGCATGTCATACCTGCAACACTTATACAAAAGTAATTATACAGCGATATCTCTAAACATGATGGCACTTACAAAAGTGTATTGTCAAAATATGCTTAGTAGTCAAGTTGATTGTAAAAACCCTTGTTATTTCACTTTAGCACTCCTATTGAAACAAGATATCATCAGTTTCAAGCCAAGCATTTATTTCAATGTTATCAATGTTATCAAAAAGAAATTGTGTGACAAAAACATGCTTTCATAAATGTTATGCTTATTTTAGTACTAGATGAGTACCTTTTTATTTTGGCGTGTCCCTCTCAATGTAGAACTTTTTTATAAAAGCATTGTGTACATAATGAATTGCTGGTATTAGAATGCTTGTTTTCTATGTGCAGACATCATATAGGTATTTGTTATTTCGAAAACCATGTATATATATATTCGTGTTCGAGAGTTTTCTAAAAAGGTTAATGTTTATAAAGATGGTCATAATTCATTTTGAGATATGTCATTATAATAAATGTAACCATTATCCAGTGAATACTTTAAACTTAAAAACAACGAAATTCTGAAGTCACGCTAATTTGTCAAAAAGGTTACTTAAAGACGTGATATGCGTTTTTTTACATTGTTAAAGCTACAGAGTCCCTATATCAATCGATTTCTTCTTTGTAGGCGTGTCTTTATTTGTAACTTCATGTTCACCAGCTCATGTCGAAATCGGGTATTTAAGCGAGCAAATATAGCGAAGGAAATCATTTACTGTATATACATCGACCAGTGCACATCGTACCTATACACAGGTAACAGTATTTTTTACAAAAAAATAGTTAGCTTCTTTCGGGGCTCGAACACACGACCTTCTGATTTCATGTCCTATGCTCTAACCACTCAACTACAACGCTACTTGAGAAAATAGTATACTAACTACTATATATTATGAGGCAAAATAACTTAAAATATTTGAACGCAACTAATGATGGGTCAATAAATATGCAGTCCATATTGACGCACGTGTAAATTAACATTGCCTGGTGTAATACTCTATCTTATTAATATGAAACTAATACTTCGCCTCAAATCAACCATATCTCGATTTGTTATTTAGCGCTTGATGAGTTTGTGTGCGCGCTCTTGTTATTACGTAATGCCTATTTATTGTTAAAAATGCTACAAAATACCAATAAATAGCAGTGGTCTAGAGGATAAGCGCACATCTTTCAAATCTTACATGTGCAAGGCTGTGGTTCAAATCCCGTTCCTGACAACTATTTTTTATCACATATATTCCGGAGCCGTATATTTATCGATGTTACCTGTACGGAGGCTAAATAAAAATGTGAAATTTTACGTATCGATTTCTCCTTATATAGCGACTTTTGGGGTGTTCGTCGATTTGAAACTACTTCACACGTGACTCATTCATATTCATGAGTTATTACCAGTTAAAATAGGGACTGTACAGCTTTAAGAAGGATAAACAAGCTCTTTGTTGTTTTTTTATTATTAGACTAATGATACAGAAAAAGATTATGAAAGGAGACATTGGAAATCGCCGAACACGATATGTACAAAACATATTGAAGTCTCAGACTGATAGGGTCCTATAGAAACCGCAGCGTCCTAACGCAATGGCATCGTAGGTCCACACTGTACTAAAACAAGGAGGAATATTTAATTAATTATACAATGAGAAAGACAAACTACAACAGAAAGGGTGGTGAAGACAGGATTACCGACTTGGAACAGTCAGTAGGCTATAAGGCCTACAGGTTTGTTGAAAAATGCTTTGCTACCGTTCACACTATGTCGGCCAGCTGTTAGCAGAACTCAATATTTAAAATGTCAATAATACGAACCTTTCAACTATCCCGAAGACGGTATGCATATGACGGTGAACATTAAACCTTCAATTATGTAGTTTCAAACCATTCCATGGCCAGAGGCGAATGGTCCCAATTTCTAAAACAACGCTCAGATCTGAAGGAGAAAACAATGGGCGAAATAAACAAAATGGAATTCAATTGGGAGCAGATGATATGGAGCCTTCGTATCATAAGTAACAGTCAGGAAAACTAACTTAAAAGGCGGACACAATATCATCATGGTGATTATACTGATACTTCGTTATAAGACGTTTTGTATTTACAAAATTATAACGGACATATATTGCCAGTTCATTGAACAGAGGGACTAGAAAAAAACAAGACGAGTATGTAGACGTTTGGTTTGGTATGTTTTGATGCAGGAAAACGTGAGTGTGTGTCCCTATATTTACCACGCGAGACATGTATTGTCACCCGATGATGAAATAATATGTCAAATACTCATGTCAATTGAGTATCCGTCAATAACTACTACATTATAACGAAACTTTAAATGACATCAGTCTGTTATATTCTCGTTTAGGGAAATGATTTTGTCTATTTTGTCAGTGATCGCTACGTTTATCAGAGATGCGAGTATATTGTGACTTTTCCAAACTCGTTTAATTAGTTTCTAGACATTCAACACTTTCAGTAATTAAGGTTTTACCAGTAGATATTTGGAAACATTGTTTTCAAAGTAGTCAATATACTATGTTCGTACTGCTAGGAGCTATAGGGGAGCTAAAACATGACGTTTTATTTCATATATTAAAAATAAATTTTCTACTCCGCCTCCCGAGCAGTAATTTGCAACTACACACTAACAATAACTGACATGTCTTCCATGGCGTGGCCCAGTGGATCCGAGTTCAAACCTCAACAGAGCACCTGAGTTTCTTTTGTGTGTTCTTGGGCACGACGTTTTCCCATATCCGCGTCCTTTGGAAGCGAACGTAAACCGGGCGGTCCCTTGTATCAAAGTATATCCCCCGAGCTCCTTAACGAATATTCGGATTATATTCTCTAGTAAGAGTAGGGATAGCTCATGGATGCCATGGTTGTATCCCATCCATACTACTCTCTGTGGCGGCTCTAAATAAACTATAGTGTATTGATGAGCCGTTAAACAACATTTAATTCCATGGCAAGATGTGGTTTAAATATCATTAACCGAAATATA
Source organism: Cyrtodaria siliqua (assembly GCA_037043455.1). NCBI lineage: Eukaryota > Metazoa > Mollusca > Bivalvia > Adapedonta > Hiatellidae > Cyrtodaria > Cyrtodaria siliqua. Next base: position 92,229 of record JAWPHD010000702.1, read on the forward strand.
TTTACATGTGCTTACACTCAAACACGTTGAGAACTTAATCGTCTTCCATGTCAATAGGCTATGCTGTTGTAAAAGTAATTATGATATACTTATGTGGTTAGTTGGCTATTAATATTTTGGCTCGGTATAAAATTCACTTAGAGCTCATCTTGTGTTATAGGATCATACTAACCGAAGTACGTTAAGCAACAAACAAATGCCAATCATCAAGGGCGGCGAAAGTAATAACGTAAACACATTTCTGTGTAAATCCTGCGATTGTTTTTATAGTAGGATAAGAACTTTGGTAATTAATTGTATATGTCTTTATATCATTTCTTTCATCAAGTGATTGTGTAATCTAACTATTAGTTTTTATAACGGTAATACAAATTTGTCTTAATCTCAGCAGTGTTCTTTTATTATTGGGAACATATGAAGTTGCAGTGTACATTTCCATCAGTGATGAGTTCTATCAACTTAAACACTGTGTCCCAGTAGCTGTCTAATTATATTACCATCGACTTAAACACTGTGTCCCAGTAGCTGTCCCAGTAGCTGTCTAATTATATTTCTGTCAACTTAACCACTGTGTCCCGGTAGCTGTCTAATTATATTTCTGTCAATTTAAACACTGTGTCCCAGTAGCTGTCTAATTATATTTCTGTCAACTTAAACACTGTGTCCCAGTAGCTGTTTAATTATAATTCTGTCATCTTAAACACTGTGTCCCAGTAGCTGTCTAATTATATTTCTGTCAACTTAAACACTGTGTCCCAGTAGCTGTCTAATTATATTTCTATCAACTTAAACACTGTGTCCCAGTAGCTGTCTAATTATATTTCTATCAACTTAAACACTGTGTCCCAGTAGCTGTCTAATTATATTTCTATTAACTTAAACACTGTGTCCCAGTAGCTGTCTAATTATATTTCTATTAACTTAAACACTGTGTCCCAGTAGCTGTCTAATTATATTTCTATTAACTTAAACACTGTGTCCCAGTAGCTGTCTAATTATATTTCTATTAACTTAAACACTGTGTCCCAGTAGCTGCCTAATTATATTTCTGTCAACTTAAACACTTTGTCCCAGTAGCTGTCTAATTATATTTCTTTCAACTTAAACACTGTGTCCCAGTAGCTGTTTAATTATGGAGCTTTACACGGCACAATGTTCATCCTGCTGTTATCGTCCGTGTATTGCGGAGAAAATACTCATGAAAACGGCCATTTAAGGGAATTTGCAACTAAGTCTATTCTCATTGCATGTTTAATATATATTTAATGCAAACGGTGTCCCATTTTAGCAAACTACTTCCTGCAGTATCTGGGTGCATATACCCTTTCATCGTCCAACTACAAATGTGTTAAATGAAGGTATACTTATCATAGTAAGTGACTGTTTTCAGTATACTTTTAAAATTATGTCGAAATTATCATGTTTTTCCCATTGTTTCCAGGCGCTTCTGATTTGGAAACAGTCATTACGATTTACCGTGCAATATGCACGTACATACCTAGGGAGATTTTATTAATTCCGTTTATGAACGGATTTTCAAATGACGTTTTAGTGTAACATTAACTTGGCATATTCATCTTGGGAATCACGTTTAGCACCATCTAGCATTTCATATAAATATCAGCAAAGATTGTATTCAATTTGTTAAAATTGGAACACAATTGGTCTGCTATGGTTTGTTTAATTTCTAAAAGCTATCATCTTATTAGCCCATGCATGTAAGATTTAAAGATAATCAAGTGTTTGTGGACGCTTAAAGCACTAATGAGCGTGTTAACGTCGGCACACTGTGACACGATTGAATCATTTCCATGAAGTGCTTGCTTGTAAATCTCTTTTTCTCTGTGTGTAATTGACCCAATCTCCTGCTATACCGTTACAGGTACAAACTTGAAACGCTGTAATATGATTAGAATATATGTGTAATTGTACAAAGGGGTATTAGAAATGTCGTAGCTCTCCCGGGGTTGGGGAAGGTGATTGGGATGGTTTCACATAAAAAGTTCAATTATCTACATTATTAAATGTATTATTGTGCAATGTTGTATGTATTATCATTGTTCATGGGTCAATACATTTATTACGTTTATTTTTACGTAGATTCCATGGGCCCTGGTGGCTTGACTTAAAGAGGTAATTCGGGGTCAATGTTATTTTGTCATGTGGCATATTATATTGAATGCCATTGGAACAAACAAAAACATCTAGAGTGGTGGCGAGGGGCCAAATTTAGAACTTTGTCTATTTCTGATGTTTGTTTTATCTTGATTTTCCGTTTGCAATACAGACTTTTAAATTTCATGCTCAAGTGTGAATAAACAAGAGCGTTGATATGAGATGGCGTCATCGACTTACTCTAGTTATTAATTGTATTGGTAAGTGTCAGTGTGAGGCAGCTGTGAAATATATAAATTGTTACCACAAGCACATTAACCTCGCAGTACGTCAATACAGTTCATATCGTTCTTTTAAGTTGCCTGTATAAATATCAAAGTGTTTCATGTAAATCAATTTATTTATTGATTTTAACTGTACCTATCACTTGGGCATTTGGAATTGCCAAATCCAAACAAGCAGCTATAACGTTTGTAGAATATGTCTGTGTGTGTCAATGAACGGCTGCAACGTTATTGAACTTCGATGAAGATAACTCCATGCCTGGAATTCACCATTTCCTTCACAAATATTCCCATGATCTTCAAAGATAAACACTCGTATGAAGTAGCAATTTATTAGTATGTATCATATATGTATACATAGCAGCTTGTTTTGAACAATTATGCTTTAAAATTATAGAAATATTTATGATTTAAATTGCATATTTGGGCTTAGGTTTAAGAATATTCTCAAGAATGGTTGGTGAATTCAAGGCCAGGCTTTGGACAAGATACAGGTGCTTTTGGATAGCTGAGTTCTGTGAATGCTACATTTCCGGTTCAACTCCGCAGCTACGTTTACTGTGTTACGTTAAAAGTAAATGAGTAAATTAATACTAAAAATGGGATATCTCTCAATATTTACATTCGCTTGATAAGAAATAATGTTTAATTTTGAGTAAACTTCATTGTAGATGGGGCACATGCACGACACGCACTGCACGCACTGAACGCAAGCACCGCTCATTCATCCTAGTGTTTCAATAGAAAATGGCTATTTCACTGTCTGAAAATACACTGACGTTAGTGATCTGTCACACACTTTTATCATCAGAATTATCCCAAGGCACGTTACTGCTTATACTATAGTGATGTGGAAATAATGTTTCGGGAAAATAATTTCAATAAAAGAATTGATATCAGCATTTTTACGGAATTTATCATTTACTACCGACGTTTAAAACTGTATAAACGACGAAAAATGCGAATACATTCTTAAATGAATGAAATATTTTGCTGTTACTTGTTCTAGTAATAGTATAGTTTTTATATACATGGCGAGATAATGCAATATCACATGAGTTTTCGTCCCTCATCCACCGTCGTTGACGGCATCAACCGCAAGTACATTTAATTCGATTTTTGCCTATTTTAATGTTAAGGTTTCTTTCAACAGCATCTTGGACGAGTTCGAAAATTGATAAATCTTGTCCATGCCTTATATTATGGATTGATTGACCTCGACTATGTGAAATAAAGAAACGTCCAGTTTAATAACGAAATAAATAACTACATATTATTGAAGGTTCATGATTTGTTTTGGCGTATTTGAAGTTCAATACGTGTTACAGAATTATTTCCCTTGATTTTGTCGAAATAGGCACATTTTAAATTATTTACATCTTCTAAATTATGTTTGATTTTTGCCAAAACTCACGTTAATGTTTTGCTGAACGAGTGGGGGAAATTGTCGATAATGGGTTTAAAAACATAATTATTGACGTTGATTAAATTATATAAGAGAATGTTTACGCAATAAATTTAAGTAATGATATCTGACATTACCAAGCTTGACAAGAAAGTTTTTAGTGGGAAGATGATGGATGAGTTATGGCAAAACAGTTTGTTTTCGCAATAACGTACTAAATGCAATCTGGCTTTAATCAAATATAAAACAACTGGTACTAAAACAATGTTGAATACGTTTGATACTGAGCATAATAAACTGATATTTAGCAGAGTTATGGCCCGTGATTATGCCGAATTAAGTAAATTGCAATTTGTTAACTCAATTCCGTACCTAAATAGGTTTTGGATTTTTGCAAATGCATTATTGGAATGTTATTGCCCTTGGTTACGTTAAATAAGCAAGTATCAGTGTGTTTATGTACGAACGTATGGTATCTCATTTTCCTAATACTTGGTCAGAACATTTAAACGAGTTTGACAATACATGTATGCATGTATCCGTGAAATAATCGGGTTTAGTTTGTTTATGAAACTACTAACTGGTATTGCTTTGTAACCAAATTTCGTCTACAAAATTGTTTAAGGGTGCCCTCTGGTGAATATCAGTATAACAAGAATTTTTAATTCCCCTGTTTTTTATGAAGACTAACATATTACTAGGTAGTTTCTGGAAAAAATAATAATGTGTTGGTGATTTAACTTTTTAGCAATATTAATCTTTATCAATACAATACAATATTATAGAAATCACCCAATATTTTAGAGAAAAAAAGGAAGCAAATGAAAAAATGTTATGGGAAGATAAACAGTTATCAATACAAAAGTAAGAAAACCCTTAAAATAAAAATAGGAGAAATCTTTGAAGTTTGTAATTGCAGCACACATTCTAATGAAACAAAAACAATCTTGGACATGACAAACTTATAGAAATAATAAGAAGAAATTTGTAATAAACTGGTATATATAATAGAGAAATATAAGTTCATCAAAAAAATGTGATAAAAAGTATATGTCGGTGTTCGTCTAAAAGAGTTAACAATTAAAAATATTAAAGACCCATCATTTTATTACAGAAAAAGATAGATATATGTCCTTTGTTTTTATTGTTTTTATATCAAAAGTCATTTAAATGACAGGCATACATACACCTTATATACAAACATCACATCTAATTGAATTACAAACAGTGTATCAGTATATAATATACACAATATGACCAAAATACGTTAAAAGAGATGTTGATTTACCCCACCCACTTCATTTTGTATGGTATATTTTATCAGACTGTTGTATTTGCTTGTGTATACTGAAAATAGCATCTGCCATGTTAGAATTAAAATTAACGTTAACACAATGTTATATCAAATCCAAATAATCTATCTCCAAATGTGATATATCACACAATATACAATAGTTTGTCAATCAGAAGCATGTCGTGTTTTCAGCCCTCATGATATAATTCCTGCCCACATTATCTCAATATTGTGGTAAAGTGTGCGATATATAAATCAAACCCAAACCCTGGTATGTCGCACAATATACCAAAGTTTAGAGATCAGATGTGTAGGAATTATATCTCGAGGCTAAAGCCCTCGGACACATATGGTCTCAGGGATGATACAGTGGCTGATATGAAAACTGACATATAATAATCTATAATTATCGAACCTACATCAATGTGTGGGGTTCACGATTGTGAACATGTATACTAAGTATCAAGGATGTATGACTAATGATTTTGGAACATATTTCCACTGTTTACAACATCCAAATACGCGTTGCGGGAAAATATGCGCAGATCACGCTAAATCGTCACCAGAGGGCACCCTTAACAAGATCTTGACTATTTGACAATGAACAAAATCGACGAAAGTGGGTTTAAGCTTATATACGCAGCAACTGAAGTAAATGTATGTGTCTTGCATAATTGTTTGTTAAATGTTGTACCATACAGTTGTTAAACAACTTCGACAATGATCTACCTACGTTACATAGGGATTGCACGCATTCTCTTGATGTCAATGCAAGTGGTTAACATTACGTGGTCCATTAAGCGATGGGAAAGCTTATATAAGCAGGATTTTATAACGGATATTTTGCCAGTAAACGTGAGATATAGGGTCCTATATAAACCACAGCGTCCGAGCGCAAAGGCAACGTAGGTCCGCACTGTACTGCAAACAAGGACTTGAAAATACAATGAAAGAGACATAAAACAACAGAAAGGGTGGTGAAGACAGGGTTACCGACTTGGAACGGTGAGTAAGCAATAAGGCCCACTGGTTAGCTTGAATCGATTTTATATGCGCACAATCCTCGCTATTATCCTGTCTTCAGTGCCCAAATAGACAAGACAGTGTAAACAAAACTACATCCCAACAAAAGGAAATCTCTAACAATAAAGTCCACATCCTGAGAAACTAACTAAAGAAACACATACAAAATAATAAAACATCTCATGATGTATCCAGAATCGTACTGAACAACCATAGTAGTTGCAGCTAAAGAGAAAACCAATCTAGGGTACGACCAGAAAACCCGAGGGACGAAAGCTCATGCACCCACCTCCCTTAGTTGGGGTTTCAGTAGGTACAATCTTAGAGTCCCAAGAGGCAGTCCAGTCATCGCACAAGTGAAAAGTGAAGCGTAATGACTGACTGTAGAGGGGTCAATCACTAAACATGCAGTGCGCTGTAAAATCAAAGGGTTATATCCTTTTTTGACGAACTTCCTGATTAAATTTGTTAAGCGGTCAGGAAACCCGTCAGACCCCTTTAACTTTCGAAGTTTATAGACCACATCTCCATAAAATGAGGGTTGTGATATGCCTAGTCGCAGAAGTGTCTTAACGTTGGTGTTGTAATTTTCCAGCAGGCCCTCGTTGCGTCAGTAGACTTTAGAGAAAGATATACGTAGTTTGTGATAACGAAAACCCTGCTGAAGAAGTTTACTTGTAATAAATTGATTTCGATCATTGAAGTTTATAACATCATTACACGCTCTAGCAAATCGAATGAGCTGTATAAAACCTTTTTACATTGAAAGGATACGATAACCGGTTTAAAATTACCTATTTAATGTTTTAATTTTACAATATACAAACTTTTTAAGCCAAATTAAAGTTTTATTTCATACCCCAGCCAACCCCGTTTTCGCTTCTTGTAGAAGGGGTTGGATGGGGTATGAAAGTGAATACTCGACCACGTAATGTTTACCCAACTAATTAAATAAAGTTATGTTTCTTACGCAGTAAGTAGGGCGTCAGTGCTCTTGCAAACATATTTATATTTTTAAGTTGAACCTGGTATATTCGTTGTATATTCCATTATGCATTCCATTATTTTAACTAGTTTATTCTTATTTCCGAAGGTCATTTGGAGAAAGCAGACATATAATGTGCCAATAACGGTTGGGGCGACACAGTTCCTGGAATTAGATCGATTCAAGCTTGGTAGAATTTTACATTCGGTTGACGGGAATTTGCAAATTAAAAACGCTTAAACGTTCGATTCAAGGATCTAGGAATGCCAAGTCAGTGCAAAGGGAAGCCTAATTCGACGAAACGTTACATTACATCTTTATGGTAAGAATTGCCAATTTAATAAAACCGTGGTGCAAATCTGACAAACGAACGTCGACTAATTGAATTATTCATCTAGCATTATGTTACCAAGTCTAGTTCTATTGTTCCATCATTTATCTTGGTACTGGAAACAGAGATCGACGTGTCTAAATGTTTCTAAATTATTTCTCAATGTTTGGTCATTTCGCATAGAAAATACTGTCATAGAGGAAGGGTTCTGTGATTATTTCTCATAATAGAGACCGTCATGGATGAATGGTTCTTGGACTATTTCTCATATCAGATACTGCCATAAATTAATAGTTCTGGGCCTATTCTAATAGCATTGACCTTCGGGGAGGAATGGTTCTTGGACTAGTTCTCATAGTAGAGACCATCTTGGAGGAATGGTTCTTGAACTATTTCTCATAGCAGACACCACCATGGATGAATGGTTCTCGGACTATTTCTCATAGCATAGACCGTCAAGAAGGAATGCTTCTGGGACTGTTTATCATAGCATAGACCGTCATGTGAGAATGGTTCTGGACTACTTCTCATAGCATAGAACGTCGTGGAGAAATGCGGATGGGACTGTTTCTCACAACAGATACTGGAATAGAGGAATGGTTCTTGGACTGCTTCTCATAGCAGAGACCGTCAAGGATGAATGAGACTATTTTGCATAGCAGAGCCTGTCATGGGGAATTGGAATGGGATTATTTCGCAAAACAGAGTGATGAATGGTTCTGAGACTATTTCGCGAGTATTAATTATTATATAAAACATCTCATGCCCCCTTAGTGAATCGTATCTACAACAACTCTAGCACTACTCTTAGTTATTTATAAATGGACTACCTATCAATGTTTCTCAATTCTACTAAAGAAATATAAAAAGATCGGACCGGGAAAGTAACACCCAAGGATGACAGCCAACCACAAAACACAGAAACAAACACGCAAACAGACAAACAAGAAGGCAAAAGTAATAATAAATGCAAACGACATCACAAACACAAAAGGGTAGCAATAGGGCTACCGCCTTGGAACGGTCAATGGCAAAGTAGGCCACTGGAGGGGGGGGGGGGGGGGGTAGGGGGGGTTAAACCGATTCTAGGGTGCACCAAACCACACTTACTCTACTGTCATCCCATTAAAACAGGACAGTGTAAATAAAGGAATCCCCGCCATGATCTAATCTCTAACCAACAAGGCAGCATCAATAGGCAATATAAGTAAAACACAAATGTGCTCGTGTAAATATAATACAAAAAAACAATAGCCTAGAAAGCCACAATGAAGGTACTGAATGACTTGGCAGAAGCCAGAGCAACAAGAGAATAAACCATTAAGGGCACGACAAGAAAGATCATAGACAAACATCAAACGCCACCGTCCCAATGGGTTTTAGGTAAGCGTCATCAAAGGGTCCACAGCCTGTCCGGTCATCGTACAATTAAAGAGGACAACATAGTGGCGAACTGTAAAAGGGTCCACCACAAAGCATGCAGTACGTTGCAAAATGATAGGGTCATGACCCATTTACAGTTCGCCACTTATATATGACGGTCGATTTGTTGTAGTGGAGGCAGACCACCCACTTTTCCTGGGTAGAACCAGTACTGTACACCTCCCGCCATCCGTAAGAATCGACACTCCTCACTTACAATTCGAAATCCCAGTGGTATTCGAACCCGCAGCTGTTAGAGGCGAAGGATTACAACGCAACGTCGTTAACCATTTGGCCACGGAGACGCTTAGCTCATAAACAGACTAATGAACATACTCGCTAAGCTACAATGGCCGATACTTTCCTCTCTTGCTACCTCAGGGTACCTATTTCTGTAATTATTGACATCAAACTAGCGTTTGTTTGGTGCTGTGAGGCGGCGTGATGTCATGATTTACTTACTGATCCTGTGGGATCATCGTGGCTTCAAAGTATTACCGCTTACACAGTTGCTACAGGGCGTGGTATGTGTTGCATCTCATATTACTCTCATGAACAGACTGAATAAAAGAGAGTCTACTACTTTCCTCTCTTGTTTGTGTTCGTTGCTTCCGATGTGTGCCATAATCGAACTGTCTAACGCATTTCCATCCATATCTAGCATGTCTCTTTTATCTAGTATGACATAATAGGTCTGACCGTCTAACATATTTTCATCAATATATCTAGAATGAAATGATCGAACTGTTTCCTTAATATCTCAATATCTCTTTTATTTAGCATGAGATGATCGGACTGTCTGTTTAACATTTCACTGTCACCTATATACTAGTATACATGACATGATTGGAATGTATGTTTAACATTTCATTTCCAACCATATTTAGCATGACATGATCGAATGTCTGCTTAATATATCATGGCCTTCCTTATTTGGCATGACATAATCGGACTGTCTGACTAACGTTGCCAACAGTTTGCCGATTCAAGAGCTTATGCAGAGATTACAATTATGCAATATATTCCATATAGAACAGGACACTTTTATTCTATAGTTAAACAAAAAATATACATTTATCTCTGCATGATTATCTATTTATGTTTAATCATACATACTATTGGAACATAGATGGTCAATATTCTGTTTTCAGATATGCCGAGTGTACCATCAGAACCCACATCAGAAGTAGTATACATAATATACCTGTAACAATGGGCACGTGAGAGGTGTTGCATCTCATATAACATCACTGACTCGATCAAACTGAGACAGTCGCGCCTTCATAATTGAACAAATAATAATATGTAGATGTGGTTAAGCCTCCAGATTCTTCATCCAGAGTAGTCACTTTCAACTAGCTTTCTAAATGCTGATAAATAGGTTGTCAACATGAAATGATATCAGCGTTCGTAACATTTGCAAATATGTTGCCGCGTCATCTAGTCTAATGTACAGCCATTACATCTTTGTTCCAACTGTGATGCGATTCTTATGGTAATGTGTTAGATACAGGGTGTAATAATGATATATGGAATTTTGTTTAAATCATGGCATGATTTGGGTGTCTGATGCAAAGCTGATTAATCCAAGCTCATACATAGCCTCAGGTCAATATAATATACCTCTGACCTTTTCAGTGCATGAGATTAAATCTGAACACCTAAGGTCTAAACGTGTTGATAAAAAGATTCAGGGGTTTGTGTTTACGTTGACATACCCTACCAAAAACTATACTGTTTCAGACAAATTTCCTTGACATTTTCAAGTCAGAATGTGTAAATAAACAACACCACTAGCGTGTTTTTGGACATAGAAATTGCTCTGATAATGCTACCCACCTAAACAATATGTTATCATGTTTTTGTTTCCTTTCGAAATAATTTATTTCTAGGAATCTATTTATACCAATTGATTATTTTGAGGTATCTCTATTTTAAAATTCATGTTGACGTTTATAATCATCTGACTGGCATTTGTTGAGGTTAGAGGGTTAAATATTTTCATGAAAATCACGTTTTTTACGATTATTTTGGTAAATATTTTGGGAGAATGTGTGTGTGTGTGTTGTTTTGATTTTTTCAAACACTATCTTACTAAACATACTGAAATAAGAAAAAGAGAAAAGTGTTGTGTCAAAAACGGAAGGTACGCAGTATTAGCAGTTTCGCAGCTTTGACCTACTCACCTTAGGTTGTAAAAAACTCATAACCATTTTAAAAGCATTAACCATTTTAAAAATGCTTTTAAAATGGTACAACACCATGTAAACTATTTTATATCAACATTTTCAAATGTGTATATATATAGAGTCATATAATAGTAATAGTATTGTATTAATAATAGTTTTGTCAGTGAATTGTACATTTACGCATATCAACCAAACCACGTGTAAAAATATGATACATGTATTGTTATATATGTTATGTGTTTTGGCCGGAGGTCTGTATCACTAATAAATATTAAATACAGTATAGCAGTACATTGATATGCATACCAATTACGCATGTAATGTTTCAGGTATATATTTGTCGGGTACACATTTTTCAGAGAAAGGAACACCCATACATCTTGTGTGCAATGCAATGGGTGGAGAGGATGAGGCGCCCCAATCACTCGATTGGTTTAAAGATTGCCGGTGGCTGAAATCCAGTGTGGCACAAAATGTTTATATTCAACAGCATTTATCCATTTTGGAGAAAATATTAATAAGTTCGATTGATATTTATAATGCTAGAATGTCGGACACGGGAGTGTATGTGTGTCGCGCCTCTCAGAAACTTTCCACCAGAATCAAAGTGGATGTTTTGAATGGTATGCTATCCTATAAAAACTACTGTTGAAGGGAAACACGGCGATCTGGAAATTGTTTAAAACTAGTGACATCCCATTAGCGTTTCCACATAACATGAATATATTAAAAATCATATTAATTTAATAAAGTATTTGAACATTTCAAAACGAATTGATTTACAAATTTTAATTATTGCTGATAATATGTTTAACCTTATTGTAGAATATTGAAGAAAACACTTCTTTGCACATTTAAAGTCACAAATGAATCGAGGTGCTAATTGTCATGCTTGATAACCAATTCGAGATTGCCGTTTGTACCTGTTAACATTTATGGAAGCACTACCGAACTTATACTGTACTATACGTATTTTAGGTTGTATCCATACTTGTCTTCTTTCTCACACATGTGGTATATTAATCTTAATGTTTACGTGTTAAATGTGCTATCCCAAAACGTGATAGGCATTTTATTTCATAAGACATTTACCTGTTGGTAATATGTTTAGGTCGGGGTGCCAACATACATGGAACTGTATAAAACATTTCAAAAGATAAAGCGATATTACGGGATGATTGTCATTATGACAAAAGCATGTTAACTAAATGTGTTTAGGATGATTCTGCTTTACCTCAGTACGTCCTGACTTCTGTTAAATAGTACTTCAGTAATTCAGTACTGTTTGACTATAATTAGTAAAATTTATATTTTGAATTGTATGGAATTTAATGCAAGCGACGCGAAGCGGAGCGCAGCATTAAGTTCCATAGAATTCAAAATGTAAACGATAACCGGCTTACAGGTTGACTCGATATATGTCATGTACACCGCATACACTTGGTGTAACGTTTTGCCTGATACTAATGTTGATGACGTAATCAAGGACGTAACAGAATGGTACAGCGACCTTGCGCTTACCTGTTATGATGGATTAAATTACAAATACGCTCACGTATGTTGAAATGTTACATAGTTTATGAATCGACATGTATCTGTTAAAAAACTTAAAGAATGACGGGGCAAACACTTTTAATTATTATATTTAAGGTCTCATCACACCTGATTTTAACTCTATATCCTTTGTTTTGATTTTTAAAAAAAAAAATTAAATCATTCAACCTCGTTAAATAAACTTCTAAAATCCTACACAGTTGTTACGCTCATATGATTGTATCATTACACAGAACACGTACGTGATTGGCGGAGTTACCAGTGTCACTTATCATTAAAAAAAATTAGTGCAATTGCTCACACACAGCAGCAAGAGGGATATTTTATGACTTATTTTTCAGTTTTTTAATTGAACGTAGGGATTTCATTGGCTTAGAGAGTATGTCAACCTGTACGTTTCTATTTACGCTTTCTTTTTTATACTGACATAGACTAAATGAAGAGGACTGCTTTACTTGGATATCAATTTGTTTGGCAAAACTAAATTTGATTAACCGTGTAAAGTCATGTATTTGCGTAGACCAACCGAGCAATATTAGTTTTTAAAATAGTTAAACTTGTGCAAAGCAATTACGATTCTGACTCTAAGTTACATCGAAGAATGTCAAAGTTACTTATGAATCGACAACTCTGTCATCAATATAATATTTCTCATAAAGAAGAAATATGTCTTACGAAGACTTACCATGACGACAGAACACAATACATCTTGTCGACGTAAACTTATTATTGTATTCAATATTAATTGGGATGCAACACCGCATGGGTTTGACGGTTACGGAAATTGGATAGACGGTGTTACCCAGCTATAATTAATAGTGTATTGTGTGGATGTTCTTTTCATTTTCAATTCTTTAATATTGCATTTTCATTTACATATACATATATATATATAGTCGTTAGAATTTGATTTGTGTTAAGTGTAGTTTGCAGTTATCTATGTTAAAGGTTCATTTGCAAATATGCAGCGGTAATTAATATTAAGACGCAGTGCTTCTTACAAATAGTTTAACTCTGAACGGCCATTCTCTGAGTTTCTCACCAGGCTTATATATCAAGTGGTCAGCCAAAAAGTGATATTAATAGAAAAATATGTATACTTTAAGAACTTCAAGGTAACCACAGATTAATCAATTGACCATTCCCTGTCTGAATACAGGAAGCTGCCGTACCCCCTGGTAGGAGTTGCTGTCATATCTCTGAGAATTTCTACGGACCTAATCAATCATAGTCAATTCAGTTCCGCCGAAATATACTGGTCAATATTTAAATATATGCAAGGGTTACAGGTCAGCAAATAGCCTGGACAGATTTTCATTGGTCAAAGTGTCCACTTCACCATGACAACCAATCTGAGAAATAATCACATAAAACGGCATGTAGCTACCTAAAGATCACTTGCTCCCTTATACTTCAACGTGATACATTAAAAGAAGTTGATCTACATTCTGAATTGATTGTTTTCTCAGGTAAGAAACTTTATTATTTTAACATGAATATTTATGCACATTATCACAATTTACTATGTCTAGTTCTAGTTCTATTTGGAATAATGCATTGTTTCATGTGCAATTCATGATTGTGCGTTTGTCATAACCAAAATGAAGTATTCAACTTCGGTTCAATAATTCTAAGAATAAATACTAGAAATAAACGTATTGCAAGTTTAACTTAAGGTCACGGTCATTGTCCGTACTACTCCTCAATTTCAATAATATTGTTTATCTACATCTGTATGTAATGTAAATCGATGCAGGCATATAACAAGTTGGTGAATAACCTATGTTCAGACTGATTGGTATAAGAATATTGTTCATACAGACATACTTGTATTCTAAGGGATTAATTCATAAATATATTGATCGATTCATAAATATATTGTACATGTAAACATTGTTCTTCTATTAATGCAATTTGTGTATTCATGTTTACATGATAGAGTCAGGAACTATTATATTTGTTAATCTAAGTACTTAACGAGTTTACTTTATCCGCATACACTTACTTTTATTATTCTGAGTAAATTAGGAGTAACATATTTGTATGTGTATATTTAATAGTACATAATATTATGCACATGTTAACCCTTATTGTATTGTAACAATAAGGACTTGCTCCCTTATACTTCAACGTGATACATTAAAAGAAGTTGATCTACATTCTGAATTGATTGTTTTCTCAGGCCCCACAGAAGTGACCACCCCGAGTAACTAAGCCAAGCGAGTATAACCTCATACATTAACACGGTCACAATTGGTGGAAGCCGGAAGGATGAGTGTCGAAACCAGACAAGGCAGGAAAACAACCAACGCTGAGGACATCCCATCCGGTAGCGGACAAGTCGGGCAGACTCATAGCACTGAACACAGAGTTAAAGGTTTGTCCTTACATGATTCCATAATTCAAACGTTTTCACATGGGCATTCCGACCCCGAAAATTGGCTAGACATGTTCAGTAGCCATTTTAATCTCAGGAAAGCTTCCGAACAGGACAAGCTAGAATCTATTAAATTTTTTGTAGACGATAATGTTAGAAAATGGCTAAGGACACTTCTGCCCAACGAAATAGACTCTTGGGATCATTTTTCAACTGCATTCATGCATAGATACGGGAAATGTGACAAATATGCCCTACATTCAAAATTACTGAATAAACATCAGCTCCCAAATGAAAACGTTCTTGACTACATTACCGAAATGCAGCATACCGCTAGGTTAGCAGGACTCCCCGATGATAATTTAATCCAAATATTAATAAACGGGGTGTTGCCGTCAATCAAACCCGACCTTCTTAAAGGCGACCCCAAAACAATAAGAGATGTTATTTCAATATCAAGACTTGCCGCCACCGCAAATGCTGCCGGTGAATCACATACTTTAGCTGCAATAGACACGATACAATCAAAAATTGACAATTTTTCTACACAGTTTCACAATTTCGAAGAAAAACTAAGCAATATATCACACGCAGTCTCCTCACTACATGCTCCTGATTCAAACAAGGGACATAACTTTCAGCATGCGCATGCACAACACTCAAACCGTATTGACAAGCATCACTACCCCACCAACCGCCATCAGCGTCCAAGCTATCAACCACCAAACCAGTTTAATCCCCGCCCTATGCTCTCCCACCCACAAAACAGACAGCAACACACACCTTCTTACAGTACGTACAGGTGTTGGAGCTGTGGAAACACAGATCATTTTCGCAATGACTGCCCCAACAGATATGATATATGCAAGGAGTGTGGACTTACCGGTCACATTGCCAGGGCTTGCGGTAAAACCCAATAGCGGTGTTCGCCTGCCAAGGGTTTAGAGACTACCTTGGAAAGGCCAATTGAACGAAATACTCATGCAAATCCTATTCTAAACAAGGCTGACGTTGCTTCAATCAATTTTGCTACTTCAATAGATTCAAGTATGGTCCAAATCTCCATGGGATCTATCCCAACTAAAGCCTTGCTCGATACAGGCGCTAGTATTTCTTGTATTTCACAGTCTCTTTTTCAACGATTACAGAATGTCGCCAAAAGTGAGAACTCCACTCTCTATACGACCACACATTCTAAGTATAAGCATGTTTTCGGTGTAGGAGGCGAGATTCTTCAAGTTTCCGGGTGTGCTACTATTACATTTAAGATAGGAAACAAAAGTTTTAAGCACACTTTTCATGTTTTCAAAAGACTACATCACCCTCTTATACTAGGTGTTGACTTCCTTAAAGCGAATAGATGTACCATTTCCTATGACAATTCAACATTACAGACAGCCGCCGGTAAACCCATTGTTTCATTGTGTTCTACGATCAATTCTTCCTATCACACTGGGTTAGCTCGAGCAGTGTCAAACGTTACTGTCCCGCCTCAGCAATCAGTCAGATTTCAGATTCGTCTTTCTAGAGTGCCAAATAATTGTACAGTCATGATTGAGCCGGACTCTAAACTTGCCTCAAACCATTCCCTTGCTGGTGCCCGACTGTTGGTCAATTCGAGAAACGGTAGGGCTTGCTTCGAAGTCATAAACCCCATGAATACGCCTACTCATATACGGGCATCATAAGTAATCCCCTTCAATTCAGACGATCCCAAACCATTCATCAATTCCATATCAGAAACTGCAACTTTCTCCGATTCTGATTACATGAGAGTAGCCGAAAATCTCGGGATAAAAGTTGATTCACCTCTCTTGTCGGAACCCCAAAAACGTTCTCTTCTCAATTTCCTGGGAAAAAACCATGATGTTTTCGCTACAGACAGTAGCGACATCGGTTGCACGAACATGTACTCCCATACTATCGACACGGGCGACAACCCACCTTACCGTCAACGTCCCTACAGACAAAGCCCTGCAAACAGAGCTATTATTGATCAGCATACTAAGCAAATGTTAAAGGATGGCATTATTACAGAAACCGATTCTATGTGGGCTGCCCCTGTGGTCTTAGTTAAAAAGAAAAATAACGAGATGAGATTTACAGTTGATTTTAGAGGGCTCAATTCACGAACAAGACAAATAAATTTTCCAATTCCTGACTTACAAGACGCGCTAGACTGCGTCGGCACTGCTCAATCCAAGTTTTTCAGTGTAATGGATCTGAAATCGTCTTTTTGGCAAATACCTTTAGACCCCTCCACTGCACATAAAACAGCTTTTGTTACACACAGCGCAAGCTATCAATTCAACAGAATTCCATATGGCATAACAGCTGGACCTATGGCTTTTCAAATGGTTATGTCCCGCGTCCTTCAAGGAATAAATTTCAAGTATGCCTTAGTGTTCATAGATGACATTTTGTGTCATAGTCCTGACTTCGAAACGCATATTGCCCATCTAAGTACCATTTTCAACCGCCTGCGCAGTGCTAATCTTAAACTTAATCCAAAGAAGTGCCAGTTCGTCGCAGAAAAAGTAGAATACTTAGGTCATATTCTTTCTCACAAAGGGATCGAAATGAACCCAGCAAAAACAGAGGTTGTCAAAAGTTATCCTCGTCCCCGTACACGCAAACAAGTACGTCAATTCCTAGGTCTTTGCAACTTTTACAGGAGATACGTACTGAATTATTCAAAAATAGTTCACCCTTTCAACAAACTTTTAATCAAAAATAAAAGTGAAAAAGTCAAATGGACCGACGAATGTGAACAAGCATTCACACTTCTTAAAGAAAAACTTACTTCCCCTCCCATTCTTGCATTCCCAGACCTAAACAGGCCATTTAAGATAGAAGTAGATGCATCGGGTACAGCCATAGGACATATCCTATCACAGGAAGATGATTTAGGCAGAACAAAGGTTATTGCCTACGGTGGTAGAAGCTTGCGTTCAAATGAAATCAAGTGGGATGTTACGGACAGGGAAGGACTCTGTCTTGTAGAAGCAGTTAAACTTTACCACCCGTATCTTGCAAATTCCCATTTTGAGGTCTTTACGGATCACATTGCTCTAAAATGGTTACAAACAATCAAATTAGGAATAGGGCGCCAGGTTAGATGGTCCCTATTACTCCAAAACTACAGATTCACTATTACACATAAGGCCGGCATTAAAAACCAAAATGCAGACGCGCTTTCTAGGAGACCTTATCCCGAAACACCAGACGACCCATCAGATGATGAATTTGACTTTTCAGAAGTCATTGCAAATTTATCATCAGGCACCAATTCTATCAATAACAGCCTATCTTGCCAAAATACTTCTAGCACTCATACTTTCAACGGACCTATCATAACAGGTGAAAGTTCGGTCAAACAC
Organism: Cyrtodaria siliqua; assembly: GCA_037043455.1. Lineage (NCBI taxonomy): Eukaryota > Metazoa > Mollusca > Bivalvia > Adapedonta > Hiatellidae > Cyrtodaria > Cyrtodaria siliqua. Next base: position 110,588 of record JAWPHD010000702.1, read on the forward strand.
GATCAATCTGATGAAGATAAGCAGTATACCTGTGTGATATTCGAGTACCCTCCCGTAGTTCAAGACCCATTAGTTGCTGGACTAGCAGTGAATGATGACGAACCCATAGTTACCCCGCAATCTATCCCACAGGTAGAAAAGGAAACATTGCAAACTGTATCTGACCTACAACGCAAATGTGCAGACTTGCAGCCTATTCTTAACTACCTAGAATTCGGTATCCTCCCTGATAATTCAAAAGCAGCAATAAAACTGGTCGCAGAATCCCAACAATACGTAATAATTGATGCTGTTCTTTACCATTACCTAACGACTCGATCGAGAGGTGTCCCGAAGCCATTGCGCTACCAGAGACAGCTAGCGGTGCCCACTGAACTAAGAGAAGATATCTTACTCGCTTACCATGACGGAGCGGGCGGTTCACATTTCGGATTTGACAAGTCCTATTCATCAATACGGCTAAAATATTTCTGGCCCAATATGTACCGCGATGTCGAAAATCACATACGGTCATGTGACTGTTGTCAGAAGGCTACCAGACATTACCACCATAAGAAAGCCCCCTTAAATCCCATCCCAATATCAGAGCCCTTTGCTCGACTCCATATGGATATCTTAGGGCCACTGACACAAACTGCAGAAAACTATAAATATATTCTTCTAGTAGTAGACTCATGCACTGGATGGATAGAAGGGTTCCCACTAGTCAACCAGGATGCAAAAACAGTTGCTAACAAACTATACTCCGAAATTTTCTGCCGCTACGGCAGTCCCCTATGCATTGTTTCCGATCAAGGTGCTAACTTTATGTCAGCAATGGTGCAAGCACTGTGCGAACTTTTCCAGGTCACTCGACACAAAACGTCTGCCTACCACCCAGCTTGTAACGGTAGAGTAGAGGTTATGAATAGCATAATAGGCAAATCCCTTCGAGCATATTGCTCACAACACCAAGAGAAATGGTCTCAATTCCTTCCAGCTATTCTCATGGGTCTTCGCATGTCTATCCATTCTTCCTCTAAGCAGTCTCCATTCCTCATGCTGTTCGGACGACAGATGCGTACACCTATCGACTGTAGTCTCATTCCCAAAGACATCAATTCACAACCACTAAAGGAGTACATAAAAGATATTCAACAGAAGCAGCAAATTTCACTAGAAACAGCACTTGACAATTCCACCATTGCAAAACAGAAACAGAAACTATCACACGATAAAACTTCAGAAATACCAAAATTCAGAGTGGGTGACAAAGTCTTGAAACGGAATTTCAAAACGATTACAGGACAATCCAAAAAGCTTTCTGACAAATATGAAGGCCCATATAAAATTCATGCTTACGGCCCGAATTATACATATAAGTTGCAAAGAATACGGGATAATAAGATTATTCCATCATATGTTCACTGTGACAATATAAAGGCCTACTTTGATCATGATATTCGAACTGCTCCCTCTCAAGATATTCACAATCTTAAAGATAACACTAGCGTACCAACTTAATCTCTCTCCCCTCAAGCAGTACCTTTCACACCTGCCCGTACTAAAAGTAAACAGGCTACACATACAACATCAACTACAAGTGATCAAAGGTGGTACAATGTCGAACGTATTCTTGGAGGGAAAGTCATTAACGGTCAACAAATGTACAAAATCAAATGGCAAGGACATAATGATCCTACATACGAACCAGAGCAAAATATTGACCCTAACTTTTTACATCAATATTTGAGAACTCATACAAAGCAAGGGAAACGACGGAAGGTCGTTAAAAGGAATAAGTACTTTAAAAACTAGAGCTGTGACTCACGAGCATATACATACGTGAATCACACCCACCTGTTATTCAGGACGGCACCAATTCATGGACACAAGTGCAATGAATCCGATTCACAGTTATTCATTACTTACTGACATAATACAGGTTCCATGTAAAATGCTGAGAAGCTTAAAAAAAAATAAGAGTCCTAAAGTGCGAGTTATTATTTGCAGGATTCATAACGAGATCCAAAAAAATGTTTTGAATTTTTTTTTTTTTGAAACTCTAATTACAGAACAGATTTATTGAATTAATCGGTAATAATCATATCTGATTATTGTCTATTGTGAGTACGGTTGAGGCGCCACTTCCTTCTCACTCATTCCTTAGATCTATTCGTTATTAAAGTTATTTCCGCTATCCTGTTAGAACTCCCGTTGCGACTCTTAGCAATAATACCCGTATCTTGGATTCCGTCGGCCGGAACTATAAGCATACAGCAACATATTAATCTATGAAACAACGCTTCCGACTACCGGACACACATACCGGTATACTGTTACACCACTATCAACATTCAGCATGAAAAATAAGCAGTGAAATACAATCCCTCAGCTATACACATTGATTTACGGCAGCATTGCAGGTTTTACAAAAAGTAATAATAATAATAATAATAATACACCGTAATAGAATGGTTGCTTTATGTAAAAAAAAACTTTATAAATACACAATTATTACCATGAAATACAATTACATTAGTGAGTATACTGCATACATTGCAAAAAAAACACAAAAAAAAACCCCAACAACATCGGGATTTCCAACAATACAACAAAAAAAAATGCTGCACTTCGGAACTAGGCCTAGCCTTGAACAATTACTCGAGTATATACATAACCCCATCCTCATTATTTTGAATGTATGACATAGTTTAATCTTTCCCGAGTTTTTGTTTTATTCAGTTGTAAACTTCGGTTTAAAAGCTGTATTCCAATTCTTATTCAACTTTTTTATTACAATATGAATAGATTTAATAGGGATTTATTTATTTTTTTCCAAATATTGAACATGGTCTACCAATTTCGGTGTGTCGTTATGTCTGAAAACGGTGGAATCTAAGGCATACCGACAGCGAGTTCAAACAAGGACACAACCTCACATACAAGTTTCCAGGACTCATCCAGTTCAAAACAAAAACAACAATATACTGCGGTCAGTGTGTCAGCGTGTGCATGGTACTAATCAGTGGCAGACATTTACTCCCATTCCGGACAATGTACATTCCAGTTCATGAAGTGTGTTCCAAAACATCTAAAATGCGTGCATTGTAAATATATACTTCCAGTTCACCAAGTGTATTCCGCAACTTCCAGTGACTTGTTCTAGTGTTTCAAAGAATAAACATCACTATGTTTAATTACATTTGATACGATGTTTCATCGATGACGATATCCAATAACTTTCAAGAAGTAATGTGAATCACGCGAGATATAAATGAACATTCCTGTTCGAAACGTGTGTTCCATATACGAGACTATTGACAGAGTTATAAATGTGAATATTATTTTTTAGCCGGAGCTAAAACTTTCACCAATCCAGAGGGGATTGTTACCCAGCTATAATTAATAGTGTATTGTGTGGATGTTCTTTTCATTTTCAATTCTTTAATATTGCATTTTCATTTACATATACATATATATATATAGTCGTTAGAATTTGATTTGTGTTAAGTGTAGTTTGCAGTTATCTATGTTAAAGGTTCATTTGCAAATATGCAGCGGTAATTAATATTAAGACGCAGTGCTTCTTACAAATAGTTTAACTCTGAACGGCCATTCTCTGAGTTTCTCACCAGGCTTATATATCAAGTGGTCAGCCAAAAAGTGATATTAATAGAAAAATATGTATACTTTAAGAACTTCAAGGTAACCACAGATTAATCAATTGACCATTCCCTGTCTGAATACAGGAAGCTGCCGTACCCCCTGGTAGGAGTTGCTGTCATATCTCTGAGAATTTCTACGGACCTAATCAATCATAGTCAATTCAGTTCCGCCGAAATATACTGGTCAATATTTAAATATATGCAAGGGTTACAGGTCAGCAAATAGCCTGGACAGATTTTCATTGGTCAAAGTGTCCACTTTACCATGACAACCAATCTGAGAAATAATCACATAAAACGGCATGTAGCTACCTAAAGATCACTTGCTCCCTTATACTTCAACGTGATACATTAAAAGAAGTTGATCTACATTCTGAATTGATTGTTTTCTCAGGTAAGAAACTTTATTATTTTAACATGAATATTTATGCACATTATCACAATTTACTATGTCTAGTTCTAGTTCTATTTGGAATAATGCATTGTTTCATGTGCAATTCATGATTGTGCGTTTGTCATAACCAAAATGAAGTATTCAACTTCGGTTCAATAATTCTAAGAATAAATACTAGAAATAAACGTATTGCAAGTTTAACTTAAGGTCACGGTCATTGTCCGTACTACTCCTCAATTTCAATAATATTGTTTATCTACATCTGTATGTAATGTAAATCGATGCAGGCATATAACAAGTTGGTGAATAACCTATGTTCAGACTGATTGGTATAAGAATATTGTTCATACAGACATACTTGTATGCTAAGGGATTAATTCATAAATATATTGATCGATTCATAAATATATTGTACATGTAAACATTGTTCTTCTATTAATGCAATTTGTGTATTCATGTTTACATGATATAGTCAGGAACTATTATATTTGTTAATCTAAGTACTTAACGAGTTTACTTTATCCGCATACACTTACTTTTATTATTCTGAGTAAATTAGGAGTAACATATTTGTATGTGTATATTTAATAGTACATAATATTATGCACATGTTAACCCTTATTGTATTGTAACAATAAGGACTTGCTCCCTTATACTTCAACGTGATACATTAAAAGAAGTTGATCTACATTCTGAATTGATTGTTTTCTCAGGCCCCACAGAAGTGACCACCCCGAGTACCTAAGCCAAGCGAGTATAACCTCATACATTAACACGGTCACAACGGTTCCTATTGGAACCATCCTGTGAGAAAATTGTACGAGAATATGTGGTTTAAGTGAATCGTTTCAGAACTATATGTTTAATTATGTTTGATGGCGTATATCCATTATACATTCTTACAGGAAAGGTGAAATGCGGTATCTGCCTCATTTCTACTATAAGACTGTAACCTCTGTCGCTTGCATTATTTTTAAAAAAAATATGTTGTTGTTTTATTGTTTTGTCTTTTATCTTTTCTTAGAGATATTCTATCAATGGAAATGTACATTTGCATGCCAACACAAATACACTGTCAATGCTTCTTAAATATGGAAAATAACTTGTTTCTCTGAACGACTGATTAAATACTACTGCTTTTTATTGGATATTATACTATTTTAAATTACACTGTCTCTCCATTTCAGCAGAGACATACAATGAAAAGAGAGGTAAGTAGATCGCGGAATTATCGTCTTCTTTACTCCAAATCCACAGTGGTATTAAATTAAAACCCCACCACTTCCTCCCCTGGACTTAACCCACGCACCCATTTCCGCCACCCCACACTCCGCGCTCATTTTAACTACAATTCATTCACACATATTACCTAAAACATCTACTTAATAGTTCAACTACATGTACACGTCTCCTCATATTTGTTTTGTATTCACATAGTTCACTCGACTAAAACTGTCCATCAATTCGATACGCATCAATATGTACTAATAATAGCAAATCTGCATCGTATGATTTGTATGCATACTTGGTGAAAACTGTCCAATCATAACATTTGGTTATGTATATAGATGACCTACCTAGTTGTGGTTAGTGAAGCCAATTACAACCAACAGATTTGGACTCGGACTCAAAACAATTAACTCATGTTCAATACGTTAGTCTGCGTTCAATATGTTGAGTCTGCTACCTAAGCATTCACACGATCTCCGACTTGAGTCTGATTCGCCGACTCAAACATGTCGATGAATATCAGTCCTGATAATCAGGTAGTATTAATTCTAGTCATCGTTTTGCTAATATCATACACATGAACTTCGAGACATGTAATTCCAGAAATTAGTCAATGATCTCTGGAAATGCATCGAGTGTGTTGCCAGTAATTATTAGTATAACTCTCAGTTTTGATTTATAACCTTGTTAGTCTATATAGGCTGCACGTGCACTTGTATTACATCCAATTCCACATGCTAAAATACAGCAATATTGAATAACACAAGTATCTCGATCAAGACAATTAGTATAACTCTTAGATTGAGATATTTGCCAGTAATCATTAGTATAACTCTCAGTCAATTAGTCAATGCTCTCTGGAAATGCATCGAGTGTGTTGCCAGTATTTATTACTATAACTCTCAGTTTTGATTTATATCCATGTTATTTTCTGCAGATTGTACGTGCAATCGTATTACATCCAAATTCGCATGCTGATATAAACCACACGTATCCCGATCAAGACCTGCAATATCGAGCAAACACAGGGTTCAGTTTTCTTGTCAAAATCGTTAAGAAAATATGGTTTGCGAAATCTGATGCTTAGTGAGACTAGTGGGATGGGTCATGTTTAATGAGATTGCGGGCTATGATTAATGTAACCGATTACAACAACTTTGACATGTGTTGTTATTTTGACGATGTTGATCTATTAATATGGCGTGTTCGTAGACATTGATAAATGTTTCAAATATGTGAAAAGGCTTCATACGGAAGCTAAAATGTTGTATAACTATGTTTCCTCGAGCAAAGTGGGTTTGTAATTAAGGATTAAACTGACCATTAAAACTTTATATTTATTTCAGATGCCCATAAAGGTGACACCCTGGTATTGCCCAGTAGCAGCAGTAATTGCCTTGCCTGTTCTACGTATTTGTCTTTATTGACTGTCTTTACAACTTTTTTGACATTAAAGTACTTGAATTCTAATAGAGAAAACTAAAACTGGATACAGAAAGCATTACGCTTGTGATAAATCTAAAGTAAAGAAACATTTTTCCAATTAGAACAAAGCATCAAACATGCTAATGGAGACGCGTTTGTTTTTTACATCAATGCTATTCTTTTGGCAGTGATTCTGCCTAACTCTTTTGAGTGAGTGTTGGAAACAAATCATTGCTGTAATGCGATGCTCTGTTTGCTTGAAGATGTTAATATATTGACATAAGAATGACGAGGTGTTCTAAAAGAAATGACAGCGGATACGACGCACCGGAATACGTCTGTCGATAAAGTGGGTTAGAGAGTATTGACAGATGCTGCCCTCTCAATCACCAATAAGTGTCTTGGTTGAATACGATTAAGACGTTTCCAAAACAAGTCCCAACTGATTTATAAAGCGGATGTGGTGTTCTGTAGCAGTAAAATGCTGATATTCAATACGAATACCTGTCACAAGACACAGAGATGGTAAGAATTACTTTGGAAACGTGGCCGTGGTAAAAACGTGTTTGCGCTATTATATATTATGAACCACAAGGAAATCGGATAAATTGAACATTAACACATGTAAACACATGTTTATCGTCTATCATATGCAGTAAAATGTAAAGTCATGTAACAAAACAGTTGCGTGTACTTGTGTGTAGAAACACAGTTGTTGAGTGTATGCAGAGGTTGTGTAATATGTAAACAGTCTTTTTAAAGTCGTGTGCTCTGTAAGGTTTGTACTTTAATGAAACACATCCATAATAGTTACAATCATCTGGGGTAGATATTTTAGTGTGTGGTATTGCTAGTTCGTATTCAAGCATCCTTTTTAGGGCCAAACAAACAACCTTTAAAATATATTAGAATAATATTGGTATTAATTATTGCACGTCATATGTAAATATCCCAGTGAGCAGATGTTTCACTCGTTACTAGAAGGGACATAAACATTAGTTTACTGTTAGAGATTGCTAAATATGCTATGGTATGTATTACATCAAGCAGTACATGGCAACATAGATATGATAATTTCATTTATCTGGAAACTTTTTTATTCTTTTCTGATTTTGGCAAGAAGTTTTATGAATTAATATCAAATTGGTGCTTAAAATAGTATCGTTTCATGTTTATATAAAACTCATTTTTGACGGGAAGATCATATTCTTATAACAAAAAACGTATGTTTTTGCAAAGATAAATGCTGGAATAAACATTTTGGAAAGACAAAGCTTCGTACTTTATTAATAATATTCTGGTATAATTGACGATCGATTTTGACTTAAACAATATTCTAACGCACTTAACAAAACTTCTGCAATTCGATTTGTTGCCGTTCTCATATATGTGGCTATTCAATATTATATAAGTATAAACGTCTTAACTTGCTTTAAACTGCGATTTATTTCAATATAGCCAATTTGTTATCTATAACAAAACGTTTTTATAGAATATTTTATTTAAACTGTGTGTTCATAAGACCCCTACTTTATGACGTCATAATTCTAAAGCTCACCTTATACTCTTACAACTGCCACAAATCACAGTTCGACTATTATCAAACCAGTGGACATCTTGACAATGCCTAACATTCCTAAACAGTATATTTCAGAGGATTTTTTGAAAAATATGTGTAATCACATATTATTGTTGTTCTTTTCATATGTGTTAGTACATTTCTGCACACACTTCATTGATGAAGATAATATAATATATATATATGAGTTCTAATATGCCAACTATGCTTGATTTTGCGAGCTTATCCATGTTTTCTAACACGTACGTTTTGCTCCATATTTTTTTATTATACCACCTTCCTTTGGACCAATTGTAATTTAGTGCCGTACTATATTCTTCATTACGTGATCTACGTTCTAATTTCTAATTGTAAATTAAAGCTAGACTTACATGTGTATATTGCGTGTATTGGAAATGCAATGTAGAATTCTGTATATACAAAAATGTTATTAGATGGGGGACATTATATATGTAATTATGGTAAATAATCAACGATTTCATAGAACGTTCGTGAAGTAGCATAAGAACTGGTTTGACATTTCACTGCATGAAACAATTGTAATATGGTACCCTTTATCCTCAAAACCTTATTCACGTGATGCTCAATTATTTAGATATTTTTATGAAACAACATTTTGACTAATGGTGTTTTTATCAAGGTTTTAAGCAATGAAAGTCCGCAAACAAGCTGTCTCGTAGAATAAATAATAAACCATGTTTAATGGAACAATGTTTGATCTTTGATTTGGCTGATAAATTAACATGTTTAGACTGTATATCTTCCATACACATTGTCGCGTGTTGGCCAAGCATGCATCACACATTAGGCACATAATGATATCTGGGTATACTATGTTTTTGTAATATTTAAAATTATATATAGGCACATTTTAGTTTCTGGGTGTAATATGTTTATGTTATGTAAAGTTATATGTGCCACGGTTCATTATCATTAATTGGCATAGCGGATGGATGATGTGACGGTTGCTGTTGCTTTGCGTAGTAGTGTCAAACACTCTCTGCAAAAAATGCAATGTCTACGTTCAGCATAAAATCTGACATATAGTCTAAACATACACAAATTATCTCATAAATCGACCTGTTTTCATTACATTCTCAGTAACTATCACTATTGGCCGTTTGTTTCAGGTGAAATATTGTTTGTTAAACACAAACTTCGTATATACAAACACGTATACTAACCTGAATTTCAGTTACATAAACATAGTTTATAAACTCAAAGAACTGTGAAAATAGGTATAAAAATCGAACAGGAAAAGTAGCATTCAAGTACGAAAGTCAACCACAAACACACAGAGAAACAAAGAACAACATTAAAGATGAATAAGAGGCCAAAGAAGACATCCCAAACACAAAAGGATTGCAATAAAAGTTGATATTCTTAGGCAATCCTTAAAACTGAAGTGATATATTAGCTATGGGCACCATTGAACGCTTTGGAAAATGTGTGTTATCATACAACTAAATATAAACGTAATCTGAGAATGTTCCTTGAACACATATTTTGTAGTTAAACTTTCGGCCATAAAGAGGATGTAGCCTGGTATTTGCATGTTTATAATGCAAAAGGAATAATATCATCATAGTTATACAAGAATGATTATGTTCTGAAATGGTCGTAAAATGATCTGAAAATGGTGAGATTTGATCAAATCGAGGAATCTGTTAATCAGATAATATAACTCATGTTTGATAACTGTTCTTGATAATGTTTAATACACATACGGGTGTGTCTTTGGTCGAATGTCTTGTCTGTATTCATATTTCAAGATATTTCAATATTTCTTCTATGAAGATTATCTTGAAAAAATTTTTTTTAGTTAGTTCATACGATGCAATGATGCAATGATGCAAATACAAAAGAAAAGCACGTCTACGTTTTTATCTGACGACCATATATTGTATACAATATTTGTATTTGTTCAAAGAATGAAAATGCATACATATGCATCTTATGCATGTACATTTTTAATACTTTGTATATCAGAATGTTGTTGTCCAATGATGCCATTCGCTTCATTGATTTAACTTCTGAGAAATTACTGTAATATATTGATATATTGTCTATATATACTGCTACATATTGGAGTAGACAGTAATGCGTGGCAGTGCTTTGTTTATTCTTAGAGGTACTCACAGAACTCGTGTTTTTAAAACCTGTGGCGCCCCATTCGTTTTTCTACTAATTTGCTTATTTATTAAAACATGTACAATGGTTATTTGAATAATCTGAAGTAAATTATTAAATATCTCTTATTGTTCAATTTAGTGCATCAATAATATATTAAAAAAGATACAAATATCGGACAGGGAAAGCAGTCAACCACAAAACACAAAAACAAACACGCAAACAGACAAACGAGAAGGCAAAAGTAATAAAAAATGCAAACGACATCACAAACATAAAAGGGTTGACAATAGGGCTACCGTCTTGGAACGGTCAATGGCAACAAGGGCCACTGGAGGTTTAAACAGGTTCTAGGGTGCACCAAACCTCACACTTACCCTACTGTCATCCCATTAAAACAGGACAGTGTAAATAAAGAAATCCCCGCCATAATCTAATCTCTAACCAACAATGCTGCATCAATAGGCAATATAAGTAAAATACAAATATGCTCGTGTAAATATAATACAAAATAAACAACAGTCTAGAAAGCCACAATGAAGGTACGCAATGACTTGGCAGAAGCCAGAGCAACAAAAGCATAAACCGCACTATAAGAAATATCATAGACAAACATCAAACGCCACCGTCCCAATGGGCTTTAGGTAGGCATCATCATTGGGTCCACAGCCTGTCCGGTCATTGTACAATTAAAGAGGAATGCATAGTGGTGAACTGTAAAAGGGTCAACCACCAAGCATGCAGTACGTTCTAAAATGATAGGGTCATAACCTCTTTTGATAAACATTTTAACAAGTTTAACAAAGATAGTATGAAAGTGATCATGACCAAGAATCTTACGAAGTTTATAATAAATACTGATAAAGGTGATCCTTTGTGAGCAACAAACACAATGAAGAGAATAAAGCAGCAGACTCGGTTTTATTGAGTCTTTTCATGAGCAGTAATGAAAGAAGCAACACCTCTCACGCCCCCTAGCACCGGCTTAAACGGTATTCTACTTCAAAGCCACCTATATTGGGCTCGTTGGTCCGAAAGGACCAGTAAAAATAACACTACTGATAAATCACATCACCATAGAAGTCAGGTTGTGATAGTCCTTGTCGCATAAGAGGCCTTAAATTACTTTTTTATTTGGAAAGAAGATCAAGTTTACGATATTAAATTTTTTGCCAATGTTTTACGAACTTTATGGTAACGGTAACCCTGATTGAGTAGCTTTTTAGTTATACAATAAATACTGATAAAGGTGATCCTTTGGGAGCAACAAACACAATTAAGAGAATAAAGCAGCAGACTCGGTTTTATTGAGTCTGTTCATGAGAAGTAATGAAAGAAGCAACACCTCTCACGCCCCCTAGCACCGGCTTAAGCGGTATTCTACTTCAAAGCCACCTATTACGAATATTAAAGTCCTCAACTCGAGAACAAGCTCTTGAAAAACGAATAAGTCGAGACATATAGACCCCATAAGAAGTTGCTCGGTGAACATCCCCATCCAAGTGGGAATAATTAACAATGTCAAAATTAAAATCATCTTTCTTGTCATAGATTTTGCTAATTATTTCATCATTTTCAGTGGAGAGATAGATCTAAATCAAGAAAAGAAGCGTTATTATCAGATATATTAGCTTTGTTAAGCTGAAGTTCTTTAGGATACACATTATTAACCATAGTCGGAAGGAAAGGGTTGTCAATGTATACTATGTCATCCAGATACCGGGAGGTGTCATTAATGACTTCAATAACATCTGCCTGGGTATCTGGTGAAAGACTCAACATGAAATCTCTTTCATAGCAAAATAAAAACAATTCTGCGACAAGTGGTGCACAGGTCGTACCCGTAGGGATACCAACAATTTGTCTGTAAACGGTTTCATACGAAAATGAGGAAGATGAGTGCTTCACAAACTACATAGCATGTCCACAAAGTATAATTGTCTAAACTGCCGTTAGTAAAAAACGCTTTAGTATTATTACAGGCCAAAAATGTAGTATTTTCTCTAGCTAATGTTTTTTGAATAAGAGAAATTAGCTTGCCTTTGATAAGATGATTTGGTAAAGTTGTATATAGTGTAGAGAAATCATAAGTTCTTATAGATGAAACATAACGTTTATTGAAGATTTTATCAAGAACGTCTCCTGAATTTTTTATAGACCAAAAAAAATTAATCACAGAGTTGTCATAAGTTTTATCACAATATCGTTTAACGTGATCTTTAACGGCAGTAAGATCAGAAGTTAAAAGTTTCGAGATATTTGTTGTAGTGCAGGCACTAGAATTCGAAATAAAGCGGGCCTTATATGGATTTTTATGTAATTTAGGAATCCAGTACATAGTAGGTAGTTTGTTTTGTTTTTCGTCTACCCCAGCCTTGAAAGAAGTGCACCGAGTGATATGTGTGGAAACAACATCCTCATAAGTAGAATGTACTGGACTATATGAATTGGTGCTGCCGAGTTTCAGAGATAAAACATTGACGTAATGTAGGCGTCAAACAATAATTACATTATTAGCTGCTTTATTGGCAGGAACTAAAACAAATTTATTATGAAATTCCTGAATTCCTGATTTTAAATTACGAAAGGAAAACCTAGGTCTCGGAGGAAGTAAAGAGGAGTTAGCATTATAAAAGTTAATACGTGTATCTATAATATTAAGAATTGACTTTTTCCAAGTAGAAAGCGAGTTTGGGTCCGCATGTTCTCTACGACACCATTATATACTAAAATCTTCAATGGAGTGGGCGATCTTGGCACGACAGGCATTAAAATCAATAATTGAAGGTAATCTATATTTAGGGCCTTTCGAAAACAAATGCCGAATACGTTTATCAACAATATCAAAATTATCAGTGATGACAAGACCTGCTGGAGCATAGCAACATTTGATGTGTTACATTCACATTTCTTAGGAGTGTTATTTACTATATCAAGGTCAGAAACAATATTGTTGTAGTTGAAAATAATATTTTTAATAGGCTTTTTGTACTTTTAACAAATTACAGGACTTCCGGAATTTTTGAAATATTTTGGGATCGAATCAACTACATGAGCATCTCGAAAAATACTAGGCATGTCAATAAAATCAATACCTTTGTTAATATATAGTAGTTTTAGAAAATGCCCGACATGATCAGACTCCTTGTTAATATAGGGTCGGAGAACATGTTGTGTGTAGCTTTGAACTATGGAAGCAGTATGAGTGGTCTGCTTTTTAATTTAGTCTTTTGGCTGTTACTTGTGATATGCAGGTTTCATAACCGCTGCTCCCAACTAAATTCCATTTGGTTATTTCGCTCTTCGGGGCATAATATTTTGTTAGATACTGGGACCATACGCCGCTGCACATGGGGGTGGGGTGAAATCTCTATGTCCACCGCCATATGCATGCCATCGTCGGGATGGTTAAAATTATGTACTATTGATTTTATGAATATTGAGTTCTGCTCAACCCGGGGCTAGAGGGCGTGAGCGGTAGCTAGCATATTTCACTACCTTTCATGAACAGTCTCACTCAAATCCAGACTGCAATATTTTATATGTGTCGTGTTTGGCCGTTTTCAAAGGTCCATTATCATACTAGTTTATACAAGGGATCTGTACGAATCAAAATATTGAAAAGTCCACCTCATAAAAAAATTCAACATTTGGCACAGAATTAAACTGATATTAAACAAGTGTATTGGTAAAAACATATTTGTGAAAAAGTATTTCTTATTCCTAGTTTCCAATTTTTTTAAACCCAACTGACAGAAATTTGAAAATATAGGGGAGGAGCCTGTGGGGTTATGAACTGAGAAGTGTACACAAATACACGTGGTAGTGTGTTCAGCAGGTGACAGACACTCAGTGTTATGTAGGCAGTACTTAGTTATAATTGTGCGTAAACATCAGTAGCAGTACTCTGAGATGGGATGCTTGTATCTGTGACTATTCATGTGTTCCAGATTAAAAATCATCCCTACCATGTTCACACCATAATTCAAAAACATCACTATGCATTTCTATATATCCCACCCATGAAAATTGAACATTTCCACCTCAGGCTCAGTGATGTATGTTTCTTGGTCATAACAATATACAATGTAATTCCTTATCTTATTATCTCCATCATCCATTCCTAACAATAATTTGTACATTTATGCGTTATGTTGTAATGTTTATTCCCAACACAATGTCATCCTAAAATATATGTCATATTATAGGCTTCAGTATATATACACTGTTTCTCCAGACCAACTATAATTGGCAATTAATTTTCATTTAACACTGATAACTTGTCATGAAATATTTGCTGGCAGTGTAAAGTTCTGTCATTACATTTGCAAAAGTTCATAGCATTTTTTTTTATATTATGCACAGTGCAGTGGATATTAGAGATGAAAATAAAAGCGTAAAACATGAATTAATAATACTAAAAAAAATTCACAGTTCCAATAAAACAAGCAGAAATTATATAATAGTAGTTTGGAGTCATAAGATTGAAAAAACGTTACTGCTAACTGATTTATAAGTACATTTTTCTGTCGGCTGCAAACTCTGCATCCATTGATAGTTGTTTACAAATTGTGCTATTTTTAGCGTCATTCACTGTAACTGGTGTAATTGATAAGGCACACCTCCAATCTCTCCCTACCATGGTAGGGAATGTTGACTCTTTAAGGAACGATCTGTTTTTCCAACATATTGTATATCGCAACGTGGTGCATTTCAAGTCAGAACATCAATGACGTGAGATGTACGTCAATCAACATTTGAAGCTAGACATACATTAAGCAATATACCATTAACAGCTGATGTAATAGTGGACTTGCAAGATAAATCATTGCAACAACTGCACCTCTTAGCTTTGCACTTATTAATAGAGGGAAGCACCCTGCGTCTTGAATGAACTAAATGATTTCTGAAAAGAGATTTTATATGGTATTTCCTCTAAACAGGTGATCCTAGAGGAGTTACGGAAAAGTCATTAATAAAAATCCTAGTAATTTTATTAGAATGAACATGAAACGAGGTTGCCGAATGAAGATTATTTAAATGTGTAAGGCGTACATAAGGTTTAGTTCTAATCAATGAGTTATTTTGTGGAATTTGAACTGATGACGCAGAGTGTAACCGTAGAGGTGAAAGATTTATTTTAAGAGTTTTTACTAATAGACTCATAAGTGTTTTTGGAGAGTAATACAGTTCTGTGAAAAGCGAAATAAGGGCCAATTAGTAGTTATTAGAGATACAAAATAGAATCGTATCAAAGATCCATAAGAAATAATATTAGTAAACTTACGGACTGTTAAAAGAGTTCCAAAACTTGACATCAGTGTCTAATAAAAGATCATGCGGAAAGTAAAGGAAAACCCCAATAAAATGGGCCAAAATGTCGATGAGCACAAAACCTTCAACGCGGTATATGAAACACACGTGTTTAAGGAAAAAATGGATCCATGAATGTCATGAATGTCATACAATCCCTGTGGGATGATTAATAACAATATTGATTGGATGTACGGGGAGACTTTTCGCGGTCGCCACACGGCACAAACAACACTATTGTACATATAAATAAAGATACAAAAGTCGGACAGGGAAAGCACCATTCAAGGACGACAATCAACCACAAAACACAAAAACAAACACGCAAACAGACAAACGAGAAGGCAAAAGTAATAAAACATGCAAACGACATCACAAACAGAAAAAGGTTGACAATAGGGCTACCGCCTTGGAACGGACAGTGGCAGCACTGGAGGGGTTTAAACCGGTTCAAGGGTGCACCAAACTCACACTTACCCTACTGTCAATCCATTAAAACAGGACAGTGTAAATAAAGATACAAATATCGGGCAGGGAAAGCACCATTCAAGGACGACAATCAACCACAAAACACAAAAACAAACACGCAAACAGACAATTGAGAAGGCAAAAGTAATAAAACATGCAAACGACATCACAAACAGAAAAGGGTTGACAATAGGGCTACCGCCTTGGAACGGTCAGTGGCAGCACTTGGGGGTTTAAACAGGTTCTAGGGTGCACCAAACTCACACTTACCCTACTGTCAACCCATTAAAACAGGACAGTGTAAATAAAGAAAACCCCGCCATCATCTAAGCTCTACCCAACAAGGCAGCATTAATATGCAATATAAGTAAAACACAAATAACCTGTCTTGGTTTAAAGATGAACAATTGATAACTCAATATTTTACTCAATCACATGCAAGCATGTTAAACGTCAACATGATACTGGATTACCCGTATAAAGTTAGGTGTTAATTATGCTGCTTGATAATTACTTCATGTTACTGGATTACCCATATAAAGTTAGGTGTTAATTATGCTGCTTGATAATTACTTCAAGATATCCCTTTAAGTTATAGATGCCATTTAGTGTTATCAATTTTATTGACGTGTGTTTAAAGAGATAAATGATAGTGATGAATTCAATACCCATTTGTTTCGTGTGTCTTCTTATTCCCAAAGGTCGTCCTTGAATGCTGCTTTCCCTGTCCGATATTTTCAGCCATCTTTGTGTTTTGACATTTACAGGCATATGTATATACAAGTAAATATATGTCCTGGGATAAACTGCAATTTTAGTGGTAATAACAAATACGTTTTTGAAACACAGAGAAAGCAAAAAAAATAAACATTTTAAAATTGCTTTTGCTGTACAAGTACTTGATGGGGATTGGTGGCGTTGGTGTGATTGCTTTGCAATTATCATTCATGAGCAGAGTTTTGGTGGCTTTATAATTGTCGCACTAACCACTTTTCACGAGTAGGGCTTCAGCGACGTTGGTACAATTGTTGTGCAACCACTATCCACGAGTAGGGCTTAAGGAGGTTGGCTGGGAAAGGACGTAGTGCTGAGATTTTGTTTAATTGATATTTAAAGCTTCTTTGGTATCATTTAGATACAAAATTATCAAAAAAGGTGGTAATCACACTTTTTTTCCACTAGACGTCTTTGAAGAAGTCACATATTTCCAACTCCAAATGTTCTCTAAAAGAGGAAAAATAGAGTCATTGAACGTTTTCACTTTTTTTTTACTAACATTATATTTATTGAAAAACAGCGATTATTGTTCGATTATATATATACATATCTTTCAAAATATACACAAACAATTGTAATCGTCATTCGTCTTTTTACTTTAAAAAACAGACATATATGAACCCATGATTTTACTAAAAAATAATTCAAGATAAAAAGTGTTTTAATGCTCAACTCTTTTAAAACTTGTATATGATAAGGTCCTATGACATTTCTTTCAAATCAAGTAAAAAAAATATATAGATCATCAGGCTTCTATTGATTTATTTATTAAAACTCTTTAAATTACACATATTTTTCAGTTTTTTTGACATTTTCACTGTAAAATACTGTACACACAATTTATACATAGAGATCAAATATACAGTTAGCTCAGTATTTACTTTTATATACATGATATATGTATTCCACTACTGAAAAACTTTATTTTTTATATAGAAGAAGGATAAATTTTAGTCAAAGTTACCCATACGCCTATTTTGTTGACAACAAAAAAATGATCACAAAGACGGAAAAAATATGACAAAAATTATTTTGCTTAAAATTTGATATGTTACTATCTTAAATCCTACATTATATCCATATCTACTAGAATACAAAATCAATGAAACAAATCTGCTGTCAAAAAAACTATGACTTAAAACAAAATCTTAAACTTGAACATGTCAGAACTTGCCCAGCCAACATCCTTAAGCAACGTTGGTATCATTTTGATAACAGCCGTGTCTCGTTTTGGCCAATTCTAAAATAGTATCATCCTTTAAACGTTCGGCACTTGTATAAGGATTAATTTCTTATTACTTTTTTTACATTTTTTGCTCTGTACATGTAGTTTAATGAATGTACAATAATGTGCATGTACATTTATTTACCATTTAAATATGTATGCAAATGCAAACACTCATTGGATTAACAATAAACCTCATATGGATATAAAATATTATAAGTACAATAGTGTATATAATGTTATTGTTTAAAAGTATATTCAATATATGTGTATATAAGTTAATGTATGTATATAAGTGGCATAATTTAATTCACGTTTCGATGCATTCTACTATCAATACATTCATTAAAACCTCTGCAGTGTTGTTAATACTTTCATTCCCAGTGGCGATATGTTTGTTCTGATTATAACAGCTGCTGTTTAAGTTTTCCAATCGTGACATATCGCGCGTAAGTACGGCATACAGGAGCGGAATTTGGTGTAAAACACAATTATCCTTTTCTTTTAAATTGCCCTTAATCACTACGGCACAATAAACTTGAAGATTTACTGCACAATTGTGTCCCATATTCTTTTCTAATTCCCACCGTTTTCATTTCTAAAAAGTATTTCTACGGTAGCATGAGTTGTTTGTACAGTAGCATGAGTGGATTGGTACAGTAGCATGAGTGGATTTGTACAGTAGCTTGGGTGGATTTGTACAGTAGCATGTGTGGATTTGTATAGTAGTTTGAGTGGATTTGAACAGAAGCATGTGTGGATTTGTACAGTGAAATTAAAGGATTTGATAACAAATGTTACTAGTAGTTCCCTTCCTAGAATTGCATCATATGGGTAATGGTCGACCAGTATAATGTGACTTGGGAGGATCTCATGAAAATCATATCCTAATTACGCTTTGATACTCTCCGCTATTGGTAGTAGTAGCGAAGAGTATCGTAGCGTGATAAAGGGTCTGGTTTTAATGAGATTGTCGTGACCTGTGTCTACGGCGTGGTATACCAGTGTGGCAGCACTATAAGGTTTAGCAATGAGCCCACAGCTATAAGTGATACCGTCTTGATATGATTGAAAGACTGTTCTAGAGCTTGTAGTCCAGTTGATGACATTAACATTCGTAACCTATTTATTGTTTAAAGAAAAAGGTACTCCATCATGGCTATCGTTACTTCAAAAAACCTGTGATACATTTTATAATCACAACCTTGATCTACTTTTATAAACAATACTTTAGAAACGGACTGTCAGAACGTAATTGCTATGGTTAAGTGATTTACAAACTTCGTAAGATTCTTGGTCATGATCACTTTTTTACTATCTTTATTAAACGTGTGTAAATGTTTATCAAGAGAGGTTACTACCCTAGTATCATTTTGCAATGCACTGCATGTTTAGTGGTTGACCAATTTACAATTCGCCACTATGCTTTTCTTTTTGTTTGTGCAATGACCCTATTGTGACGTCTTTTTAACCCCTGAATGGGATGGTAACGGTTGTCTTCAATTTTGTCTTGTCGTTCCCTTCATGATTACTTCTCTTGTAGCTTTGGCTTCTGTCAAGTCATTGAGTATTTGCTTTGTGGCTTTATGTGCTTCGATTTGTATATGCAAATAGCGAGGGCTTAGCGCAAAACTATTTTAACTACATATGAATAAAGAAGGAGATACAGTAGTATTGCGCTGAATCCTCGATATACATGATTATCGTTTTGTTGAACTTATCTTGCCTACTACGACTGCCAAGTTAAATAGAGGATATATCATGGCAGGGGTTATTTTATTTACACTGTCCCATACAATTGGAATGACAGTATAAGAATGGCGTTTGGTTCTCCGTAGAACCTGGTTTAACCCTTAGCGGTCTTATTGCCACTGACCTTTCCAAGACGATACACATATTGTCAACCAGTTTCTAATTGTGGTGTAACATACTTTGCTTCATTTTTCTTCGTAATTGGTTCTTGTTTTGAATGTTTTTTTATTGACTGTTATCGGTGAATTCTACATTTCATTTTTGACCATTATACTTTTAATAATCTCGACTATATAAAAAGGAACGAATCAATAAATTTTCATTACACATCTGTGATGACAAAACTGTTCTCTTGTGCAATGAAATTGATCTCAGAATGGATTGTTATGTATTACTAACTGTCTCCTATTGACGTTATGTGTCATATTGTAAAATGCATTTTCAAAGATTCGGTGTTTGGAATTAAATCAGGCGCTGCCCGAATTATTCATAATTAAACTGTATTTTCGGAAATAAGAGGCCCAAGAAGGCATGTTTACTTCTACTGGCTTAAATATTTAGGCTCTTATATCAAGGGTTGACGTCATAAAATGTCCATCAGTACTTCTTTTAAACAAGAAGGCCACGGCCTACATGTCGATTCCTGTTATAAAGATCCAGATATAATTTAATTTGACCAACACCAATGTCAATCCCAAAGGATATTAAATTAATGTCATTAACAGTGGGGGATGCATGTTGTAGCGGAAACCGGACGGGACCTATATTTCGTTGAAAATAGGTTATAGCTAACCGAAATTGTGCACATGACGTTAGATGCATATAAGGAACATACTAGCGAAGTTTGGTGGAAATCCTGCAAGAAAGAAGCAAGATACGCATGTCATAGCAGAGACCGGACATGGCCTATGTTTTGTCGAAAGTAGGTCATAGCGACCTGGTCCGAACTGGATGATTTTCGAACTCGCCCAAGCTTTCATTGATATCAACAATCTGGTAAAGTTTGAAAAGATTGGATAAAATGAGATATAGGGTCCTATAGAAACCACAGCGTCCGAACGCAATGGCATCGTAGGTTCGCACTGTACTGCAAACAAGGACTTGATAATACAATGAAAGAGACAAAAAACAACAGAAGGGTGGTGAAGACAAGGTTACCGACTTGGAACGGTTAGTTGGCAATAAGGCATACTGGTTAGCTAGAATTGATTTTATATGCGCACAATCCTCGCTATTATCCTGTCTTCAGCGCCCAAATAGACAAGACAGTGTAAACAAAACTGCATCCCATCAAAAGGAATTCTCTCACAATAAAGTCCACATCCAGAGAAACTAACTAAAAAAACACATACAAAATAATAAACATCTCAGGATGTATCCAGAATCGTACTGAACAACCATAGTAGTTGCAGCTAAAGAGAAAATCAATCTAGGGTACGACCAGAAAACCCGAGGGACGAAAGCTCATGCACCCACATCCTTTATCTTGCTAAGGAGGCAAAAGTTAACGGACGGACGACTGACAACTCGAAAGAAATGCACTAGCTTCATATATTAACGCAAATGTGCATTGATATTCTTGTGTCTGTGTTTCTTCCTTAATAATGAATGGTGTCAGTGGTTTTGTTACGCCATTATGTAGATTTCTGAATTACCTCATTTTGTCTGTTTTGTCTTCACCAGTTCCGTTTCTTTCTTGCTTAATATTACTATAGACTTTGATGGATTTTGATGTATTGTGCCGTCCTATTATAATCTGTGTTTCTACTTCGTCTCTAACAAAATAAAAACTGTTATTAAAAAGACGCGATGCGTTGGATGTCATGGTTCAACAAAGTAATCAGGTCGTCGATGTTGCTAGAGAAGGTTAATGTATCAACGTAGTGTCTGCAGAGACTGTCTAATAGTTACTGGCGTGTAAATACGTTTATTATATAACCTATAAATAGACGCGTTTTCATTGGCTAAAAAGTAATTTTTTAGAAAAAATATCTAGCGATATTGACCTGTTTTTTTGATATTGACCTGTTTTTTTGATATTGACCTGTTTTATATAATTGTTTTTTTGATATTGACCTGTTTTATATAATTGTAAATTGAGGGTTATATAATAAAACAGTTATGGACTTTTCAGCTGTTATACATGATGTTGATATGTACCAAAAAATCATTATTGACCTCGGCTATCGCCTCGGTCAATAATGATTTTTTTGGTGCATATCACATCATGTATAACAGCTGAAAAGTCCATAATTGTATAATATTGTATGATTTTAAAAATTGTATCTCCACGTGCACTTTTGAGAAAAGCCTTCCATATCGATTTGTATTCTCCTTAGATTGTTATTTGGATGATGGAAAGTTTTTTTTTTTTTGTTTTTGATAATTTTATTCAGACACTTGTGTACATACATACATGATATAAATATGTGTACATGCATACATGATATAAATACAAACACATTTTAGGCAAAAATTGCATATAAGAATACATTCGATGAAACTAGATTGAGAAGAACAGACATGTAATGAAATCTGTACAAACTTAAGTAACATTAATATACACCTTTAAAGCATCAGTATTAAAAGGTGGAATAAACGTTGTGAATGTTATGGTTTAATTGTTAAAGATATTATTCACAGTGTTCCATCTCGCCTTAATAGCATTAGATTTCTTTTCAGGGTACATATATAATGAGAATAATTCAAGGTGTTTATATCTCTTCAAATGCTCAATAAAAACGCTATAATTTGGGAGACATTGTTTCAGTTTACAGGAGTAGACATAACTTTTAAAAATTAGAAGACAAATATTAATTATCGAGTGAATGACGTTTTCATTCTGTTCAACATATAGGAGGATTTCCTGGGGCTTTATTTGCACATCAATACCACATTGATTCTTGATTTTTTCAAAAAAACGTAAAAGGACATTTTTTGGATACATACATTCATAAAATAAATGTAAAACTGTTTCTTTCGAGTTGTTACAAAACGTACATAGTTCTGTTTCGGACATTTTGCACTGATAAAGTTTGGCATTGGTAAACAAAATACGATGAAATATTTTGAACTGCAGGCTCTGCAGATAGGTATCATCAGTTATTTTAAAATTTTGTTCGTATAACATTTCCCAGTCCTCAGTTTGTAAGGCTATTCCAAGTTCTTTATTCCATTTTTGCTGGGATTTGTTAGGTGTTTCTGCAATATTTTTTAAGAATTCTGGATTAAAAGTAAAGTTAACCTTTTTTGTTGCCTTTAATTTGTTGATATTTTTATTTATAGGATGTTCAATTCTAGTTTCATGTTTAATACTTGTTTTCCATGTATTTGGAATTGCATTGAGTAGACCATAGTATATAGTAAATGGAATCCGTATGTCATATTTATCTGAAAATTCTGTATAGGACAATAAGTTGCACTGTTCACTAACAATGTCATTTATAAAGAACACCCCCTTTTGACAAAAAGCTTTAACGATATTTAAATCCCAGGTTAAAGCAATATTTGAGTTATAAAATAAAGGTTCTGATAACATTTCAATTGCGTTTGTTATACATTCACAGTCTAAACAAGCCCATGAATGCATTACATTTTTCCAAAAACTATTTTGATAGTTTGCTATTTTATTAATTCCATCTTTATGGAGATACCATACTTTATATCCACCAAACTCGTCTAGATCATTTAGAACAAGTGTTTTCCACGGTGAGAATATTTCAGGATCTAAAAGTTTTTTAACCAATACTAGTTTCAGTGACTGGCTTAGTGATTTTATATGTGGAAACTTAAGACCACCGTTTTTTATTGAATTTATTATAACCGTTCGTTTAATCTTATCCATTTTCCCCGACCATAAGAAATTAAGTAAAATATTTTGAAATTCTTGGAAAATATGATCTGGGGGGTCAGGAAGGACAGTTAAGCAGTCAATTATGATGGGAAGTGCAAGCGTTTTGATAACTGTTGTTTTGCCAATAAGCGTAAGATTTCTAAAAGACCAGTCGTTTAACAGATTTTTCATTTTATTAAGTTTATCATGATAATTATTTATAAAACAGTTGTCTTTATCTAAGTTATAAGTTATTCCTAGAATTTTAAAATCTCCTTTATAATTCCAGATCACTGGTTTATCAGTATGAAGTTTTTCGCGACAACCTTTTCTTGCTCCTATCCATATAATTTGGGTTTTGTCAAAATTTACTTTTAAACCGGAGCAAAGGTAAAATTTGTCCACTATTTGAAGGGCATTATTTAATGATTTTTCATCATCCTCCAGAAAAAGAGAGGAGTCATCAGCATATTGGTTTAATAAATATTCAGAGTCTCTTACACGTATACCATTTATATCGGGGTGATATTTCAAAGCAGCACTTAAAAATTCAACACATATTATAAAAATATACGGCGAAAGAGGATCGCCTTGTCGAACACCTCTTTGAATTGAAAAAAAATCTGAACAATGTCCGTTATTCAGTACGCAACTAGATACATTATTATAAAAAGTGTGAACCAGTTTAAAATTGAATCTCCAAGATTAAAGAAACGTAAACATTTTTCTATAAATTTCCATTCTAAAGAATCGAAAGCTTTTTCAAAGTCTAGTAAAACAAGAAGTCCGGGTATATTTTCTTCATCACATTTTAAAATAAGGTCAGATATAAGTCGTGTTAAGTCACCCATTTGTCGTCCCTTTAAAAACCCTGTTTGACTTTCCGATATTAGTTTTGGGAGTATTGATTTAATTCGATTGGCAATAGCTGAGGACGCAATTTTCCCATCCACATTTATAAGCGAAATAGGTCTCCAGTTTTTTAAATGCAGTTTTGATTTACCTTCCTTAGGAAGACAAGTGATCACACTTTGCCTTTGAGTAACTGATAACGACTTGAACTCGTATCCTTGATTCAAAGATCTAACCATAAAAATACCAATATCTTTCCAAAAGAATTTATAAAATTCAGCAGTAAAGCCATCTGAACCTGGAGATTTATCATTTTTCATATTTTTTAAAGCATTTAAACATTCATTTACGCTAAGAAGTCCCTCTAACGAGTCGCGTTCTTCTTCGTTTAACTTGTTTAAAAAAGGATTGCTTGTATCAAAAAATAAACGTTCGTTTTCCTGTGTTAAGGTTATTAAAGGTTTAGAGCTGTAAAGAGTTTCATAAAATTGTTTTTGCTCTTGAAGTATTTCTTTTAAGTCTGTTATTTCATTTCCATCACTTTTTATAATTTTTGGTATTAATTTTTCTGTGTATTGCCTTTTTTCTAAATTGCAGAAGTATTTAGTAGATTTTTCCCCTTCTACTTTCCATTTCGCTTTTGTTCTCAAAATAATTCCCCTTATTCTTTCATCCCGGATTGTTTTTAGCTCTATATGTAATTGATCAATTTCATTTTTAACAGAATTGTCTCCATTGTCTAATAAAACATATAATTGTTTAAGTTTAGTTTCTATTTCATTTTCTTTCTTATTTTTCTCTCGTTTTAAAAAGGAAGCAAATGATATGGTTTTGCCCCTAATCATAAGTTTAAGCGTTTCCCAGAATAGTTGATCATCTATATTAAATCGTATTTCTTGTTCATCATTTAAATTGTTCACTTTATATTGGTCTATTGTTTCAGAAATAGTTTGTTTGACAATATTTACAAATTCAGCATTTGTTAATAAGCTGTTATTAAATTTCCATGTACCCCGGCCCCGTTGTTGATCAATAAATAATAAGTGCACAGAAATGGCTGAGTGGTCAGATTTATAACTAATATCAATTGAACATTTCTCGACGCAATCTTGAAAGTCAGACGAGACAAGGAAATAGTCTAAGCGTGCCATTTTATTAAAGGGGCCCCTCCAAGTGTACCTTTTGCTGTTAATATTACTAATTCTCCAGATGTCATGTAGATCTAAAAGTTCCATAATGCTTAAAATTGTTTCATTTGATTTTATGTTATTTTTGTGTTTATAGTTGTAGGTATCTATCTCATAATTTAATGGCACGTTCCAATCACCACCGATAATAAAAGAAGTATTACCGAAACTTTCAACAACATTAAAAAAATCCTGAAAAAATTGAGGTTTGTCTGCATTTGGTCCATAAACTACAGCAATAGTCATCCTTTGCTCTTGTATTGTAACATCTAAAACTATAAAATTCCCCAAAGGATCGATAAATTCATTATTTACAGCATAACTAAATGTATTTTTAAAGAGAATAGCCGTACCTCTACTTGAGCTAGAGAATGAGGAAAATTTTGCATCAAAGCCCCATTCGGTCCTCCATTTGTTTTCTATTTCTTTTGTTGAGTGTGTGTCAACAAGAAAAGTAATGTCATATCTATCACTGCACCTTGAAAATATGTCTCTCCTCTTTAATTGATCTGAGTACAAACCCCTACAGTTTAAACTTCCAAATTTTATATTACTCATTTTTAATATCTTACATAGTTTAAAAATAGTATAATTTGTAAAGATTTCATGCATGTTGAGCTATATTTAATGTAAACAATGTGGATGATGGAAAGTTAACAAAGATGCTAAACAATACATATGGTATATGGAATATAATTTTAAACATATATATTTACTTATATATGTGTTAGTTACCGTATCATGAAAATAGTATTTGAATGTGGGTATAGGTCTCACTACACGGTGCAATTTTACTATGTTGCCCTATAACAATAAAGTTTACCGGGCTTCAAAAACAGAAGAAATTGCAGAGGCTAGCTTCGTCAGAGCAAAGCAGCAAACAATAGATAACAATACAGCACTAGGTTTCAAACCAGACACATCTTTTCTGAGGGGCAATGATTCCCAATACAATAACAGCAAGAATCAGCAGGGGAGAAAACTCCTAGTCAGTCAGCAACACAAGTCAGCATTACGATTTGTGAAAAGCAGACAAAGTATCAAAAAATCATTGGAGTAAATTGTTCAATAAAAATGATCACAATAAATGTGACGAGAAGAGTGGTTGCCCGAAAAATCTGGAGAATGAAGACATAATCGGTAAAAACACCATTTCATTACACGTTAGCCTAACCACAATATGTGTTCGTTTAAATCACTAGAGTACTCACACATAGCATAGCATAGCATATCACAGCAAAGCATAACACAAATCATAGCATTGCACATAGCATAACACAGCATAGCACATAGCATAGCATATAGCATATCATATAATAGCACAGTACATAGCTTAGCACATAGCACAAATCATAGTATAGCATAACATAGCATATCACAGAGCATAGCATATAGCATACATAACATTTCATAGCACATAGCGTACAACATAGCATAACACATAACATAATATAGCATAACATAGCATAGCACATAACATATCATAATATAGCATAGCACATAGCATAGCATAGCATAGCATAGCACAGCATCGCATAGCATAGCAAAACACATAGCATAGAACATATCATAGAATATCACATAGTATAGCATAACATACCACATATCATGGCATGGCACATAGTATAGCACAGCGCATAGCATAGCATAGCACAGCACCACATAACATAGCATAGCACATAGTATAACATAGCACATATCATAGAACAGCGCATATCATAGCAAAGCACAGCATAACATAGTATAGCACATATCATAGCACGACATAACATAACATTACATAACATAGCATATCATACCATACAGCATAGCATAGCACATCACATCATAGCGCATAGTATATCATAGCATAATATATCATGGAATAGCACATATCATAGCACATAACATAGCACATAACATAGTAAATAGCATAGCACATCATATCATAGCGCATAGTATATCATAGCATAATATATCATGGAATAGCACATATCATAGCATATAACATAGCACATAACATAGTAAATAGCATAGCACATATCATATCAAATAGCTTGGCATAGCATAGCATTGCATAGCACAGCATAGCATATCGCACAACATAGCATAGCACACAGCATAGCATATCATATAGCATAGCATAGAATAGCAATATCATTGCATAACATAACAAATCATAGCACATAGCATAGCATAGCACAGCACATAGCGTAGCGCACAGCATACCATAGGACATAGCACAGCACAAAAAATAACATATAGCAAGGCACATATCAAATCTAATCACAGCACATCATAGCATAGCATAGCACATATCATAGCATAGCATAACCTATCATAGTATAGCATAGCATATCACACATCGCATCATAACATAGCATAGCACATATTATAGCATACATCATTACATATCATAGCATAGCACATAGCATAGCACATATTATAGCATAGCATATCACATAGCATATCATGTCAACACATACCATATCATAGCACAGCACAGCATATCATAGCACATAACATAGTACACATCATAGCATAGCATAGTACATCCCATAGCATAGCACACATACATCTCTGCACATAGCATAGCACAGCACATATCATAGCATAACATAGCAAATAGCATACCACAGCATAGCATAACATAACATAGCATATCCTAGCAAAGCATATCACACAACACATCATAGCATATAGCACTTATCATAGCACAGCACATATCATAGCACACATCATATCATAGCATAGCACAGAATAGCACATATCATAGCACATATATCATATTATAACATAACATAGCACAAATCATAGAAAAGCATAGCACAGCATAGAACATAACATAGTACACATCATATCACAGCATAAAGTAGCATTACATGACATTTCACAGAATAGCATTGCTATGTTATATGCTATCAGTGATATGCTATGCTGCATATATGATATGTAGTGTTGTGCTGTGATGTGCTATCATATGCTATGATAAATGTTATGCTAGTGTGTGTCATTCTATGGTATGCTATGTAGTGTTATGTTTTTTCTTTATTTAATTATGCTATGATATGCTATGCTGATATGCTATGCTATCATAGCACTACATAGAAAGGCATAATATGATACATAGCATAGCATAGCATTACATAGAAAAGTATAGCATACAGCACAGCACAGCACATTTGCATAACATTTGCAAAACTTTTGTGTAAAGCAATTTTTTGTTTTATGAAAACAATTTCTGTTAATTTTACAGGCGATGAGTATCGAGAATCCCACGCATGTCTGTCAACAATTCTCCGCAGCAAGAACCCTGTTACGATAAGTAAGATGGCAACGGACGGCGACAGTCATGCATTGTTAGGCGTTCAACTACAACAACGGACTGATACGGAAATGGAAAGGCCAGTCGCTGTTATTCACCTAAGCAAAAACAATGAAGAAAACAATTAAAACAGCGAATTTTAGTAAAAATAACCAAAAAAAACGACAGTACATACAGAATAGATTTTCAAAAGACAGTGGTGGCCGCGTACACATGGAGTACAAAATATTGCACGCAGAAGTCGGCAGCAACATACATTTACTTAGAAAACAGTGCAAAATTATTGAAGACAGTAATCATCAAATGCATTTCTGGAAAGTGTGGCGAATGAATGAATGAATGGTGTTTTACGGCACGTCGACACATAAATAGGTCATTTTGTGCGCAAAAACTGATGAAAGATTTAGAAATGAAGGATTATGTAACTATTTACAAATTAGGGATGATATGGTAGTAATATAAACTATATATGTAAATCAACAAATGCCCGAAAACGGGTATATAAAGAAGTAAATATATACAAGAACATATTATAATGATTTATATAGTCTGACATCCTTCAGGAAATCTAAAACAAGACTAAAATCGACAGTATTAAATAACTCGTGTTAACATTGTAGTACCTTTGACGCATAGGATCAAAGTCTACACATTCCAACAAGATGTATTTGACCGTTAACGGTGCAAAGCAGGGTATACATTCTGGTAATTGCTCACCTTGCAATAAATATGAATGAGTATAACGTGTATGCCCTATCCTGCATCGGGCTAGGACAACTTCCTCTCGACGAATGGGTCTACTAGAAGAACGCCATTCTCCGAGTAACGGTTTAATTGAATGGAGTTTATTGTTAACTGACAAATCCCAAGCGGCTTGCCAGGAGTTGCGAATATATGTGTTAATACAACTTTTAAAATCAGTATAAGGTAATTTGGCCTTATATATATGTAAACCTAATGTTGCTTTAGCAGTACTATCAGCTCTATCATTACCACGTATTCCTACATGGCTTGGAAGCCAGCAGAAAATAATAACATTATCAACTATAGGAGAATTGTACTTCTCTAAAAGTTGAAGTACAACTTGGTTATCATGTTTTATATTACACAGTGCTTGAAGAGATGAAAGGGAATCAGGAAAGATTACAAAATGGTCATCATCAGATTCCTGAATATAATTTAAGGGAAGTTCAATTGCCTCAAGTTCAGCTGAAATTATAGAGGCCTTGTCAGGCAGGCGGCTCTTTATGCTGTGTTTGTAAACAACAGCTACTTTATCTCCATCTTTAGAACCATATGTGTATATATGTTGAAAGTTACTGTATTTCGATTTAATTTCATTAAATTTGCTTTAAAAGACAGTAGGGTCTGTACTGGATTTATTACTATTAGAAAGATCGAAACTAAATTTTGGTGTTTCCAAAGTCCACGGTGTAATTTGTAGTACTTTGTACTTGGCAATCAAATTTAGGTCGATTTCAGTGTCTCTTAATTTTGATTTAATATGAAGACCAAATGGTCGAATTTTTTCGGTTTTCGGTTTTCGATCAAAAAGAGGTTCATAACTAGGATTAAAAACATTATCGAAAGTTGGGTTTGAAGGGTTAGATTTTAATTTAATGACATATTGAAGGGCTAATTTGTCCCGTCTAAGAGACAGTGATGGTTCCTTAGCTTCAACATATAGACTTTCGGCTAGTGATGTACGAAAGGCACCTAAGGCGAGTCGTAATCCTTGATTATGTATAGGATCGAGCATCTGCAAGTATGATTTGCGAGTCGATCTATTTACTATTGAGCCGTAGTCGAGCTTGGATCTGATAAGAGATCTATAAAATCGTAAAAGTAGTTTACGATCTGCTCCCCAGTTAGTGTTTGCAACAACTTAATAAGAGCTTTAAGGCACTTGGCCTTCAAGTATTTAAGTTGTGGTATAAACATCAATTTACGGTCGAAAATAAGACCAAGGAATTTGGTTTCATTCACTACTGGTATTGGTGACCCATCCAGTGTTAGATGAGGGTCTTCATGATGTTAACGTAGATGACAAAAGTGCATACAATTAGTTTTAGATTTAGAACATTTAAAATCATTTTCATCCGACCAGGTCTGAAGTTTATTCAGACAATGTTGTAGTTGTCTCTCAACAGTGTTCATGTTTTTTGCACGATCACATATAACAAAGTCGTTAACATATAGAGAGCAATCCACACCAGGATAGATGCATTTAACTATACTGTTAATTTTTAGATTAAAAAGGGTGACAGAGAGTATACTGTCCTGTGACACACCCATCTCCTGTTCATGAATGTCAGAGAGGGTTGAACCCATTCGGACACGAAACTGTCTATCATCTAAGAAATTCTCTATAAAAATTGGTAATCGGCCTCTAAGACCAAGGTCATAAAGATCATTCATGATACCGTACTTCCATGCAGTTTCATAAGTTTTCTCCAAGTCAAAAAATACAGCGACTAGATGTTCTTTCTTTACGGAAGCTTCCCTAATAAATGATTCAAAATCGAATGAGATTGTCTGTTGTGCCTCGTTGGGCCCGGAATCCACTTTGATACTTTGTTATCAGCTTGATGGATTCCAGTCTCTCATTAATCAGTCGTTCCATGGTTTTATATATACAACTCGTTAAAGCAATATGGCGATAATTTATTGGGTCCGTATGATCCTTTCCTTTTTGGAATTACGATTGCTTCCCGCCAAGAATCGGGGAAGTTTCCAGTCACCCAAACCTTATTAAATATATCAAGAAGTGTAGAACGACAGGTTCCAGGTAAATGTTTTAATAATTGAAAATGGATATCATCAGGACCAGCTAATATATCATGAGCATTTTTAAGGGATTCTCGAAGTTCTTTAAGGGTGAACAGTTAATTGTATTTCTCCAAATTTTTCGACATGAAATTCAGCTTCTTCTGTTCTTTTAGTTTCTGATTTTTTAGAAAATTTGGTTGACAATTTTCAGAAGAAGAGTCTTTAGAAAAAGTTTCTGCCAAAGTGTTTGTTATATCTTTGACAGATGTAATATCTTCATTATCAATTTTAAGATGATTTACACAACTAGAATTACCTTTACCGTTTATTTTCCGGACCATGTCCCACGTCTTCTTAAAAGAAGAGCGAGAGTTCAGCCTAGCGACATAATATCTCCAAGATTTCCTCTTGCTCTCCTTAATAGTACGACGGGCTTTCGCACGAAAAACTCGAAAAGTATCTAAATTATTTTGAGTTGGCCGCAATTTAAAAGCATTCAATGCAGCTTTACGATCGCTGACTGCCTTTTTGCAGTCATCATCGTACCATGGTTCATGTGGGCGTTTTGGATTTGCCGAGGTTTTTGGAATAGTTTGATCAGCCATATCACGAAGGGTTTTGGTAAAAAGAGCAAATTCCTTCTTCGACATCCTCGAAAACGGAAGGCTTTAATTGTTCCTCACATAGAGACTGAAACGTATCCCAATCAGCTTTCCGAAGTTTCCATAGTTGCGTTTTTCCGAGAAATGGAGGGCCGATATTTTCAAGAAATAAGGGGAAGTGCTCACTTCCACAGAGGTCGTCACCAACACTCCACGAGAAATTGATGAATAGCGTGGGATCGCATATTGTTAAATCAATGGAAGAATGAGAGCCTGTAGCTGGATGTAAATAAGTATGTGATTTGTTATCATTAAAAATACACAAGTTATTTTTGGCTTCAACTTTCTTGCCTTTATGGTTTATATCCTTACAACCTCAAATGAAGTTGTGTGCATTAAAATCACCCAAGAGTATAAAAGGTGATTGTAATTGTGAAACTAGGTGCTTTAGATCTTTAAGGTCTAGTGAAGAACTGGGCGTTAAATATAAGGAGCATATTGTTATAACTCTGTGCATCGTAACACTGACCGCAACAGTTTGCAAACCAGTTTCCAACGCAATAGTTCTGTGGGGAATGTTTCGATTCACAAGAATCAAAACTTCTCCAGATGCTTTATGACCTGTATCACAAATATAGTTATACAATGAATTGTTTTTTAAAGATATCTTATCACAAATCTAAAATGCAACAGGGTTGTGTTTATTTAAAAGTAAGCTGATTTCATCATAATTAGGTTTTAAACCTCGGCAGTTCCATTGAATGACCTTATTTGATTTTGATGTCACTAAGGCGGAAGAACGGGTTTCCGGCCTTTGGGGTTGGCAGACCTTGGAGACTTTGGAGATTTTGGGAGTTCCAGACGTGCTGGATCATCAACCTCCATCTTCAAGTCTCCAAATCTATTTTGCAGTACAATCGGATCACCAGATCCTTTTGACTGCTTCCCTAACCCGGGAGTTTTCTTTTTCCTTGCTGCTTGGTGACGAACTGGGAGAGTTCGTCGGATTTGACGAACCATTGGAAGAGTTCGTCGGGTTTGGCGGACTCTTGGTTACACTCAGAGTCTGACTGAGGTCCTGGTCCATTTCTAGAACGTTTAGAACCAGAAATTGAATTGATGGAGTATCGGTAGTGTGTGCGATTTTTCGTCCCATAATGGGGAATTGGTATTCACTCTTCACGCTTCCCACCCACCTCGGAGTCCAACAA
The DNA here is from genome assembly GCA_037043455.1 of Cyrtodaria siliqua. NCBI lineage: Eukaryota > Metazoa > Mollusca > Bivalvia > Adapedonta > Hiatellidae > Cyrtodaria > Cyrtodaria siliqua. Next base: position 144,285 of record JAWPHD010000702.1, read on the forward strand.
GGGGACATTTGCTGTGGATATCCGACAGACAAATGCCAAGAATACCTGAAGAGTATACTCATATAAAACTAACGTATCAGATACCCATACCACCCAGCGGACATAACCCCTTAACTAAAAAGTCGAAGGGCCGCACTTATGTTCCGCTTAAAAGTGGCATGAGTATAGTCACATAGCGTTCAGAAATACAAGATTAGCCCTAGCGCCACCGCCATAAAAGATCCTTTTATATTATGTTTAAATAGGACAAAATAAAAGGGAAGAAGAGGTATTGAGTGTCAATTAATCAAGAAGCGTGGATCCCGTATAGCTGGCGTGACAAGCCGATTGATCAGATCGGGCTAAACTGACTGTCCTGACCAAAGTGGTGTGTTGTAACGCGGAGATAACTACAAGATCTCCACGTCCCTCAACCACCAGGATTCCCTTCTCCAACGACACGGGTCGCCACCCACGGTCAACATGTGGGTTACTTTTTGGAGGGTTCCTACCCTCTGCTAAGTAACGAGCAGTCGGTTTCCAAGCTAAAAGTCACTTTTATGTGAAACACAGTCATTTGCGCTCACGAGTGGTGGCATCCATTGCATTATTTTGGGCTTTTACTCCATAGTTTGTACTAGAATTCACTTCTTAAACACCCATAAAACTGTCATGTTTTGGTGCTAGTGTCGTCTAATAGCTGCACATCCAATTTTAAACGGTGTTCATCTCATCTTCAACAGCAATAAATATATCTGTCAGCAATTATTAAAAATATTTAAAACCGAACAACACACTTCTATTTTTATGGCGCAAGTTTTACCCTACTGTGGCTTTCAGGGTAGCTAACTGTGTAGTGAGACCTATAGGCGGTTATATGCCCTCGCTGTTTGTATTAGAAATTTTAGCGAGCAGGCTTTGGTTTCAATTCTCATCCGAATTACTCGTCATGTATGAAATTCTGTTAAGTATTCGGTCCTGGCATAAATAGAAAGCACGATCCTGGATTACTAAAAATAAGTATAAAAGTCGAACAGGAATTGCAGCATTCACAAAACACAGTAAACCCCAATCACGCAAAAAGACAAACATGAATGGCAATGTTAATAAGGAATACAGATATATGACGTCACAAACACAAAAGTGGTTGACAATAAGGAGGCTGCCGCCTTGGAACGGTCAGTGGCAAAAAAGGCCGATGGTGGTTTAAAACAGGTTCTAGGGTGCACCAAACCTCACACTTACCCTACTGTCATCCCAATAAAACGGGACAATGTAAATAAAGTAATCACCAAAGAAGGTATTCAACGACTTGACAGAAGCCAGGGCAACAAGAGAGTAAACCACTGAAGGCACGACAAGACAAGATTGCAGACAAACATCAAACGTCAACGTCCTTTTAGGCTGTGTTTGCGTGTTTGTTTCTGTGTTTTGTGGTTGACTGTCCTCATTGAATGCTACTTTCCTTGTCCGATCTTTTTATATTTCTTTAGGTAGACGTCATCATTGGGTCCACTGGCTGTTTGGTCATCACACAGTTAAAGAGGAAAGCATAGTGGCGAACTTTAAATGAAGCAGGTTGTGATTCCTTGTCGCAGAAGAGTTCTTAAATTACTTGTATATTTGGAAAGGAAATCAGGGTAGCGATAATACAATTTTGCAAGGGTTTTACGAAGTTTAAAGTAACGGTAGCCCTTTTTTTAGTTATACAAAGATTACGAATATTAAAGTCCAACTAAGCCGAGTTGCTCATCAGTACACCACGGCTCAACCTATACATCTTTGAAAAGGCAAGGTGTTTAAACATAAGCCATAAGTACAAACTGATCTAGATATCCTTCGTTCATAACCATGATAACTGTTGTTAAATATATATATATATCATGCTCTCCCGTTGATACGACATTGGTTCAATAGATACGCCATCCGTCTTCCACCATGGTAAATATTATAACCGCTTACTTGAGAATGTTTAGGAAATGTCTTTATGTGTGTTTCCATAAATATGCAAACCCAATTAAAACTGTATCAAACAATCTCTACTGAAACTGTTACTGATATTATCTGATGCACTGCCGAGTTTGAGGGTGGAGAATCATCATTAACTAAGCCAATATTAAGGGCGCACTCTAGCAGAAGTGTAAGTTATTAACATAGCAAATAATAAATCAAAGCAGATTTAAGAAACTACGCCATACAAAACAATGTTTGACACAAAAGTTTAAGTCAGAACCTCCAAAAAAGTTAATGTTAATCAATGCATTCTGTTGAACTTAATAAATAGTGAATATTAATAGACATTATTTTTGAGACACAAACACATTAACCTTTCTTGTGGTGCTAACTTAAGCTTTAGTGTCAAACATTGCCTTGCTTGGCATGGTTTTCTTTAATCCGCTCTGCTATAAACCTTTGTGTTTGATCAAGAAGGCGTTTGTAATAATTCAACTGCCATGTTTTTACAAGTCTTTGTTTTTCTGTTCTACATCATTCGTGTATATACTTAAACCCTTGTATTTTCGTTCGATTGTTAATTATCAACGAGCGTTTACACTCACGCACCTTGAATTTAAGTGTTAACTTGATTTGGTTGACGAAGGTTGTATTTGCCAAATCGACCCTTTTTGCACTTGAGTAGTGGACAAGATCGCAATATCAATAAAAAACTTATGCTGTAATTATTACTCTACCCACAAGCTGACATGTTGTTAGGATTGATTAACTTACTTTAAGTTGCCCATTGTAGTTTAACTTTAGACAGCACCAAACGTGCATTTCATACCTGCAATACTTATACAAAAAATTATACAGATATATCTCTAAACATGATGGCACTTACAAAAGTGTCTTGTCAAAATATGCTTAGTAGATAGTCAAGTTGATTGTAAAAAACCTTGTTATTTCACTGTAGCACTCATTTTGAAACAATATATTACCAGTTTCAAGCCAAGCATTTGTTTCAATGTTATCAATGTTATCAAAAAGAAATTGTGTAAAAACAACATGCTTTCATAAATGTTATGCTATTTTAGTACTAGATGAGTACCTTTTTATTTTGGCGTGTCACTCTCAATGTAGAAGTTTTTTTATAAAAGCATTGTGTACATAATGAATTGCTGGTATTAGAATGCTTGTTTTCTATGTGCAGAAATCATATAGGTTTTTGTTATTTCGAAAACCATGTCAATACATATGCGTGTTCGAAAGTTTTCTAAAATGGTTAATGTTTATAAAGATGGTCATAAGTCATTTTGAGATATGTCATTATAATAAATGTAACCATTATCCAGTGAATGCTTTAAACTTAAAAGCAACGAAATGCTGAAGTCACGCTAATTTGTCAAAAAGTTACTTAAAGACGTAATATATGTTTGTTTACATTGTTAATGAAGATAACAAGCTCATTGTTTATGTTTTATTATTAGAATAATGATACAGAAAAAGATTATGAAAGGAGACATTTGGAAATCGCCGAACACGATACGTACAAAACATATCGAAGAGAGATAAAAAGATCGGACAGGGAAAGCAGCATTCAAGGACGACAGTCAACCACAAAACACAAAAACAAACACGCAAACAGACAAACGAGAAGGCAAAAGTAATAAAAAAATGCAAACGACATCACAAACACAAAAGGGTTGACAATAGGGCTACCGCCTTGGAACGGTCAGTGGCAACAAAGGCCACTGGGGGTTTAAACCGGTTCTAGGGTGCACCAAACCTCACACTTACCCTACTGTCATCCCATTAAAACAGGACAGTTTAAATAAAGAAATCCCCGCCATGATCTAATCTCTAACCAACAAGGCAGCATCAATAGGCAATATAAGTAAAACACAAATATGCTCGTGTAAATATAATACAAAAAAACATTAGCCTAGAAAGCCACAATGAAGGTACTCAATGACTTGGCAGAAGCCAGAGCTACAAGAGAATAAACCATTAAGGGAACGACAGGAAAGAGCATAGACAAACATCAAACGCCACCGTCCCAATGGGCTTTAGGTAGGCGTCATCATAGGGTCCACAGCCTGTCCGGTCATCGTACAATGAAAGAGGAAAGCATAGTGGCGAACTGTAAAAGGGTCCACCACCAAGCATGCAGTACGTTGCAAAATGATAGGGTCATAACCTCTTTTGATAAACTGTTTAACAAGTTTCACAAAGATAGTATAAAAGTGATCATGACCAAGAATCTTACGAAGTTTATAAATCACATCACCATAGAAGTCAGGTTGCGATAGTCCTTGTCGCAGAAGAGTCCATAAATTACTTTTATATGAAGTCTCAGATTGATTAAAAAGAGATTGGGTCCTATAGAAACCTCAGCGTCCGAACGCAATGGCATCGTAGGTCCACACTGAACTACAAACAAGGAGGAATATTTAATTAATTATACAATGAGAAAGACAAACTACAACAGAAAGGGTGGTGAAGACAGGATTTGGAAGAGTCAGTAGGCAATAAGGCCTACAGGTTTGTTGGAAAATGCTTGCTACCGTTCACACCATGTAGGCCAGCTGTGAGCAGAGCTCAATATTTAAAATGTCAATAGTACGAACCTTTCAACTATCCCGAAGACGGTATGCATATGACGGTGAACATTAAACCTTCAATTATGTAGTTTCAAACCATTCCATGGCCAGAGGCGAATGGTCCCAATTTCTAAAACAACGCTCAGATCTGAACGAGAAAACAATGGGCGAAATAAACAAAATGGAATTCAATTGGGAGCAGATGATATGAAGCCTTTGAAAAAATACTAAATTAAAAGGCGGACACAATATCATCATGGTGATTATACTGATACTTCGTTATAAGACGTTTTGTATTTACATAATTATATAACGGACATATATTGTCCGTTCATTGAACAGTGGGACTAGAAAAAAACAAGACGAGTATGTAGACGTTTGGTTTGGTATGTGTTGATGCAGGAAAACGTGTGTGTGTGTCCCTATATTTACCACGCGAGACATGTATTGTCACCCGATGATGAAATACTATGTCAAATACTCATGTCAAACGAGTATCCATCAATACATCATAACAAAACGTTAAATGACATCAGTCCGTTATATTCTCGTTTAGGGAAATAATTGTGTCTATTTTGTCAGTGGTCGCTACGTTTATCAGAGATGCGAGTATATTGTGACTTTTCCAAACTCGTTGAATTAGTTTCTAGACATTCAACACTTTCAAAATGCAAGGTTTTACCAGTAGATATTTGGAAACATTGTTTTCAAATTAGTCAATATACTAAGTTCGTACTGCTAGGAGCTATAGGGGAGCTAAAACATGACGTTTTATTTCATATATTAAAAATAAATTTTCTACTCCTCCTCCCGAGCAGTAATTTGCAACTATACACTAATAATAACTGACATGTCTTCCTTGGCGTGGCCCAGTTGATCAGAGTTCAAACCTCAACAGCGCACCTGAGTTTCGTTGGTGTGTTCTTGGACACGACATTTTCCCATATCCGCGTCCGTTGGAAGCGAACGTAAACCGGGCGGTCCCTTGCATCAAAGTATATCCCCCGAGCTCGTTAACGAATATTCGGAATATATTCTCTAGTAAGAGTAGGGATAGCTCATGGATACCATGGTTGTATCCCATCCTACTCTCTGTGGCGGCTCTAAATAAACTATAATGTCTTGATGAGCCGGTAAACAACATTTAATTCCATGGCAAGGTGTGGTTTAAATATCATTAACAGAAATATATTTACATGTGCTTACACTCAAACACGTTGAGAACTTAATCGTCTTCCATGTCAATAGGCTATGTTGTTGTAAAAGTAATTATGATATACTTATGTGGTTAGTTGGCTATTAATACTTTGGCTCGGTTTAAAATTCACTTAGAGCTCATCTTGTGTTATAGGATCATACTAACCGAAGTACGTTAAGTACCAAAAAAAATGCCAATCAAGGGCGGCGAAAGTAATAACGTAAGTAATAACGTAAACACATGTCTGTGTCATTCCTGCGATTATTTTTATAGTAGAATAAGAACTTTGGTAATTAATTGTATATGTCTTAATATCCTTTCTTTCATCAAGTGATTGTGTAATCTAACTATTAGTTTTTATAACGGTAATACACGACCTAAGCAAATAATCGCAGCAGTTTTATTTTATTATTGGGAACATATGCAGTTCCATCCTTGAAGAGTTCTATCAACTTAAACACTGTGTCCCAGTAGCTGTCTAATTATATTTCTATCAACTTAAACACTGTGTCCCAGTAGCTGTCTAATTATATTTCTATCAACTTAAACACTGTGTCCCAGTAGCTGTCTAACTATATTTCTGTCAACTTAAACACTGTGTCCCAGTAGCTGTCTAATTATATTTCTATCAACTAAAACACTGTGACTCAGTAGCTGTCTAATTATATTTCTATCAACTTAAACACTGTGTCCCAGTAGCTGTCTAACTATATTTCTATCAACTTAAACACTGTGTCCCAGTAGCTGTCTAATTATATTTCTGTCAACTTAAACACTGTGTCCCAGTAGCTGTCTAACTATATTTCTATTAACTTAAACACTGTGTCCCAGTAGCTGTTTAATTATATTTTTATCAACTAAAAAACTTGTCCCAGTAGCTGTCTAATTATATTTCTATTAACTTAAACACTGTGTCCCAGTAGCTGTCCAATTTTATTTCTGTCAACTTAAACACTGTGTCCCAGTAGCTGTCTAATTATATTTCTATCAACTAAAAAACTGTGTCCCAGTACACAGGAAAAATGTTGTGATGTGTGACACATATGTATTCCTTTCTTATGATTTGCATATTAATACAATATGTGCATAATATTATTTGCATATGTGCCACATATGTAAATGATACATATGTGGCACATATGTACCAAATATTTTTTACACATCAAAATAATACACCTGTGACACATATGAACTGTTCACATATGTATTTCATATGAAACTAATATATATTCAATACATATAGTGTTTATATAAATTTTGAAGAATAGTGTAGACCAAGGTTCTTTCAGTTAAAAGATGTGTTGCTTTTAAATACTTAAATGCTATTTTATTCATATTCTCAATACATTATCCCTCCATTGTGATTGTATATTGGCGGCACTTAGCTGACATGGACCCAAGGTAAACAAAAAGTGAATCAGGAAATCTAAGGACTTTTGTGCCACATGTTAGATTCCTATATAAACCTGGCCTTGAATTTACCAACCTTCTGGAGAATATCCTTATTTTTAGACTGAAGCCCAAGTATGCAACGTTTAATCACAACTTCTATATAGGTCAAAGGATAAATGTTTATGTTTATGATAAACGCTAATAATTATCATTAATAATAAATACTATTATTATACCTCACATAAGACGCCCATGCTAAATCCCCATAGACAACAATATGTAATTTCTTACTATCTCACACGAGGGTGATAGTACAGGGTGATAGTTAATCGCAGGGTGATAGTAAAAACAATTATCACATGCGCAGCTTTGATGCGCACTGTTTCGGTGACGTCATCGGCTCAGTATGGTGAAATTGCTATTTTTAACTCATCATAACTTCAAAAGTACTTGACCGATTTCAATAAACTACCACTCATTTTCTTAGTTACGTTATTTTCGATCCAACGATATAACATTCGTAGCAACTTTTAGAAAAAAATGTTTTTTTCAAAGTGAAATCGGTACTGAAAATGAATCTTCTTTTTGCCCGAAGGGATTTCGGTATAATAAAATAAATATTACATTCATGAGAGGGTGATAGTAAAAATGTTCACCCTTCGGATATTTATTATCACCCTCGGCTTCACCTCCGGCAATAATCATATCCTCAGGGTGAACATTCTTACTATCACCCACTCATGAATGTGATATTTATATAATAGCAACTTCATATGATTGGTTATCTGAACATTAGCGAATGGAACTTGAATATTTGCAGCCTAAGCTGGTGAATTCCAGGCCTGTTCTAGTGTATCTGTCTTTATGCTCCAATCATATTACAAAACTATAGTACAGTGCTTTGGGGTGTATAGAATCATTGGTAGTAAAGAATCATTTCCTGTTCAGATTCAATTTTCTCAGCTCATATATTTTAGATTATTTTAAAACTTTCCAGGCTTGAAGATATATCATATAAGCATACATTTATTCAACGGTGAAATTATTTGGGACATTTTTCCATGCAAAATATATCACTACGTGCAACACCTCTGAGAAAAAATGTTTCTATACTACCTGAATGAAGTGTGTTTTTGAAACGAAAAATTCATATTGACACAATAAACTCAGAAATAAATATTTGCTGTTTTAACAAATGTTAGTGACAAAAATCAAAATGCAATCATCAATAAAGGTAACTTGTTGAAGTTTGGCACTTTTAACGATAAAATGAAATTATGTAAATATTGGTGAAAAAACGCCTATTAAAAAATCGCAGTTTCAGGACAATAAGTTTAGAAATTATTCTATCATACAACTAAAAGGGTAAATCTAAATCAGAAATTAAATAACATTTTCCTTTCATTTTAAAATTAGTCGTTTAACCCAAGTGATTCTATACCCCACAAAGCACTGTAATCGTTTGAACAGTAATAGCAGGCTTCACAATTCCTATATATCATTCCATTTTCTTTGGTTACTCAGATTTTAGTATTGTGTTAACTCTAGTATCACGACACGAAGCACCAACACTACAGAACTAATTATGAAATATTGGACATAATGACACAGGCAAAATACATTGGACATTGGACATAGTAACACAGGTATAAGACATCGGACATAGTAACACAAGTATAAAACATTGGGCATATTAACATAAGTATAAGACATTGGACATAGTAACACAAGTATAATACATTGGACATAGTAACACAAGTAGAAATGGCATTTGGCATAGTAACATAGGTATGACATCGGATATATTAACACGTATATAAGACATTGGACATAGGAACACAGATATGAGACATTGGACATAGTAACACATGTATAAAGAAAGATAGAAGACATTGAACATATTAATACAGGTGCAAGACATAGTTACACATGAATAAAGATATAAAACATTGGACATAGTAACATTGGACATAGTAACACATGTATACAGACATAAGACATTGGACATATGTAGTAACAAAGATATAAGAAAATGTAATTAGGAATAAGGTTTTTAATCAACATATCAAGTATTTCAGTAAGATCATATTTCAGAACGCGTTGCGACTGTTCATGAACCTACCGTTTACCCCCACTATCCCCTGCTTGAACATAACTCATTTATATGTCAATAGTACTTACAGGATCTTAATATTGACTGTATATTGTTGACTTTAATAACAAGAGGGCCAAGATGGCCCTAAAGCGATCACCTGTGTACTGGCACATTATCGAACTTCTTCGAAATCTTATGGTCATATACAATCTGCAAGTTTGGTTAAGATTGTTCCAAGAAATGTGGGCTCTGTTGTGTATAACAACATTGATATAGACAGTTTAAAGACACAACATTGATATGGACAGTTTAAGACACTGATAAAGTTTGGTAAAGATCAAATACAAAATGAAGGTGCTAGAGAGTAACACCTTGGGCAGAGCCAAATGTGACCCCAGGGCTATATGTAATATATGAGAGCTGTGTGCTTTGTGGTTTCAGAGAAGAAGATTTTTTAAGTTTTTCCCTATACAAGTCTATGTAAAACGTGACCCCTGGGACGGGGCCAAATGTGAAGATTTTTTTCTCATTTTTTCTCTATACAAGCCTATGTAAAACTGTGACCTCGGGGCGGGGCAAAATGTGACCCCAAGGTCACCATTTGAACAAAATTGGTAGAGGACCATGAGCTTATAGCAAATGCAAAATATTAAACCTCTGGCTCTTGCAGTTTCAGAGAAGATTTGTTAAGTTTTTCCCTATACATGTCTATATGTAAAACATGTGACCCTTGGGGCGGGGCCAAATGTGACCCGAGGGTCACCATTTGAACACACTCTTGTAGTTTCCGAGAAGAAGATTTTTAAAAAAAATATTCTATATAAGTCTATGTAAAACTGTGACCCAAGGGTCACCATTTGAACAAACTAAGTAGAGGACCATAAGCTGATGCTACATTTAATACACGAGAGCTCCGTGCCATGTGGTTCCATAGAGGAAGATTTTTTTCAGTTTTTCCCTATACAAGCCTATGTAAAATTGTGACCCCCGAGGCGGGGCCAAATGTGAACCCTGTGTCACCATTTGAACAAACTTGGTAGAGGATCGTAAGCTTATAGAAAATCCAAAATATTAAACCTCTGGCTCCTGCAGTTTCAGAGAAGAAGATTTGTTAAGTTTTTCCCTGTACATGTCTATGTAAAACATGTGACCCTTGGGGCGGGGCCAAATATGACCCAAGGGTCACCATTTGAACACACTCGGTCAAGGACCATAAGCTTATAGCAAATGCAAAATATTAAATCTCTGGCTCTTGTAGTTTCCGAGAAGAAGATTTTTAAAAAAAAATCCCTATATAAGTCTATGTAAAACTGTGACCGCCGGGGCGGGTACAAATTTGACCCCAGGGTCACCATTTGAACAAACTTAGTAGAGGACCATAAACTGATGCTACATGTAATACATGAGAGCTCTGTGCCTTGTGATTTCAGAGAAGAAGACTTTTTTAAAGGAAAAAATGCAAAATCTAAATATACAAATTTGGATCCATGGGGCACGGCAATTTTTGACTCCGGGGACTTCATTTGAACAAACTTGACAGTCTAGGCGTTGGAGATCATTTCAAAAGAAAAACTGTTGAAATCTGTCCAGCGGTTCTGGAGAAGAAGATTTTTTAAGGTTTCGATTATATATAGTAATGGCGGCCATCTTGGATGTCGCGCTGACCTAATTTTAACAAATCTAAAAAGCATTCACCTAAGGATCATCCATGTGAAGTTTGGGCAAAATTAGCCTAGCGGTTTCTGAGGAGAAGTCGTTTGAAGAAAAGTTAACGACGACGACGGACGGACGACGACGGACGCAGAGTGATCCCAATAGATCACCTTGAGCCTTCGGCTCAGGTGATCTAAAAACCGACCAAATTAAACGTTACTGACAAATGAATTGGATTTTATAGTCGCACCACCGGCTATAAGGTCATTTGGTGACCTTTACAGCTTACATTGCTGGAGGAAGACCCCAGATGCCTCTCCGGGCAATGTTCATGTGTGGGTGGGCACCTGGGTAGAACCACCGACGTTTCCCAAGCCAGCTGGATGTCTTTCTCAAATTCTCACATAAAGATTCCAGGTCCCACTGGGACTCGAACTCAGAAGAGGTAGACTCTGAACATTTGGGGGGGGGGGGGAGTGGGGAGAGGGAACCCCCGACCCCACCCGGCTCTTATTCCTATGTTTTGTCATATAATTCCACGATCAGCGACATAAATATGGTCCCAATTTCAAAACTGTGGGCGAAAGAAACATGGATAAACATTGGAGCAACATCCGCAATGTTTTCGTTTTATGGAAACAATTAATTTTCATATCAAACAACTAAGTGTGAGTGTGTATGTGTGTGTGTATGTGGAGAGAGACCCCCGAACTTCAGAGATGACTATAACCGAGAATAAAGTTAGTAATAATGTAAACTGAGTAACTGGATTAACACTTTTTTTTTTGTTTCGATTATCCGAGACTAGATTGCTTTCAAAGTTAACTGTAAAAATTGCAGGGCACATAAAACCAATGAATTATGTTGCATAAATACAGTTTAATATACTAAATTAAACATGAGTAAAGTTTAAACTTCATTTGTAAACAAAAAATGGTTTTATTAGATTGAATATAAAAATTGTTAAGTTTGTGCAGCATAAATCATTGTTCGGCTCAATAAATAGCACTACATGTATTTATATATATAGACTTCTTTTCATATGAATTTCATGTTATATTTCTATCAACTTAAACACTGTGTCCCAGTAGCTGTCTAACTATATTTCTATCAACTTAAACACTGTGTCCCAGTAGCTGTCTAATTATATTTCTGTCAACTTAAACACTGTGTCCCAGTAGCTGTCTAACTATATTTCTATTAACTTAAACACTGTGTTCCAGTAGCTGTATAATTATATTTCTATTAACTTAAACACTGTGTCCCAGTAGCTGTCTAACTATATTTCTTTCAACTTAAACACTGTGTCCCAGTAGCTGTATAATTATATTTCTGTCAACTTAAACACTGTGTCCCAGTAGATGTCTAATTATATTTCTATCAACTTAAACACTGTGTCCCAGTAGCTGTCTAACTATATTTCTATCAACTTAAACACTGTGTCCCAGTAGCTGTCTAATTATATTTCTGTCAACTTAAACACTGTGTCCCAGTAGCTGTCTAACTATATTTCTATTAACTTAAACACTGTGTTCCAATAGCTGTATAATTATATTTCTATTAACTTAAACACTGTGTCCCAGTAGCTGTCTAACTATATTTCTTTCAACTTAAACACTGTGTCCCAGTAGCTGTATAATTATATTTCTGTCAACTTAAACACTGTGTCCCAGTAGATGTCTAATTATATTCCTATCAACTTAAACACTGTGTCCCAGTAGATGTCTAATTATATTTCTATCAACTTAAACACTGTGTCCCAGTAGCTGTCTAATTATATTTCTATTAACTTAAACACTGTGTCCCAGTAGCTGTCTAATTATATTTCTATTAACTTAAACACTGTGTCCCAGTAGCTGTCTAATTATATGTCTATCAACTTAAACACTGTCTCCCAGTAGATGTCTAATTATATTTCTGTCAACTTAAACAATGTGTCCCAGTAGCTGTCTAATTATTGAGCTTTACACGGCACAATGTTCATCCTGCTTGTATCGTCGGTATATTGCGGGGCTAAAACTCATGAAAACGGCCATTTTAGGGAATTTGCAACTAAGTCTATCCTCATTTCATGTTTAATATATATTTACTGCAGACGGTGTCCCATTTTAGAAAACCTACTTCCTGCAGTATTTGGGTGCAGATACCCTTTCATCATCCAACTAAAATTGTGTTAAATAACGGTAGAGCTATCATAGTAAGTGATTGTTTTCAGTTTATTTTTAAAATTATGACGAAATTATAATGTTTTTCCCATTGTTTCTAGACGCTTCTGATTTGGAAACAGTCATTACGATTTACCGTGCAATATGCACGTACGTACCTGGGGAGATTTTATTAATTCCGTTTATGAGGGGATTTTTAAATGGCGTTAGAGTGAAACATTACATTGGCATATTAATCTTGGGGATCACGTTTAGCACAAGCTAGCATTTCATATAAATATGTAAAATAGTATCAATAAGTAATAAAAAGTAAATAATGCCATTGCGAATTGCTGATTATTAAGTTCCTGCTGCTTGACAAATTGAAAATATGATCCTAAATGTATTCAACCCGCGTATTTCGAAACATTCTATAAATCGTGATCATATAAACGTTTTGTAGAAGTATACGAACCTGTAAAATGAAATGGAAATATTTGTTTGTTTGCTTGTGTCGTTGCCACAATAATAAAGCGTATCAACGCAAACATCGTAGATAACCTGTCCCATTTTCAGAGGATACGTATTGCGAATGCACAAATAGACATGTTACCGTCATATCATATGATAAAAGAGGCGTTACCTTTTAAATAATTCCTTTCATAAATCGTATGTGGAATGGGATCTCATTTAATATTCTTTATACAGTATGATGAGGTGCTAGCGGCCGTTTGTGTGCATAATGCATTGAGCAAAAACGTTAAAGTGATCTCATATTTGCATTAATCACCAGACAACTGACTCTCAAACTTTTGTTTCAATCGAATAATTGGATAGTGTCAGAGGTGTTTTAAATATTGATGATCTTGTAAAATGTCAGTAGTAAACCATTGAATAAATAACCTAAATGAAGTTAATCGTTCATATCGAAGTAACGTGTTTGCCTTTGTTTCATTAGCATCATCAAAAGGAAAGTATCAGACACAGACACACTATAATTGCATATCCTTCTATTATTTGAAAATCCTATAATGTTCCAGATAATTAAATATGTGTATATATATATATATATACACATGGATTCTGATTTCTTGTTTCTTATTAACATGCCTTGTTTCTTCTGATCCAGTGCTCCAGAAAGGGTCTTGTAAGATGTATACTATTCTTTACCATATATACACTCAACAAAATTCCTAATCGGTCAGTGTATATTGTGTTACTATTTTTATAATAATGCATGTATTCACACGAAATTTCACATATCGATATTTGAATAGGTACTGCGGCTAATTATTGATTTTTTTCTGGCCGGCTCGCGTTCAAATTAACCGTGTTAGGCGTGTTAACCAATATAGCACATTTTGCATGTGCAGGGCATGGACACCAATATGCACGTGTTCATGTACACTTTTGTCATTGATGATGATTTTCCTACTTGAAAAACACATACCATGGCGAGAATGACAAAAGAGGAACGCGGCCGAGCTGTCGGAATGTTACAGGCCGGAATACCTTTACGACATTTTTTGAAATTTCAAAAGAATATCGATATGATTTATTTATAGCTATTATTTTGGTGGCTATTTCCGTTTTTAACTTTATTTAAGGTGGAAAGAACCTTCAATCGGCGGATATCCACCATCCAAGCTCTTTGGGCGAAATTCAACCAAACCGGAAGTGTGGCTGATCGACCCCGACGGTTCAAACAGAGGGTGACAACACAACGGCAGGACAGATACATTATCGTATCACATCTCCGTGATCGTTTTCTACCAGCTACAACGACATCTAGGCATACGAGAGGGATTCATGGACGTCATGTATCAACTCAAAACCGTTTGAAACCGGTTACGTGACGTCGGAATTCGATGCCGTCGACCAAGGAAAGGTCCTATCTTAACCAGAAGACACCGCCAAGCTCGCTTAGCTTTGGCTAGGCGACATTTACGGTTCACAAGGGCCGTCTGGGCGAATGTTCTTTTCGTCGACGAGACAAGGATTACATTGCGTTGTGTCGACGGCCGCAAATGCATTTATCGCCGACGTGATGAGAGAAACAGCGCCAATTGTGTTCTTGAGGCAGTTCGGGGGAGGATCCATTATGATATGGGCGGGTATTTCGATGCACACCAAAACACCGATCGTGTCCATACAAGGCAACATGAATGCACGACGATATCAGACGGACATCAATCAACCTGTTCTTATACCACACATTGCTGCAAACCGTGGCATGCAACTTGTCCAAGACAACGCTCCGTTCCATGTCGCCAGAGCAACACTGGCAATGTTACAGGCCAATAACATACGAGTCATCCCTTTTCCTGCTAAAAGTCATGACCTATACCCATCGAGCATGTCTGGGACTTATTAAAACGAAAGGTACGGGCCCATCCTCAGCAGCTGAATCTTCGGGAAATAGAGCGTGAAGTCAACCGCGTTTGGAGAAATATCCGTCAGCAGTATCTTCACAGCTACATTGTATCAATAAGGAGTCGTTGTCGAGCCGTGATTGCTGCCGATGGAGGGCACACACGTTATTAACATACAACAGACGTCAATTAACTTGATTTTGTGACTTTTGAATTACCGGGTCGCCTTATTCATTCCTGCGGAAGATGTCAACTCTTTATTTGTTTGAAATGAAATTTTGTTTGTTGATTTGTAATGAATTCCGCTTTCTTATGCGATCACTAAATTCACGAAATTGAATTTATTCTTTTTTTAATTACAATTTATTGAGGTGACCGATTAGAATTCTTGTTGAGTGTATATATATACACATGTATATAGCAGACTTTATTTTGTTATTCATAATTAATATAACAATAGTATAGAAAACCAGTATATTTTCTCTTTATTTAACAGCTCCTCTCGCAGACTAATGCACTAATTGCGTTTAACTCCCCATGATATATGTTTCCCCGTTTTAGGATGCGGACATATAGGATATCTGGTGTACGTGTATGTTAAAGTGAGAAAAACACATGTTTGATACTAAGTCCCTAATGCTCACATTTATTGTAAAACATCAAACGATATGAAGGTATATCACATGATCATTTAGTGGAATGTTTTTTTCATTACGCTTGTTTGTATTCAATTGAACACGCACCCAATGTGTCTCAATAGCACATGGTTGTTCAAGTGTCTGAAATAAAAAGTGATCGGCATGATATATAGTTGCCTTAATCTGAAACACTAAACTACCAATATAGGACCTTCACTCAAAATATGGTCAGAACAGTAGGAACGCCACGGACCTATAACATACCAGTTCTGTTCGCATTTTAACTCCGCGAACATGGACTATTTCTTTGTACTTTACGGACTATTTTACGAATTTTCAACTAAAACAGACGTCATTTTTTTACACCCGAAATTGGGCGCGCTACGTCGGCGAGCACTACGGGTACCTATGGAGTCTAACAACACGCGTACAGTGTTTCATACCGTAGATTATGTAAAAACTAATACCTTACCGGACGAAATAACGTCCCATTATGTGTCAACACGATGCAGTGTTGGTGACTGACAGGTCACCGTGACATAACTTGACACGTGAAATTGACATGTTGTTGCAAGTTGGATTTGGGATTATTGTCTGCTGCTGGAGGTCCATGATCAAGGTATTTGTTTTGTCATTAAAATGTGTTTGTTAATAAACAGTACACACCCCTTTTAGATCGTGCATATTTAGACCTTGGCCAAATACAGTGCCTAAAAAAGTAGTGTATAGTGTATAATAGAAAGTTCATAATCACTATAAGTGTTTTTCGTGTACTCCGATCTTTCCAGTAACTGGATGTATTGTAAACTGTAGAACGTTTCGTGGAATAAAACAATTGCTAGTAGAAATGCAATCAATGTCCCCGCCCCCACCGAAGTACGGTAGATGGGCGTGTGGGGGTAGATGGAGCTTGCATACCGAAAACAAGGAGGGGGTAAGAAAACTAGAAACCCCCTCCACCCCACCCCTCAGATGCATGAATGTAAATAGTTATCGTTGTCTCTATATCGTTATGTTATCCCCATTTTCTCGCACATTCGTGAATACATAACCCGATACAACTACCATTGAAACAATGTAATCTGCCATAGACATTTGACTGAAATCGGTCAGATTCATATTTATGTACAGTAAAGTTTTGAGGCAAGGAAGTGATTTTGAATTTACATTTATTTACATTCTGTTGCGAAAAAAACAACGCAATTTCGAGAAAGTACATTTCACTTAAAAGCCTTTAAGGCGGTGTAGCTACTACGCTTGCCTCCAGTGTGTCTCAAAAGAAATGACTATTCCATGGGCTGGAAATATGCTGTGAAAGTGGAACAATGTTTTTAATGGATCTCCAGTTGGGCTACATTATATTTTACATGTATAATGAATGATGAGAGATGTTTTTATTACATTAACAGTGTTATTGAACACAAGTAGTATTCATGCTTTATTCAATTTAGTTATTTTATATTTTCTTTTTTAAATATGTTACATTATGTATAACAAAGGATAAACTATGTCTGTTTGATCATTGACATTGGACTGATGTTGTTTTCAGAGAGGTCTCAAATGTGAATCGTGCCCTTGAGCAGCTCTAAGTGAATTGATACTGACGACTTCAGAATGTCAAGCCGTATTAAATGCCATTGGATCATATGGAGGTAAGAGCCTTTTTAAAAATTGTTTGCACTTGTGTTATGCTTGCACGGTGCTGTTCAAAGTTAGAGTAAAAATATTTTAGTGATAGTGCAGCGTGATTGTCATATGAGCTCGTGTAAACTACATGTACTGGATACATGCGAAAACAAGTTGTGTTAAAGGGCACTAGGCAGTCTTTATTTGTTTAAAAATTCTGGAGTTCGGTTAATTTTTCTGCATAGTTTGCATTTGTGCATCATTAATATTATTTATTAGAATAGTTCAGAAGAAATTGTTTTACACATTACTTACTGTTGATAATAGTGCACCTATAATAATTTATTTAACTTTTAATGCAAGCAGGTTTAAATTTAACATGTTACCAGGTTAACAAATGGAGATGCTAATGTTAAAGCTTGATAAATACTTTAAGATTGCCGTGTGTCCCTTTAACATCATCTAATTGGTCTATGTGATGGGTCCTCAATTTATTAAAGGCACACAGAGCAAATTTCCAATCTTGTGTCTGTTTTACACATTTTCACATCAGAACAGACCACACATCTACAAAAGTGTCTTCTCAACTGCCCTATTTAATCATGTTTTATTTCTAAAACTAGCGGCATCACCAGGTTTTGAGAGAGAAAATAAATAGTTTTATATTAATGTTTTCTCCCCATGTAAAATGACCTTACTAAGTCATTAAAGTAAAATATCCTATGAACAAAACGTGTAAAATTTAACAATTTTAGATTTTTGGCCAGACTTGTATTTTATTCCCCTTCTAGTAAAAATGGCTTATAGAACATTGCACTCTCTGTCAGATTTAACTTTCCTTATAATAGATTCTTGCTGTACTGTTGGGTGAAACATACATTAAAATGGTTCTATAATCATGTCAGTTCAATCATATACTCGTATGATACACAATATAATATGTATTGACCATTTACTTGATGTGCCATTTACTCAGTTTTGGTCAAGGGACGTTTATAGCATATCGGCTTTGAATCCAGTGAACACGGATTCAATTCTTACTGGCGCCACTGGGTTACTTCGATGTGTCCTGCTAGCCTCGTTCGTCTGATGGGAACGTAAACCGGGTGGTCCTGTGTATCGGAGTCTGTCCTCCCTCCAAGCACGTTAAAGAACCATAGGTATCTAATCGGTAGTAAGCGTAGGGAAGGGTTCCTGGATGCCTATGTATCTTTCCTCCTCTCTTTCGGGCGGTTCGAAATAACCTAAACAACGTGTTGATGAGGCGTTAAACAATAATTAAATTTTAAACTGTCCCATTCCCCTAAATATGCCCTAGATCCCTCTCGCAACACCTGATTCAAATTGAATACTCTGCTCGACTTATATTAACTTTTTATTCTATGTCTTTCTTTTCTTTCAGTCTGCACGTCATGTGGAAGAAGACTCCATGTACACCACTGGCCAGAGGCAATGCTGAAGTTTATGTTCGCTCAATTATTTGCTTAATAAAGTATACATATGAACTAAAATATTGTCTTTATAATTATGTCTTCCACCACAAAGTGGTAGGTGAGACAGATTAGATTTGGCCTTTCCGTTCGTCTGTCACAAATCTTGTCTGCGCTACTTGTTGGATTTTGACGAAACTTTGTACAAACTCTTTATTACTTTCTCTGAAGCTAATTTCATAAAACTTCATACTTTAAATGCCTTTGGTGAAATGATAATCCCTGTTTATTTTGAAGTCAGTAGTTGAAAGGTCCATTACCATGACCGGAAAATGAAAAGTATTGCCCACACAGTTTTTCCTCTTACCTAAAGCAAATTTCATGAAACTTCATTGTTGGACAGTGGAAAGAGGATGATCGTTTGATTTTTAGGTAAAAGGTCAAGTTCCCTGCAGACATCCACTATCCAAGGATAAGCATATGTTACAACACACATGTTATAATATTAATGGTATAATATATGAATATTTTCTTGCACAATGTTGAATCCTGTAAAACAAGGGTTTTGTTCACCGATACTGTCGCCTGTGAACCAAACCACTTGTTGTTAAATTACAGGATTCAACAGTGTGTAAGACATATTCCGATCATCCATTTTTTTTTAAATCATAAATTAAAATATATATATATTAAAACAAACAAAACATGCTATTTAATGAAAACAGACGTATTCAAATTTTCAAAATAGCAATATTCGCAGAATATAGTAGATTTCAACTGCTGAAATAATACTTCTATGAATATAGTATATATGTTCAGGGAAATGTTTAATATGTCTGTTTTCAAATACTACAAATCGTAACGCACCGCACATGTATATTCAGTATTTACTTTCAATATAGTAGTGAGTATGACTGCGTTCTGGGACCATATAAATATAAAAGAATAATATATATAAATATATATATATATAACTATATATGCCCTATAAATATAAACGACCCGCACTTTTTGGATTCACGCGTACAGTGTTTCACAACACCACAAATCTGGCAAGTGCTCCATTGACACAATGTCATGTCCACGTTTATGTTATGAAATCTTCGAGTCTACACATAATCATGTTTGTTACCGACAGTAGCATGTATGTTACTCGTCAGTCATTTATTTACTTGGTTAAAGGGACACATGCCAATCTTGCTTTCTTTAAAACTCGAGTCGCCCCCTCAGTTTTAAACGAACAGTTAAAAGAATATAATTCTTTCTGCCTGTTAAACTTATATTAGTTTATCGCTTTTTCTGATTTCGAAAATTAACTCTGCAACGTATGTTGCCGCCATCATGATTTCATTTTCCGATATACCGTTGCAACATTGTTTGTTAAAAATAAATTGGCCACTCTGACATAAACCCAAAGCATGTATAGATAAAAAAATTAGTGTAAAATACATGAACACATACATTTTAAATATATGTGTTTACATAACGAAATTATTTAATTGTTTCTGTAGCCGGTCGTCTTTCCTTAATGAATATAAATGTTGCCGTCTTTGGGTCGGACGGTCCTGTTACTTAATTCGTACTTGTCTCCGTTTATTGAAATTCTACATATATACAGAGGAGAGATGTATCTATATGATTTTGTTATTATGCTCGCTTCTAAAATGACGAAATAAATCGATTTGAATAAAAGGCGCATTCTCAGCAATACACAACGTATTGTGTGTACGGGTTGGAGGGGGGAAACCCACGGAGTTGGAGGGATACTACCGTAATGTTGCTCTCATAAATACTGTTAACATACTACATCAATACTATAACAACTACTGAACAATGCTAAAATCGATTTATCTTTATAAATGAATTCATAATTCCACAATTTTATTCCGTGCGAAGATCGATTTGGAACGTCGATTCGGCGTATTTAAACGATTACGGTGTACTTTGTTAATTTTCGGGGGAAAAAAGTACTTGCCTCCGATTTTTTTTATATTTTACATATCTACAGAGGAAAGATGTATTTATGCGTACATGCTTTTGTTTTTTTCTCTCGCTTCTAAAATGATGAAATAAATCAAATTTGATTAAAACTGCGCATTAGCAGCCTAATCAATACGGTATGGAGGGTGGTGAGGTGGAATGAGGGGCGGGGCTGCAGGGATACTACCGTAATGGTGTCCTTGAGAAAAACGGTGAACATTCTACTCTAATAATTTATTAAATACAGAACAATGTTGAAATCAATATATCTCTTAAAAAGGATTTCACAATTTCATGGTTTTATATCCCGCGTGTACATTAACTTCGAAAGGCGATTGTTCATATTTTAGCGAACACGGTGTACTTTGTTAATTTTGGGGGAAAAAAAGTACTTTTTTCTGATTGACTTTAAATTTTGGGTTTTAATAGTAGACATGTCAATGAACACTTTCGTGAAAAAAAATTCATTCTCGCTGTTAAAACTTAATTTTTTTGCATTTTTTTCGGATTCAGAAAATTAGCACTGCAACATATATTTTCACAATCCTCATTTCCTTTCCCGACGTACCGTTACAATTTTGTTTGTTAAAACCTATTCTGAGCACTCCGGCATAAACCAAAAGCATGTATAGATCAGAAATTTAATCTGGAATGCATGGATACATACATTTGAAATATATGTATTGAAATAATGGAATTATTTCATTTATTGTGTACCCGGTCGCGTCTGTAAATGTATATGCATTATGCCGTCTTTGAGTCCGTGGGTCATGTTAGTTAATTTTGGGGGAAAAAAAGTACTTGTCTCCGATTTCATTAAAAATTTGCATATGGACAGAGGAAAGATTTATCTACGCGTACATGCATTTGTTTTTATTCTCGCTTCTAAAATGACAAAATAAATCGATTTTGATTTAAAAGCGCATTTTTGGCAATTTAAACCTTAAAACAACCTAAATTCATCCCTTTGAAAAATACCTTTAACTATTAATGGGAATTACACGAAGTGTACACCAATTCTGTTCGACCAATGTAGTTTGTGAATATTATTACTTTAACAACGATCTGTGATTGTGTTTTGTCATAATCACAGTTTATAAATAAGAGGTGAAGAAATCTGACCAGTGACAATTTTCCCGATAATGTCATTTTGTTATCGATTTTATCACGTGACCTTGTTTGATAAATATTCCTACGCCATAGGGCTGGCGTTCCTACTGGAATGCCATGTAAGAGAGCCCAGCCAAATTACTCGGTCATCTATGATTTCTTGTTTTTCAAACAGTTCTCAAGTAAAGCACCGCCTTCATCAGGGACATTATTGTTTTTATCAATTCTGTGTTAAACTGCGTTACACTAGTTTAATACATGATACCACTTTGAGCTCGACTTGTCAAGTAATAAAATATCGATTGCTATGGATAGCGCGAGGTTAACAGTACTGGTTTTACCTAGAAGTAAAACACCATTCAATTCAAAATTTTCACGTTATACATAAAGCATGTGCTGCGATATAAGGTCGTATTTGCCATATATGTGTAAGAAACAAGCATGTTAATCAGAAACAAGGCATCTTAATAAGAAACAAGCCATATTAAGAAGAAACAAGAAATGTTAAGAAGAAAAATGGCATTTTAATAAGAAAAAAGCATGTTTATAAGGAACAAGGCACACTAATAAGAAACAAGCATGGTAATAAGAAACAAGCATGTTAATAAGAAATAACTCATATTAATAAGAAACAAGGCATAATAATAAGAAACAAGCATGTTAATAAGAAACAACGCATGTTAATAAAAAACAAGGCATGTTAATAAGAAAAACGCATGTTTATAAGAAACAAGCATATTAGTAAGAAACAACGCATATTAATAAGAAACAACGGATGTTAATAAGAAACAAGGCATATTAAGAAGAAAGAAGAAATGTTAAGAAGAAACAAGGCATGTTAAGAAGAAACAAGGCATGTTAATAGGAAACAAGGCATGTTAATAAGAAACAAGGTATGTTAATAATAAACGAGGCTTGTTAAGAATAAACGAGGCATGTAAAGAAGAAACGAGACATGTTAATAAGAAACCAGGCATGATAATAATCAACGAGGCATGTTAATAATAAACGAGGCAAGTTAATAAATAACGAGGCATGTTAAGAAGAAACGAAACATGTTAATAAGAAACGAGGTATGTTAAGAAGAAACGAGGCATGTTAATAATAAACGAGGCATGTTAAGAAGAAACGAGGCATGTTAAGAAGAAATGAGGCATGATTATAATAAACGAGGCATGTTAATAATAACGAGGCATGTTAAGAAGAAACGAGGCATGTTAAGAAGAAACGAGGCATGTTAATAATTAACGAGGCATGTTAATAACAAACGAGGCAATAACAACACGAGCATGTTATTAATAAACGAGGCAATAATAAACGAGGCATGTTAATAAGAAACGAGGCATGTTAATAATAAACCAGGTATGTTAAAAATAAACGGGTCATGATAATAAGAAACAAGGCATGTTAAAAATAAACGGGGCAAGATAATGAGAAACGAGGCATGTTAAGAAGAAACGAGGCATGTTAAGAAGAAACGAGGCATGTTAACAATAATCGAGGCATGATAATAAGAAACGAGGCTTGATAATAAGAAACGAGGCATGTTAACTAGAAACGAAGAATGTTAATAACAAAGGAGGCATGATAATAACAAACCAGGCATGTTAATAAGAAACGAGGCTTGATAAGAAGAAACGAGACATGTTAAGAAGAAACGAGGCATGTTAATAAGAAAAGAGGCATGTTAATAAGAAACGAGGCATGATAAGAAGAAACGAGGCATGTTAATAATAAACGAGGCATGTTAAGAAGAAACGAGGCATGTTAAGAAGAAATGAGGCATGATTATAATAAACGAGGCATGTTAATAATAACGAGGCATGTTAAGAAGAAACGAGGCATGTTAAGAAGAAACGAGGCATGTTAATAATTAACGAGGCATGTTAATAACAAACGAGGCAATAACAACACGAGCATGTTATTAATAAACGAGGCAATAATAAACGAGGCATGTTAATAAGAAACGAGGCATGTTAATAATAAACCAGGTATGTTAAAAATAAACGGGTCATGATAATAAGAAACAAGGCATGTTAAAAATAAACGGGGCAAGATAATGAGAAACGAGGCATGTTAAGAAGAAACGAGGCATGTTAAGAAGAAACGAGGCATGTTAACAATAATCGAGGCATGATAATAAGAAACGAGGCTTGATAATAAGAAACGAGGCATGTTAACTAGAAACGAAGAATGTTAATAACAAAGGAGGCATGATAATAACAAACCAGGCATGTTAATAAGAAACGAGGCTTGATAAGAAGAAACGAGACATGTTAAGAAGAAACGAGGCATGTTAATAAGAAAAGAGGCATGTTAATAAGAAACGAGGCATGATAAGAAGAAACAAGACATGTTAAGAAGAAACGAAACATGTTAATAAGAAACGAGGTATGTTAAGAAGAAACGAGGCATGTTAATAATAAACGAGGCATGTTAAGAAGAAACGAGGCATGTTAAGAAGAAATGAGGCATGATTATAATAAACGAGGCATGTTAATAATAACGAGGCATGTTAAGAAGAAACGAGGCATGTTAAGAAGAAACGAGGCATGTTAATAATTAACGAGGCATGTTAATAACAAACGAGGCAATAACAACACGAGCATGTTATTAATAAACGAGGCAATAATAAACGAGGCATGTTAATAAGAAACGAGGCATGTTAATAATAAACCAGGTATGTTAAAAATAAACGGGTCATGATAATAAGAAACAAGGCATGTTAAAAATAAACGGGGCAAGATAATGAGAAACGAGGCATGTTAAGAAGAAACGAGGCATGTTAAGAAGAAACGAGGCATGTTAACAATAATCGAGGCATGATAATAAGAAACGAGGCTTGATAATAAGAAACGAGGCATGTTAACTAGAAACGAAGAATGTTAATAACAAAGGAGGCATGATAATAACAAACCAGGCATGTTAATAAGAAACGAGGCTTGATAAGAAGAAACGAGACATGTTAAGAAGAAACGAGGCATGTTAATAAGAAAAGAGGCATGTTAATAAGAAACGAGGCATGATAAGAAGAAACAAGACATGTTAAGAAGAAACGAGGCATGTTAATAAGAAAAGAGGCATGTTAATAAGAAACGAGGCATGATCAGAAGAAACGAGACATGTTAAGAAGAAACGAGGCATGTTAATAAGAAAAGAGGCATGTTAATAAGAAACGAGGAATGATAATAAGAAACGAGACATGTTAAGAAGAAACGAGGCGTGTTAATAAGAAACGAGGCATGTTAATAAAAAACGAGGCATGTTAAAAAGAAACGAGGCATTATAATAAGAAAGAGGCATGATAATAAGAAACGAGGCGTGTTAATAAGAAACGAGGCATGTTAATAAGAAACGAGGCATGTTAATAAGAAACAAGGCATGTTATAAATAAACGAGGCGTGTTGAGAAGAAACAAGGCATGTTAATAAGAAACAAGACATGATAATAATAAACCAGGCATTATAATAAAACACAAGACATGTTAATAATAAACGAGACGTGTTAAGAAGAAACGATGCATGTTAAGAAGAAACGAGGCATGATAATAAGAAACGAGACATGTTAATAATAAACGAGGCATGCTAATAAGAAACGAGGCATGTTAAGAAGAAACGAGGCATGATAATAAGAAACGAAACATGTTACTAAGAAACGAGGCATGATCAAAACGAGGCATGTTAAGAAGAAACGAGGCATGTTAATAAGAAACGAGGCATGTTAAGAAGAAACGAGGCAGGATAATAAGAAACGAGGTTAATAAGAAACGAGGCATTTTAATAATAAACGAGGTATGATAATAAGAAGCGAGGCATGTTAATAATAAACGAGGCATGTTAATAATAAACGAGGCATGTTAATAATAAACGAGGCATTTTATTAAGAAATGAGGCATGATAATAAGAAACGAGGCATGGTAATAATAAACGAGGCATGTTATTATATAACAAGGCATGTTAATAAGAAACCAGACATGATAAAAAATAAAAAAGGCATGTTAATAAGAAACGAGGCATGATAATAATAAACGAGGCATGCTAATAGGAAACGAGGCAGGTTAATAAGAAAGAGGTTTGTTAATAAGAAACAAGACATCATAATAAGAAACGAGGCATGATAATAATAAACAAGACATGATAAAAATAAACAAGGCATGATAATAAAACTCAAGGCATGTAAATAATAAATGAGGCGTGTTAAGAAGAAACGAGGCAGGTTAATAATGAACGAGGCATGTTACAAGGAAACGAGGCATGATAATAATAAACGAGACATGTTAATAACAAACGAGGCATGTTAAGAAGAAACGAGGCAGGTTAATAATGAACGAGGAATGACAATAAGAAACGAAGCATGATAATAATAAACGAGCCATGTTAATAAGGAACGAGACATGTTAATAAGAAACGAGGCATGATAATAATAAACGAGGCATGTTAATAATAAACGAGGCATCTTAATAAGAAACGAGGCATCTTAATAAGAAACAAGACATGATAATAATAAACAAGGCATGCTAAGAAGAAACGAAGCATGTTATTAAGAAACGAGGCATGATAATAATAAGCGAGGCATGACAATAAGAAACGAGGAATGTTAAGAAGAAACGAGACATAATAATAAGAAACGAGACATGTTAATAATAAACGAGGCATCTTAATAAGAAACGAGGCATGTTAATAATAAACAAGACATGATAATAATAAACAAGGCATGATAATAAAAAACGAGGCATGATAATAATAAACGAGGCATGTTAATAATAAACGGGCATGTTAATAATAAGCGAGGCATGTTAATAAGAAACGAGGCATGACAATAAGAAACGAGGCATGTTAAGAAGAAACGAGAAATAATAATAAGAAACGAGACATGTTAATAATAAACGAGGCATGTTAATAATAAGCGAGGCATGTTAATAAGAAACGAGGCATGACAATAAGAAACGAGGCATGTTAAGAAGAAACGAGACATAATAATAAGAAACGAGACATGTTAATAATAAACGAGGCATGATAATAAGAAACGAGGCGTCCTAAGAAGAAATGAGGCATGTCAATAAGAAACGAAGCATGTTAATAAGAAACGAGGGATGTTAAGAAGAAACTAGGCATGATAATAAGAAACGATACATGTTAATAAGAATCGAGACATGTTAATAATAAATGAGGCTCGATAATACGAAACGAGGCGTGTTAAGAAGAAACGAGGCGTGTTAATAAGAAACGAGGCGTGTTAATAAGAAACGAGTCATGATAATAATAAACGAGTCATGTTAATAAGAAACGAGGCATGTTAATAAGAAATGAGGCATGTTAAGAAGAAACGAGATATAATAATGAGAAACGAGACATGTTAATAATAAACGAGGCATGATAATAAGAAACGAGGCGTGCTAAGAAGAAACGAGGCATGTCAATAAGAAACGAAGCATGTTAATAAGAAACGAGGGATGTTAAGAAGAAACTAGGCTTGATAATAAGAAACGAGACATGTTAATAAGAAACGAGTCATGTTAATAATAAGCGAGGCATGTTAATAAGAAACGAGGCATGACAATAAGAAACGAGGCATGTTAAGAAGAAACGAGACATAATAATAAGAAACGAGACATGTTAATAATAAACGAGGCATGATAATAAGAAACGAGGCGTGCTAAGAAAACATGAGGCATGTCAATAAGAAACGAAGCATGTTAATAAGAAACGAGGGATGTTAAGAAGAAACTAGGCATGATAATAAGAAACGAGACATGTTAATAAGAATCGAGACATGTTAATAATAAATGAGGCTCGATAATACGAAACGAGGCGTGTTAAGAAGAAACGAGGCGTGTTAATAAGAAACGAGGCGTGTTAATAAGAAACGAGTCATGATAATAATAAACGAGTCATGTTAATAAGAAACGAGGCATGTTAAGAAGAAATGAGGCATGTTAAGAAGAAACGAGATATAATAATGAGAAACGAGACATGTTAATAATAAACGAGGCATGATAATAAGAAACGAGGCGTGCTAAGAAGAAACGAGGCATGTCAATAAGAAACGAAGCATGTTAATAAGAAACGAGGGATGTTAAGAAGAAACTAGGCATGATAATAAGAAACGAGACATGTTAATAAGAAACGAGTCATGCTAATAATAAACGAGGCATGCTAATAAGAAACGAGGCATGTTAAGAAGAAACGAGGCATGATAATAAGAAACAAGACATGCTAATAATAAACGAGGCATGCTAATAAGAAACGAGGCATGTTAAGAAAAAACGAGGCATGATAATGAGAGAACGAGACATGTTAATAAGAAACGAGGCATGATAATAAGAAACGAGGCATGTTAAGAAGAAACGAGTCATGTTAAGAAGAAACCAGGCAGGATAATAAGAAAAGAGGTAAATAAGAAACGAGGCATGTTAATAATAAACGAAGCATGATAATAATAAACGAGGCATGTTAAGAAGAAACGAGGCATGTTAAGAAGAAACGAGGCATGTTAACAATAAACGAGGCGTGATAATAAGAAACGAGGCCTGTCAATAAGAAACGAGGCATGTTAATAATAAACGAGGCTTGTTAATAAGACATGAGGAATGTTAATAAGAAACGAGGCATGATAATAATAAACGAGGCATGCTAATAAGAAACGAGGCATGATTATAAGAAACGAGGCATGTTAAAAAGAAACGAGTCATGTTAATAATAAACGAGTGATGTAAATAATAAACGAGGCATGTTAATAAGAAACGAGACTTGTTAATAATAAACGATGCATCATAATGATAGACGAGGCATATTAAGAAGAAACGAGGCACGTTAATAATAAACGAGGCATGTAAATAATAAGCGAGGCATGTTAATAAGAAACAAGACATGTTAATAATAAACGAGGCATGTTAATAATAAACGAGGCATGATAATAAGAAACGAGACATGTTACTAAGAAACGAGGCATGATAATAAGAAACGAGGCATGTTAAGAAGAAACGAGGCATGTTAATAAGAAACGAGGCATGTTAAGAAGAAACGAGGCAGGATAATAAGAAACGAGGTTAATAAGAAACGAGGCATTTTGATAATAAACGAGGTATGATAATAAGAAGCGAGGCATGTTAATAATAAACGAGGCATGTTAATAATAAACGAGGCATGTTAATATTAAACGAGGCATGTTATTAAGAAATGAGGCATGATAATAAGAAACGAGGCATGGTAATAATAAACGAGGCATGTTATTATATAACAAGGCATGTTAATAAGAAACCAGACATGATAAAAATAAAAAAGGCATGTTAATAAGAAACGAGGCATGATAATAAGAAACGAGGCATGTTAAGAAGAAACGAGTCATGTTAAGAAGAAACCAGGCAGGATAATAAGAAAAGAGGTAAATAAGAAACGAGGCATGTTAATAATAAACGAAGCATGATAATAATAAACGAGGCATGTTAAGAAGAAACGAGGCATTTTAAGAAGAAACGAGGCATGTTAACAATAAACGAGGCGTGATAATAAGAAACGAGGCCTGTCAATAAGAAACGAGGCATGTTAATAATAAACGAGGCTTGTTAATAAGACATGAGGAATGTTAATAAGAAACGAGGCATGATAATAATAAACGAGGCATGCTAATAAGAAACGAGGCATGATTATAAGAAACGAGGCATGTTAAAAAGAAACGAGTCATGTTAATAATAAACGAGTGATGTAAATAATAAACGAGGCATGTTAATAAGAAACGAGACTTGTTAATAATAAACGATGCATCATAATGATAGACGAGGCATGTTAAGAAGAAACGAGGCACGTTAATAATAAACGAGGCATGTAAATAATAAGCGAGGCATGTTAATAAGAAACAAGACATGTTAATAATAAACGAGGCATGTTAATAATAAACGAGGCATGATAATAAGAAACGAGACATGTTACTAAGAAACGAGGCATGATAATAAGAAACGAGGCATGTTAAGAAGAAACGAGGCATGTTAATAAGAAACGAGGCATGTTAAGAAGAAACGAGGCAGGATAATAAGAAACGAGGTTAATAAGAAACGAGGCATTTTGATAATAAACGAGGTATGATAATAAGAAGCGAGGCATGTTAATAATAAACGAGGCATGTTAATAATAAACGAGGCATGTTAATATTAAACGAGGCATGTTATTAAGAAATGAGGCATGATAATAAGAAACGAGGCATGGTAATAATAAACGAGGCATGTTATTATATAACAAGGCATGTTAATAAGAAACCAGACATGATAAAAATAAAAAAGGCATGTTAATAAGAAACGAGGCATGATAATAATAAACGAGGCATGCTAATAGGAAACGAGGCAGGTTAATAAGAAAGAGGCATGTTAATAAGAAACAAGACATGAAAATAATAAACAAGGCATGTTAATAAGAAACGAGGGATGATAATAATAAACAAGACATGATAATAATAAACAAGGCATGATAATAAAACTCAAGGCATGTTAATAATAAATGAGGCGTGTTAAGAAGAAACGAGGCAGGTTAATAATGAACGAGGCATGTTAATAGGAAACGAGGCATGATAATAATAAACGAGACATGTTAATAAGAAACGAGGCATGTTAAGAAGAAACGAGGCAGGTTAATACTGAACGAGGCATGACAATAAGAAACGAGGCATGATAATAATAAACGAGCCATGTTAATAAGGAACGAGACATGTTAATAAGAAACGAGGCATGATAATAATAAACGAGGCATGTTAATAATAAACGAGTCATCTTAATAAGAAACGAGGCATGTTAATAATAAACAAGACATGATAATAATAAACAAGGCATGATAATAAAAAACAAGGCATGATAAAAATAAACGAGGCATGTTAATAATAAACTGGCATGTTAATAATAAGCGAGGCATGTTAATAACAAACGAGGCATGACAATAAGAAACGAGGCATGTTAAGAAGAAACGAGACATAATAATAAGAAACGAGACATGTTAATAATAAACGAGGCATGTTAATAATAAGCGAGACATGTTAATAAGAAACGAGGCATGACAATAAGAAACGAGGCATGTTAAGAAGAAACGAGACATAATAATAAGAAACGAGACATGTTAATAATAAACGAGCCATGATAATAAGAAACGAGGCGTGCTAAGAAGAAACGAGGCATGTCAATAAGAAACGAAGCATGTTAATAAGAAACGAGGGATGTTAAGAAGAAACTAGGCATGATAATAAGAAACGAGACATGTTTATAAGAATCGAGACATGATAATAATAAATGAGGCATGATAATACGAAACGAGGCGTGTTAAGAAGAAACGAGGCGTGTTAATAAGAAAAGAGGCGCGTTAATAAGAAACGAGTCATGATAATAATAAACGAGTCATGTTAATAAGAAACGAGGCATGTTAATAAGAAACGAGGTTAATAATAAACGAGGCATGTTAATAATAAACGAGGCATGATAATAAGAAACGAGACATGTTACTAAGAAACGAGGCATGATAATAAGAAACGAGGCATGTTAAGAAGAAACGAGGCATGTTAATAAGAAACGAGGCATGTTAAGAAGAAACGAGGCAGGATAATAAGAAACGAGGTTAATAAGAAACGAGGCATTTTGATAATAAACGAGGTATGATAATAAGAAGCGAGGTATGTTAATAATAAACGAGGCATGTTAATAATAAACGAGGCATGTTAATATTAAACGAGGCATGTTATTAAGAAATGAGGCATGATAATAAGAAACGAGGCATGGTAATAATAAACGAGGCATGTTATTATATAACAAGGCATGTTAATAAGAAACCAGACATGATAAAAATAAAAAAGGCATGTTAATAAGAAACGAGGCATGATAATAAGAAACGAGGCATGTTAAGAAGAAACGAGTCATGTTAAGAAGAAACCAGGCAGGATAATAGGAAAAGAGGTAAATAAGAAACGAGGCATGTTAATAATAAACGAAGCATGATAATAATAAACGAGGCATGTTAAGAAGAAACGAGGCATGTTAAGAAGAAACGAGGCATGTTAACAATAAACGAGGCGTGATAATAAGAAACGAGGCCTGTCAATAAGAAACGAGGCATGCTAATAATAAACGAGGCTTGTTAATAAGACATGAGGAATGTTAATAAGAAACGAGGCATGATAATAATAAACGAGGCATGCTAATAAGAAACGAGGCATGATTATAAGAAACGAGGCATGTTAAAAAGAAACGAGTCATGTTAATAATAAACGAGTGAGGTAAATAATAAACGAGGCATGTTAATAAGAAACGAGACTTGTTAATAATAAACGATGCATCATAATGATAGACGAGGCATGTTAAGAAGAAACGAGGCACGTTAATAATAAACGAGGCATGTAAATAATAAGCGAGGCATGTTAATAAGAAACAAGACATGTTAATAATAAACGAGGCATGTTAATAATAAACGAGGCATGATAATAAGAAACGAGACATGTTACTAAGAAACGAGGCATGATAATAAGAAACGAGGCATGTTAAGAAGAAACGAGGCATGTTAATAAGAAACGAGGCATGTTAAGAAGAAACGAGGCAGGATAATAAGAAACGAGGTTAATAAGAAACGAGGCATTTTGATAATAAACGAGGTATGATAATAAGAAGCGAGGCATGTTAATAATAAACGAGGCATGTTAATAATAAACGAGGCATGTTAATATTAAACGAGGCATGTTATTAAGAAATGAGGCATGATAATAAGAAACGAGGCATGGTAATAATAAACGAGGCATGTTATTATATAACAAGGCATGTTAATAAGAAACCAGACATGATAAAAATAAAAAAGGCATGTTAATAAGAAACGAGGCATGATAATAATAAACGAGGCATGCTAATAGGAAACGAGGCAGGTTAATAAGAAAGAGGCATGTTAATAAGAAACAAGACATGAAAATAATAAACAAGGCATGTTAATAAGAAACGAGGCATGATAATAATAAACAAGACATGATAATAATAAACAAGGCATGATAATAAAACTCAAGGCATGTTAATAATAAATGAGGCGTGTTAAGAAGAAACGAGGCAGGTTAATAATGAACGAGGCATGTTAATAGGAAACGAGGCATGATAATAATAAACGAGACATGTTAATAAGAAACGAGGCATGTTAAGAAGAAACGAGGCAGGTTAATACTGAACGAGGCATGACAATAAGAAACGAGGCATGATAATAATAAACGAGCCATGTTAATAAGGAACGAGACATGTTAATAAGAAACGAGGCATGATAATAATAAACGAGGCATGTTAATAATAAACGAGGCATCTTAATAAGAAACGAGGCATGTTAATAATAAACAAGACATGATAATAATAAACAAGGCATGATAATAAAAAACAAGGCATGATAAAAATAAACGAGGCATGTTAATAATAAACGGGCATGTTAATAATAAGCGAGGCATGTTAATAAGAAACGAGGCATGACAATAAGAAACGAGGCATGTTAAGAAGAAACGAGACATAATAATAAGAAACGAGACATGTTAATAATAAACGAGGCATGTTAATAATAAGCGAGACATGTTAATAAGAAACGAGGCATGACAATAAGAAACGAGGCATGTTAAGAAGAAACGAGACATAATAATAAGAAACGAGACATGTTAATAATAAACGAGCCATGATAATAAGAAACGAGGCGTGCTAAGAAGAAACGAGGCATGTCAATAAGAAACGAAGCATGTTAATAAGAAACGAGGGATGTTAAGAAGAAACTAGGCATGATAATAAGAAACGAGACATGTTTATAAGAATCGAGACATGTTAATAATAAATGAGGCATGATAATACGAAACGAGGCGTGTTAAGAAGAAACGAGGCGTGTTAATAAGAAAAGAGGCGCGTTAATAAGAAACGAGTCATGATAATAATAAACGAGTCATGTTAATAAGAAACGAGGCATGTTAATAAGAAATGAGGCATGTTAAGAAGAAACGAGATATAATAATGAGAAACGAGAAATGTTAATAATAAACGAGGCATGATAATAAGAAACGAGGCGTGTTAAGAAGAAACGAGGCATGTCAATAAGAAACGAAGCATGTTAATAAGAAACGAGGGATGTTAAGAAGAAACTAGGCATGATAATAAGAAACGAGACATGTTAATAAGAAACGAGTCATGCTAATAATAAACGAGGCATGCTAATAAGAAACGAGGCATGTTAAGAAGAAACGAGGCATGATAATAAGAAATGAGACATGCTAATAATAAACGAGGCATCCTAATAAGAAACGAGGCATGTTAAGAAAAAACGAGGCATGATAATGAGAAACGAGACATGTTAATAAGAAACGAGGCATGATAATAAGAAACGAGGCATGTTAAGAAGAAACGAGGCATGTTAAGAAGAAACCAGGCAGGATAATAAGACATGAGGTTAATAAGAAACGAGGCATGTTAATAATAAACGAGGCATGATAATAATAAACGAGGCATGTTAAGAAGAAACGAGGCATGTTAAGAAGAAACGAGCCATGTTAACAAAAAACGAGGCGTGATGATAAGAAACGAGGCCTGTAAATAAGAAACGAGGCATGTTAATAATAAACGAGGCTTGTTAATAAGACACGAGGAATGTTAATAAGAAACGAGGCATGATAATAATAAACGAGTGATGCTAATAAGGAACGAGGCATGATTATAAGAAACGAGGCATGTTAAAAAGAAACGAGTCATGTTAATAATAAACGAGTGATGTAAATAATAAACGAGGCATGTTAATAAGAAACGAGACTTGTTAATAATAAACGATGCATCATAATGATAAACGAGGCATGTTAAGAAGAAACGAGGCACGTTAATAATAAACGAGGCATGTAAATAATAAGCGAGGCATGTTAATAAGAAACGAGACATGTTAATAATAAACGAGGCATGTTAATAATAAACGAGGCATGATAATAAGAAACGAGACATGTTAATAAGAAACGAGGAATGTTAATAATAAACGAGGCATGTTAAGAAGAAACGAGGCGTGTTAATAAGAAACGAAACATGATAATAATAAACAAGGCATGTTAATACGAAACGAGGCATGTTAATAAGAAACGAGGCATGATAATAATAAACGAGGCATGTTAAGAAGAAAGGAGGCATGTTAATAAGAAACGAGGCATGATAAAAATAAACGAGGCATGTTAATAATAAACGAGGTATGATAAGAAGAAGCGAGGCATGTTAATAATAAACGAGGCATGTTAATAATAAACGAGGCATGTTAATAATAAACGAGGCATGTTATTAAGAAATGAGGCATGATAATAAGAAACGAGGCATGGTAATAATAAACGAGGCATGTTATTATATAACAAGGCATGTTAATAAGAAACCAGACATGATAAAAATAAAAAAGGCATGTTAATAAGAAACGAGGCATGATAATAATAAACGAGGCATGCTAATAGGAAACGAGGCAGGTTAATAAGAAAGAGGCATGTTAATAAGAAACAAGACATGATAATAATAAACAAGGCATGTTAATAAGAAACGAGGCATGATAATAATAAACAAGACATGATAATAATAAACAAGGCATGATAATAAAACTCAAGGCATGTTAATAATAAATGAGGCGTGTTAAGAAGAAACGAGGCAGGTTAATAATGAACGAGGCATGTTAATAGGAAACGAGGCATGATAATAATAAACGAGACATGTTAATAAGAAACGAGGCATGTTAAGAAGAAACGAGGCAGGTTAATACTGAACGAGGCATGACAATAAGAAACGAGGCATGATAATAATAAACGAGCCATGTTAATAAGGAACGAGACATGTTAATAAGAAACGAGGCATGATAATAATAAACGAGGCATGTTAATAATAAACGAGGCATCTTAATAAGAAACGAGGCATGTTAATAATAAACAAGACATGATAATAATAAACAAGGCATGATAATAAAAAACAAGGCATGATAAAAATAAACGAGGCATGTTAATAATAAACGGGCATGTTAATAATAAGCGAGGCATGTTAATAAGAAACGAGGCATGACAATAAGACACGAGGCATGTTAAGAAGAAACGAGACATAATAATAAGAAACGAGACATGTTAATAATAAACGAGGCATGTTAATAATAAGCGAGACATGTTAATAAGAAACGAGGCATGACAATAAGAAACGAGGCATGTTAAGAAGAAACGAGACATAATAATAAGAAACGAGACATGTTAATAATAAACGAGCCATGATAATAAGAAACGAGGCGTGCTAAGAAGAAACGAGGCATGTCAATAAGAAACGAAGCATGTTAATAAGAAACGAGGGATGTTAAGAAGAAACTAGGCATGATAATAAGAAACGAGACATGTTTATAAGAATCGAGACATGTTAATAATAAATGAGGCATGATAATACGAAACGAGGCGTGTTAAGAAGAAACGAGGCGTGTTAATAAGAAAAGAGGCGCGTTAATAAGAAACGAGTCATGATAATAATAAACGAGTCATGTTAATAAGAAACGAGGCATGTTAATAAGAAATGAGGCATGTTAAGAAGAAACGAGATATAATAATGAGAAACGAGAAATGTTAATAATAAACGAGGCATGATAATAAGAAACGAGGCGTGCTAAGAAGAAACGAGGCATGTCAATAAGAAACGAAGCATGTTAATAAGAAACGAGGGATGTTAAGAAGAAACTAGGCATGATAATAAGAAACGAGACATGTTAATAAGAAACGAGTCATGCTAATAATAAACGAGGCATGCTAATAAGAAACGAGGCATGTTAAGAAGAAACGAGGCATGATAATAAGAAACGAGACATGCTAATAATAAACGAGGCATCCTAATAAGAAACGAGGCATGTTAAGAAAAAACGAGGCATGATAATGAGAAACGAGACATGTTAATAAGAAACGAGGCATGATAATAAGAAACGAGGCATGTTAAGAAGAAACGAGGCATGTTAAGAAGAAACCAGGCAGGATAATAAGACATGAGGTTAATAAGAAACGAGGCATGTTAATAATAAACGAGGCATGATAATAATAAACGAGGCATGTTAAGAAGAAACGAGGCATGTTAAGAAGAAACGAGCCATGTTAACAAAAAACGAGGCGTGATGATAAGAAACGAGGCCTGTAAATAAGAAACGAGGCATGTTAATAATAAACGAGGCTTGTTAATAAGACACGAGGAATGTTAATAAGAAACGAGGCATGATAATAATAAACGAGGCATGCTAATAAGGAACGAGGCATGATTATAAGAAACGAGGCATGTTAAAAAGAAACGAGTCATGTTAATAATAAACGAGTGATGTAAATAATAAACGAGGCATGTTAATAAGAAACGAGACTTGTTAATAATAAACGATGCATCATAATGATAAACGAGGCATGTTAAGAAGAAACGAGGCACGTTAATAATAAACGAGGCATGTAAATAATAAGCGAGGCATGTTAATAAGAAACGAGACATGTTAATAATAAACGAGGCATGTTAATAATAAACGAGGCATGATAATAAGAAACGAGACATGTTAATAAGAAACGAGGAATGTTAATAATAAACGAGGCATGTTAAGAAGAAACGAGGCGTGTTAATAAGAAACGAAACATGATAATAATAAGCAAGGCATGTTAATACGAAACGAGGCATGTTAATAAGAAACGAGGCATGATAATAATAAACGAGGCATGTTAAGAAGAAAGGAGGCATGTTAATAAGAAACGAGGCATGATAAAAATAAACGAGGCATGGTAATAATAAACGAGACATGTTAATAATAAACGAGTCATGTTATTAAGAAACGAGGCATGTTAATAAGAAACGAAGCATGATAAAAATAAACGAGGCATGTTAATAATAAACGAGGCATGATAATAATAAACGCGGCATGTTAATAATAAACGAGGCATGTTAATAAGAAACGAGGCATGTTAATAAGAAACGAGGCATATGTTAATAAAAAACGAGGCATGTTAATAAGGAACGAGGCATGTTAATAAGAAACGAGGTATTATAATAAGAAACGCGGCATGATAATAATAAACGAAGCATGATAATAATAAACGAGGCATATTAATAAGAAACGAATCATGATAATAATAAGCAAGGCATGTTAATAACAAACGATGTATTATAATATGAAACGAAGCATGATAATAAGAAACGATGCATGTTAATAAGAAACGAGGCATGATAATAATAACCGAGGCATGATAATAAGAAACGAGGCATGTTAATAAGAAACGAGGCATGATAATAATAAACCAGGCATGTTAATAAGAAACGAGGCATGACAATAATAAACGAGGCATGATAATAAGAAACGAGGCATATTAAAAAGAAACGAGGCATGATAATAATAAACGAGGCATGTTAATAAGAAACGAAGTATTATAATAAGAAACGAGGCATGATAATAAGAAACAAGGCATGTTAATAAGAAACGAGGCATAATAATAATAAACGAGGCATGTTAAGAAAAAACGAGGCATGTTAATAAGAAACGAGACATGTTAATAATAAACAAGGCATGTTAATACGAAACGAGGCATGTTAATAAGAAACGAGGCATGATAATAATAAACGAGGCATGTTAAGAAGAAACGAGTCATGTTAATAAGAAACGAGGCATGATAAAAATAAACGAGGCATGTTAATAATAAACGAGGCATGATAATAATAAACGAGGCATGTTAATAAGAAACGAGGCATGATAATAATAAACGAGGCATGTTAATAATAAACGAGGTATGATACTTAGAAGCGAGGCATTTTAATAATTTAATAATAAACGAGGAATATGAAGAAGAAACGAAGCATGGTAATAAGAAACGAGGCATGATAATAAAAAACGAGGCATGTTTATAATAAACGAGGCATGTTAATAAGAACCAAGGCATGTTAATAAGAAACGAGGTATGATAACAAGAAACGAAGCATGATAATAATAAGCAAGGCATG
This sequence comes from Cyrtodaria siliqua, assembly GCA_037043455.1. Taxonomy (NCBI): domain Eukaryota; kingdom Metazoa; phylum Mollusca; class Bivalvia; order Adapedonta; family Hiatellidae; genus Cyrtodaria; species Cyrtodaria siliqua. The sequence goes on from JAWPHD010000702.1 coordinate 183,400, forward strand.
TTAATAAGAAACGAGGCATGATAATAAGAAACGAGGCATGTTAAGAAGAAACGAGGAAGGTTAATAAGAAACGAGGCATGTTAATAAGAAACGAGGCATGTTAAAAAGAAACGAGGCGTGTTAATAAGAAACGAGGCATGTTAATAAGAAACGAGGCAGGATAACAAGAAACGAGGCATGTTAATAAGAAACAAGACATGATAATAATAAACAAGGCATGATAATAAAAAACAAGGCATGTTTATAATAAACGAGGCATGTTAATAAGAATCAAGGCATGTTAATAAGAAACGAGGCATGATAATAAGAAACGAAGCATGATAATAATAAGCAAGGCATGTTAATAAGAAACGAGGCATGATAATAAAAAACGAGGCATGTTAAGAAGAAACGAGGCAGGTTAATAAGAAACAAGGCATGTTAATACGAAACGAGGCATGTTAATAAGAAACGAGGCATGATAATAATAAACGAGGCATGTTAAGAAGAAACGAGGCATGTTAATAAGAAACGAGGCATGATAAAAATAAACGAGGCATGTTAATAATAAACGAGGCATGATAATAATAAACGAGGCATGTTAATAATAAACGAGGCATGATAATAATAAACGAGGCATGTTAATAATAAACGAGGCATGTTAATAAGAAACGAGGCATGTTTATAAGAAACGAGGTATTATAATATGAAACGAGGCATGATAATAAGAAACGATGCATGTTAATAAGAAACGAGGCATGATAAAAATAAACGAGGCATGATAATAAGAAACGAGGCATGTTAATAAGAAACGAGGCATGATAATAATAAACGAGGCATGTTAATAAGAAACGAGGCATGACAATAATAAACGAGGCATGATAATAAGAAACGAGGCATATTAATAAGAAACGAGGCATGATAATAATAAACGAGGCATGTTAATAAGAAACGAAGTATTATAATAAGAAACGAGGCATGATAATAAGAAACGAGGCATGTTAATAAGAAACGAGGCATGATAATAATAAACGAGGCATGTTAAGAAGAAACGAGGCATGTTAATAAGAAACAAGGCATGTTAATAAGAAATCAGGCATGATAATAATAAACGAGCCATGTTAAGAAGAAACGAAATATTATAATAATAAACGAGGCATGTTAAGAAGGAACGAGGCATGTTAATAAGAAACAAGGCATGTTAATAAGAAACGAGGCATGATAATAATAAACGAGGCATGTTAAGAAGAAACGAGGCATGGTAATAAGAAACGAGGCATGATAAAAATAAACGAGGCATGTTAATAAGAAACGAGGCATGATAATAATGAACAAGGCATGTTAAGAAGAAACGCGGCATGATAATAATAAACGAGGCATGATACTAATAAACGAGGCATATTAATAATAAACGAGGCATGGTAATAAAAAACGAGGCATGATAATAATAAACGAGGCATGTTAATAATAAACGAGGCATGTTAATAAGAAACGAGGTATTATAATAAGAAACGCGGCATGATAATAATAAACGAGGCATGATAATAATAAACGAGGCATGTTAATAAGAAACTAAGTATTATAATAAGAAACGAGGCATGAAAATAAGAAACAAGGCATGTTAATAAGAAACGAGGCATAATAATAATAAACGAGGCATGTTAAGAAAAAAACGAGGCATGTTAATAAGAAACGAGACATGTTAATAATAAACAAGGCATGTTAATACGAAACGAGGCATGTTAATAAGAAACGAGGCATGATAATAATAAACGAGGCATGTTAAGAAGAAACGATTCATGTTAATAAGAAACGAGGCATGATAAAAATAAACGAGGCATGTTAATAATAAACGAGGCATGATAATAATAAACGAGGCATGTTAATAAGAAACTAGGCATGATAATAATAAACGAGGCATGTTAATAATAAACGAGGTATGATACTTAGAAGCGAGGCATTTTAATAATTTAATAATAAACGAGGAATATGAAGAAGAAACGAAGCATGTTAATGAAAAACGAGGCATGATAATAAAAAACGAGGCATGATAATAAGAAACGAGGCATGTTAATAAGAAACAAGACATGATAATAATAAACAAGGCATGATAATAAAAAACAAGGCATGTTTATAATAAACGAGGCATGTTAATAAGAACCAAGACATGTTAATAAGAAACGAGGTATGATAACAAGAAACGAAGCATGATAATAATAAGCAAGGCATGTTAATAAGAAACGAGGCATGATAATAAGAAACGAGGCATGTTAAGAAGAAACGAGGAAGCTTAATAAGAAACGAGGCATGTTAATAAGAAACGAGGCATGTTAATAAGAATCAAGGCATGTTAAAAAGAAACGAGGCGTGTTAATAAGAAACGAGGCATGTTAATAAGAAACGAGGCAGGATAATAAGAAACGAGGCATGTTAATAAGAAACAAGACATGATAATAATAAACAAGGCCTGATAATAAAAAACAAGGCATGTTTATAATAAACGAGGCATGTTAATAAGAAACGAGGCATGATAATAATAAACGAGGCATGTTAAGAAGAAACGAGGCACTTAATAAGAAACGAGGCATGATAAAAATAAACGAGGAATGTTAATAATAAACGAGGCATGATAATAATAAACGAGGCATGTTAATAAGAAACGAGGCATAATAATAATAAACGAGGAATGTTAATAATAAACGAGGCATGTTAATAAGAAACGAGGCATGTTAATAAGAAACGAGGTATTATAATAAGAAACGCGGCATGATAATAATAAACGAAGCATGATAATAATAAGCGAGGCATATTAAGTAGAAACGTATAATGATAATAATAAGCAAGGCATGTTTATAAGAAACGAGGTATTATAATATGAAACGAGGCATGATAATAAGAAACGATGCATGTTAATAAGAAACGAGGCATGATAAAAATAAACGAGGCATGATAATAAGAAACGAGGCATGTTAATAAGAAACGAGGCATGATAATAAGAAACGAGGCATGTTAATAAGAAACGAGGCATGACAATAATTAACGAGGCATGATAATAAGAAACGAGGCATATTAATAAGAAACGAGGCATGATAATAATAAACGAGGCATGTTAATAAGAAACGAAGTATTATAATAAGAAACGAGGCATGATAATAAGAAACGAGGCATGTTAATAAGAAACGAGGCATGATAATAATAAACGAGGCATGTTAAGAAGAAACGAGGCATGTTAATAAGAAACAAGGCATGTTAATAAGAAACGAGGCATGATAATAATAAACGAGCCATGTTAAGAAGAAACGAAATATTATAATAATAAACGAGGCATGTTAAGAAGAAACGAGGCATGTTAATAAGAAACAAGGCATGTTAATAAGAAACGAGGCATGATAATAATAAACGAGGCATGTTAAGAAGAAACGAGGCATGTTAATAAGAAACGAGGCATGATAAAAATAAACGAGGCATGTTAATAAGAAACGAGGCATGATAATAATGAACAAGGCATGTTAAGAAGAAACGCGGCATGATAATAATAAACGAGGCATGATACTAATAAACGAGGCATATTAATAATAAACGAGGCATGTTAATAAAAAACGAGGCATGATAATAATAAACGAGGCATGTTAATAATAAACAAGGCATGTTAATAAGAAACGAGGTATTAAAATAAGAAACGCGGCATGATAATAATGAACGAAGCATGATAATAATAAACGAGGCATATTAATAAGAAACGAATCATGATAATAATAAGCAAGGCATGTTTATAAGAAACGAGGTATTATAATATGAAACGAGGCATGATAATAAGAAACGATGTATGTTAATAAGAAACGAGGCATGATAATAATAAACGAGGCATGATAATAAGAAACGAGGCATGTTAATAAGAAACGAGGCATGATAATAATAAACGAGGCATGTTAAAAAGAAACGAGGCATGACAATAATAAACGAGGCATGATAATAAGAAACGAGGCATGTTAATAAGAAACCAGGCATGATAATAATAAACGAGGCATGTTAATAATAAACGAGGTATGATAATAAGAAACGAGGCATGTTAATTAGAAACGAGGCATGTTAATAAGAAACGAGGCATGATAATAACAAACGAGGCATGTTAATAAGAAACGAGGCATGACAATAATAAACGAGGCATGATAATAAGAAACGAGGCATATTAATAAGAAACCAGGCATGATAATAATAAACGAGGCATGTTAATAATAAACGAGGTATGATAATAAGAAACGAGGCATGTTAATTAGAAACGAGGAATGTTAATAAGAAACGAGGCATGTTAATAATAAACGAGGCATGATAATAAGAAACGAGGCATGTTAATAAGAAACGAGGCATGTTAATAAGAAACGAAGCATGACAATAATAAACGAGGCATGATAATAAGAAACGAGGCATATTAATAAGAAACCAGGCATGATAATAATAAACGAGGCATGTTAATAATAAACGAGGTATGATAATAAGAAACGAGGCATGTTAATTAGAAACGAGGCATGTTAATAAGAAACGAGGCATGTTAATAATAAACGAGGCATGATAATAATAAACGAGGCATGATAATAATAAACGAGGCATGATAATAATAAACGAGGCATGATAATAAGAAACGAGATATGATACTTAGAAGCGAGGCATTTTAATAATTTAATAATAAACGAGGAATATGAAGAAGAAACGAAGCATGTTAATAAGAAACGAGGCATGATAATAAAAAACGAGGCATGATACTAAGAAACGAGGCATGTTAATAAGAAACAAGACATGATAATAATAAACAAGGCATGTTAATAAGAATCAAGGCATGTTAATAAGAAACGAAGCATGATAATAAGAAACGAGGCATGTTAAGAAGAAACGAGGCAGGTTAATAATAAACGAGGCATGTTAATAAGAAACGAGGCATGTTAAAAAGAAACGAGGCGTGTTAATAAGAAACGAGGCTTGTTAATAAGAAACGAGGCATGATAATAATAAACGAGGCATGTTAATAAGAAACAAGACATGATAATAATAAACAAGGCATGATAATAAAAAAACAAGGCATGTTTATAATAAACGAGGCATGTTAATAAGAATCAAGGCATGATAATAAGAAACGAAGCATGATAATAATAAGCAAGGCATGTTAATAAAAAACGAGGCATGATAATAAAAAACGAGGCATGTTAAGAAGAAACGAGGCAGGTTAATAAGAAACGAGGCATGTTAATAAGAAACGAGGCATGTTAAAAAGAAACGAGGCGTGTTAAGAAGAAACGAGGCATGTTAATAAGAAACAAAGCATGATAATAAGAAACGAGTCATGTTAATAAGAAACACTAGGCATGTTAATTAGAGACAAGACACGTTAAGAAGAAACAAGGCATGTAAAGAAGAAACAAGACATGCTAACAAGAAGCAAGGCATGTTTATAAGAAACACGGGGTGCTCACAACAGAACCATGGCATGTTAATAAGAAACAAGACAGGTTAATAAGAAACAAGGATGTTAATAAGAAACAAGGCATGTTAATAAGAAACAAGGCATGTTAATAAGAAACAAGGCAAGCACATCACAATGTCGAACAGGAAGGATAGCTTTCACATATATAATATTGTTACGCGCCGTAAAAATGTTACGCGCTTGGGTAGCTGGCTGTTTATATTTGTACTTTTATGTTTTGGTAGCTGACCGTTTATTTTTGTTTACTTTTTATATATATATCTCAGAGAGATCAGTCAAAACTCATATTGACTCCAACATGTGTGTCAATAATTTACTCATTGATCGGGGAAACACAATAAACACAATGATCAGTTCAACTATATATTTTATTTACCTCTAAAGTTTTAATGGTAAAACAATGTTCTCTATATATGTTTATATAACATCTGATATAAATAACTGATCAACAGGTCTGATTATAAAGTAATGATGCTTGAATATTCCAATGCTATTTATGACTATAGGCCGAGGGACTTTAATTCCAAATATACAATCCCTTTTTCTTAACTTTTCAGGTCTATTCAAATAGATCTACTTCAAATAAAATGTTTCACCTACAATGTGTTCTTTTTCTTTATATATGATTCTATATATGTTAGATCTATATCAAGCATTACAGTCGTCTCTCTCCCTGATTTTAAAGCGAGAGGAGCTTATATACCCACACAAGTACACAACAAAACAGTGTGCAGAACACACCAAATAACTGTGCGCACATAAAATACTTGCGTAACACAATTCAAATCTGTGAACACACGTAAACTTTGTGCGCACACAAAACAGGTGTGCACTATCAATATACTATACTTAAATCACTAAAAAGAATTAAAGATAATTATTACTCAGTGTAAATCAATAGATATTTGTAATAATTAAAAGACTCTTACATCAAATTTCCTTTTAATGCCTTTGGTTGGCATAATTTTCTCACACCAATAAGTTGACATCGTTTATGAATGACAGTTTCTAAAAGGTAACTATAGTAAACAACCCATAATCCACTGCAAAAATACATCCCAAGATGACTGACGTGAAACTGATGCACAATACACACCATGAAATATCCAATAAATATACTGCTGAAACAGACGTAACTTAGTCACGGTAAAGTTTACTACCGTGACTCAGTTATAAACATATACTCTGCTGGATATGCAACAAAAATAGGTCAACTTGTGGGAAAGGTGTAAAAAGCACCAAAGGTTGACCAATTCAACTTAAGGATACGTGCTTTCAAAAAATGCCAGGAGACAAGCATGAGAGGCCCTTTAACCCATAATTATGAGGCCCCTATGCCAATGAGGGGCCCTCTATTAAATTAAAAAATATACTAAAATTATTAAAATAATAATATTGTTTTATACAATCAATTGATTCAAAATATTTTGATTGATTTATGCAAAAAAGTATTAACCTAATTTTCTAAATAAAAAAATTCATAAATATGCACTTCTGTTAATGTAATAGAGGCCCACAGGGGGTATTTTGGTAAATTTTATACTAAAACTGAATGTATGTTAAATAAAATGTTCTCTTTGTGAATTATGTGCATGACATTTAAGTATAACGTAACCATGACACTGCTTATGTAATTTTAACTCTTTATTCTAAATAAGAACATGTATTATCTAGTAGTTGAGGCCCTAATAAGGGCATTTAAAATGTTTAAAAATTGTCAAAAAAATAGTTTTTTATAACCTTGTAACCAAGAATCATCTTCAATTCCTATTACCTTTAATTTACAATGATTTTCAAATATGTATAAAAACTGTCATTTTCAACCAAACATAAATTAAATGAGGCCCTTTAAAGGTTTTTTTTTGTAATATTTTTTCGAGCAATTAACCTATTTTCAGACACAACATGTCTCTTTTTTTTCACTCATAAAAATAAGAAAATTAAACAAAGAGAAACAACACATTAAAGAAATTATAACATTTATTACAGTTGTATTACATTAAGTGAGGCCCCTCTTGGGTATATATTTGTACGAACATAAAAGACAGATCACATATTCATGAATTTGTAATTATATTGAAAGTTATATGCACTTATACATGTATACACATTGAACACATACCTAATTCAAAACTGAACATCAAATTACATTGTGCAGCAAGTTTTTTTAACAAACAATTCCTAATAGAGAAATAGTATCAATAAACTTCCAATATTCAATCATTGGGATGGCCTGACTATATAAGAATATTTGTGGGGTTTTCAGTGTGAGATCGAAATTTATTTCATCGCGTGATCTTCGAAAATGGCATTCTCAAGATTGGCCAACAAAAAAACAAATGTTCTTTTTATTTTATGCTTTAGTCATGTTTTACAGCGTTTTAATAGCCAATCAGATATTTCAATTCCTCACGTGTAGCCCCATCTTTACAGACAATTTACTTTAACTCAATAAATACTACGCAAGTGAAATAGTGCACAAGATTTTAAGTAATTAAAAATTGATTATGTTCAAAATATCAGTTTTTTCCAACAATACACGCAAACAAATGAGTCTCAATTGTAAAAAAGTAGTCCCAAAAACCAGTGAGATAACACATTGGTATTCTACTGTTTTCAAACAGTGAGATACCAATTTTATCTGACTGTCGTTGCAAAGCATAACATAAAAACTATTATTGGTTATCCAGTTTCATGTGAAAAATGTCAAATTAGCCTAAATTGTACATAACACGTAACTGTACTTTTAACGCTTATTTTCTCTTTCGCACTGCCCACTGCACATGCATTGCTGAGTACATGGGAGGTTTGCCTTGTTGCACTTGCAATGTCTACGGCATGTTGTTGTACTTTGCATTTGACTAGTTCTTGACAACCTTTTGAAGTCTCAGGGATAGTACTCCAGAACGGAATCCAGTTACCAGATTCTTTAGCCCACACCCACTCAGTGGTCGATGGCAGTACAGCCATCCTAAGGAGCATTTTATCCAAATATGACCGCTCTGGTAGACAGCTCGCAGTATATGCTGGACAAGCGCACTCTGTGATCATCAATTTGTCTATTTCCATATGAAAACATGTTTCCTGGCAGTGTTGACAGTTTCAAAAGCCGATGTTCTGGAGTACATGAGAGTAACAAATCTCTCGAGCATATCAGTATCCTCATCAGTGACTTGCTCAGGGGCTGAAGATAAACGCTTGAATCCAGTGTATATATTTCTGGCATAGGTTTCCACATATTAAACGCACTCTTTTTACCAATGCCATTATATGACAAAACCGTATCACAACCTGAGATTGCAAGAAACAGTAGAAGTCCCCAAGAGGCATCGGGGCCAAGACGCTCAGAAATCATATGTGCTGGTATGTATTGGAAATTCTTGGCATGACCAAATGCATTCCAAAGGCAACAATCAGAAGTAGCAAGTGAACTGGCAATGGCAATGGCTAATACTACAATGTCAGTAATAGTGGCATATTATAAAAGTATGTTTTTGCAATCGCTATTGAAAGCATGCGCTGTGTGGATCATCATCCTGTAATCTGCCTCCTTGAGGTTACATTTATTTCGACGTTTCGTTGCAAACCTTCTCGCCTCTCAACGCTGCCGGTTAGAATCCCACTGGTAGCTCGACTTATGAGAAAGTGTCGATTCTTACGGTTTTCGGGAGGTCTATAGTACTGGTTCTACCCAGGAAGAGTGTGTGGTCTGCCTCCACTACAAACAAATCGACCGTCAAATATAACATTACAGGTGTTGAAAATGACGTAAAACACAATACAAACAAACAAATCTATTTCGCTATCTCCAACATACTTCAGGGCATTCTCTCCATATGTCGAAATGACAGTTTTCCCTATCACAAATTCGAAACCCTCTACACACTTTGAAAGGTACTGATACAATCCAATTTTGTTTCTGGCATTTTGAAGATATGTTTTCCAATTTTGAGGTATCATGGTTGTAGGTAAGACTTTCACAGACTCTGCTGTACCTCTAGTCTGTCTTGTATAGGCCTTCAAACTGTCATCTCGATATACATCCCATACAATGTCAAGTCGTAGCTGCTTTATGATGTACGGCAGAAATACTTTGTTGGCATAGTCTTCGAATGTTGTTATCATATCATTGGCTTTATGTGGGTCAAGTCATTGAACTACAGCTACTCCGTCAATGACAATACAGTCAACAGCTGGGCATTTATTGGTTTTATAACATATTTAGTTCCAATAGATCGGACTTGCTACCGAATTTCATTTCATTGTTCTCAGCCATTGCTGGTCCAACTGTGATTTTCATGAGCGAAGAAGTTATCAACGTCGCCATCTCTATTTTGGCAGGCTTTATTCATTCTGCTGAAGAACAAGTCTATGTCTGTCTTCATGGTCTTCAATTGTCTTTGTTTTAATGATTGTTTTTGTCCTTTAAATATTACGAAATAAGGGTAGGTTGTTTCTAGTGAGCGGTTCATAGAATGACCTTCTCATTGCCTATGTTCTCTGATACCAAATTATCATACTGTTTCCACCTTTTCCCGCTTCTCTCGCAGATCCTATTGCATTCGTTGTCATCATGACTTTCGAGTCCAGTGTCTTTAAGCAGAATCTGTAAACAACAGGAGGAGTGCTGTTATCGCTGGTGTTCTCCTAGATCAAGTACCTGCTTTTGTATGATGACCATGACAAGAAGTCATATTTGTCTATTGTTGACTTGCCAATGTTGTTTTTAACATGTTCTAGCCAGTCCGACTGTAATGTGACAAAACCATTTGGTGGAGGCTCACATCCGTAAATCACTGTGGGTTGCGGAGTGTCAGTCCAAAACGCTGTTGGTGGTACATCTAAGTACTTCTCTGGAAGACACTTCGTAACTGTTCGTCCTTGTAATGATCGTACATGAGGGAATTGGATTCAGAATCCTCAAGATATTCATATACATGTTGTGAAAGTGAGATGGCTGTTCCATGAAAACCATCAGTTGACTTACTGACTGTGGGTTATGGTCTATATTGCATAAGGTTTCCAGTCGTGTAAAGCCCATTTCTGATATTTGGCGGGCACACAATTCCGGTGCCTGGGCCGAGTGGTAAACGTCTCTGAATTGAAATAAATTGCCCCTCATCGCTGTAGGTTCGACCCCTCAGGGGCCTAGGAAACTTTATGTGAGGAAGCTATCCAGTTGGCTTGTGGAACGTCGGTGGTTTCACCCCGGTGCTCGAGCGTGCATGAAAATTGCCCGGAGGGGCAACTGGGGTCTTCCTCCACAATAGGAAGTTGAAAAGTCGCCATATGACCTTAGCTGTTGGTGTGACTATAAAATCCAATTCAATTCAATTCCAAGGTGGCCTGACATGAAAACTATAGTAAGTATCATGTATAACAGCCAAATAAAGTATACACATGGATATCTCTTTTAAACAATAATTACATGCAAATAACGTCTGTGTCAACACTGCCAGTGTCGTCTGCAAAATGTTTGGTAAATGGCGAATTTTAAAAAAGGGAAATAACTGAAATATATCAAACAACAATTTCCTTACAAAGGGAATAAATAAAAATTGTTGTTATAGGATATACATTGTTTTAAATAGTGTTGCTACTAAATTCATATATATTTCTCGGTTTTAGACAATTTAAGTTGATTTATGACAAATAAAATCAATCTTTGAACCTCAATATGGGCGTCACTCGGGCTTGAAATTTAAGTACGGGCCTCATATATGCATTTTATGTTTAAATAAGACCTTATTTAATTACTTACACATGTTAGTGTTGTGTAAAACTATGTTTGAGTAATTATAATACTATATATTTATCAGTAATAGTAACACCTTATCACTGGGCTTAGACAATATCATATGCCCCCTTTGGGGCCTCATTTAAGCAGGAGACAGAGCCTCTCATGATTGTCTCCTGGACTTTTTTTAACAAGCTTGGCCTATAGTATAATCATGCCAAGTTTGGTGATTTTTACACCATTTCCACATTCATGTTGCATATCCAGCAGACTAATACCATCGATTAAAATCACAAATACAACATATCATATCCTGAATGGAGAATTATTGATACTGTTTACTTAACATTTCATGAGCTTGAATTTATCGGCATGTGCGTAAACAAATCCAAAGTAATATGTTAAAAGGTTCATCCTCTAATAACAATAAATAATGTTACATGGACATCTTAATACCAGGATATTACAATATATAGAGGCTATTTGTTGGTTTCGAGCGAATATAGGATTTATTTTCATTGATAAGTGAGAAAACTTATATTTTCACGAGTGCTTTAGAACGATTGAGTATATGTGGGTTTTTTCTCTTCGGGCTGAAATAAATCCTATATTCACGACAAATCAACAAATATTCTATTTATTATATACTCACAACCTTGAAACTTATGCATAAAAAAGATAAAACACAATGTGCCAAAACAATGACGTCAATGACGTCAACAGCGGTATTACGTCATTTCGGTATTTCAAATGTGAATATAAACAATGGAAATATAAGGTTTTATTTTAATCATAAAATCCACTATTTCAGTGTAAAATATATAATATATAAAATTATATATATATACAGAAAAAACTTATACTGATATATTAAACACGCTTATACGACTGACATCGGAGATGAAATTAAACAATTCAATGTATGCTAAATGACAGATGGTTTGCAAACCGTCAACACCAATCATTAAAATGTTTCTTTTGATGAAACTGCATCACAATATCGGTCTCCTGTGGTTTGTTTAATTTCGAAAAGCACTTATTTAAATATTTTTGTATGTTCAATATAAAATTAACTGACTATCTGTCATAGATCGATAGATAAGTCATATACACAGTGCACATGTGTTAAGGTCGATATCGATATAAATATTTTCAAGACATAATCATTCATTTGTACGTTTGTCATAACCCACAGGAATAACTCCATCAAAATGCATGTATTAGTAATGTTATACTGTAATTGATTTACACGGTCTATCTATATGACTAACCTAATTAATTGTCTGATTAAATATTCAGGGCGACAAGAACAAGGTGTGAGTCTAGCTGTGGTATTTCAGCAGCACATATATGATATGGTGTCGTGTTGTTGCGATTCCTGTCGTAGAATGGGCAAAAATGGCATGCACAAACAATCGATTTCCCAGGAAACTAAAGTAATAATAATTAAAGAATAATAAAAGAATAACAATAATAGTATGTATTTACAAGCTAAGTCCGTTTAGTATTTACACGTTTCCAAATAAGTGAAGCAGTGCTACATAGTATGCCTTTGCTATATAATGCAGTAAAACTAGTGCAGTTAAACACAACAACATGCAGTATCGACGGCAACAACAACATGCAGTATTGACGGCAACAACAACATGCAGTATTGACGGCAACAACAACATGCAGTATCGACGGCAACAACAATATGCAGTATCGACATAAGCATACATTTTGCATCCTGAATTTCTAAGGGTGAAAAATCTTCACACTTTTATCATTTTTATTTCTCTATAATGACTTTTATTAAAGAACTAAAAAAAAACTATCAAACCTTTACAATTAAATCATCACATCAAGCAATACATGTATCTGTACGATATACCACACACACCGAAATATGTTTCAAATTAGTAATATGAAATATACGAAATGATATGTCTAGGTAATTTCGACAGGGCAGCAGTTGAAAAAATACAAAGATATTTATGTTCCACAGGCGCAGTGAACACCTACAGTATTTTAAATTAAACATATACTGAAAGGAAAAAGAAACGCAGGGTGCGTATTTCCGCTATATATTGCATATACTGCACACTTAATTCCATATATATTCCAAGGAAATCCCAAGATGTTTTGTAAAAAGAAGTGCTGTTAGTTAGAGAAAGGACACAAATGTGATGTTGTAGACGTTTTAATCACAGTACACGTTGTAACAAGAAATTCATAAATGCTGAAGTTCCTCTTTGCCAGTTCAGTACTGTATTTAATGTTAAGTGATTGCAACATTTAAAGCCAAGTGATTGCAACATTTAAAGCCTAAGTTTGCTCACCTGCTTGAACCAAATGCGCATTCTGACAATAATGAAACTTTAAAGGGGTAACCATTGGTGTGTTCAGTGCTGTTTAAACCTTCTTTCTAAAAGGACAGGCCTAATGTTGCCCTGTACCATTCGATTAGCAGTAGCATATTAAACATAAATACATAGCGGAAAATACGCACCCTGCGTTTCTTTTTCCTTTCAGTATAATAGCATGCTACGATTTGCACTGATTATGGTTAAGGAAGAGACTGATATTTCAATGCCCCTGTGATGTCTATACAAAAAACATCGAGTGAAACTGTAAAAATCTAATAATTACAATTCCCGTAGTGCTCATTGATCGACTGGCTTGACAATGGTATCGTAGCTAAATTAATACAAACATCTGCCTCACCGTACAGCTCAGGGGTTTACTGTGTTCTCTGAAAGCTGCATTTCCTGCTCGACTTTTATTCTTATTTTAAATGTGGCCCTATATAAGCATATGTAAGACTGTGACGTGCCCCTATATAAGCATATGTAAGACTGTGACGTGCCCCTTTATAAGCATATGTAAGACTGTGACGTGCCCCTATATAAGCATATGTAAGACTGTGACGTGCCCTATATAAGCATATGTAAGACTGTGACGTGCCCTATATAAGCATATGTAAGACTGTGACGTTTAAACACTGTTTATAGAGGATTATAAGCTAATACTACATGTAAAATATTAATATCTTGAAACATATAGTTCTAGGGAAGACGTTTAACGATGTTCCTATATAACGATATGTAAAATTGTAATACTTGGTAGAAGGTTATAACGTTAAAGTTGCACGCACTATTAGATATGAGAGCTCTTTACCTTTTGGTTTCTTTGTTGAAAATTTTCCTTGTAAGCGGCGGGACCAAATTTAACCTGAGTTTCACTACTTGAACCAGCATCGTAGAGAACCATAGGTTTATGCTACTTGCAAAATATTAGACCTCTATCTATTGCAAATTTAGAGAAGAAGATGGGTTAAAAAAATTCTAATACAACTTTGTGTAAACTATGATCCTGGGGTTGTAGCCAGATTTGATCATAGGGTCACCAATTGAACACAATTTTAATTTAGTAGAGATATCTAACCGTATGATACATGAACTGTTTGAGAGCAAAGAAACAATAGAGAAAATACCTCTAGAACCGACTTAAGTCGTACTAGTATTCTGCTTTAAAGTCACAACAATTGGGCTTGTAAATGATATCGAGTAAATATAGTTTAATATGGTGTCAAATATATGGCATTAATAAAATGGAGACAATACTATCGAGGAAACTGTTCCGCTGCCTATGTCCTATTTAATAATAGGCAATATCCTTCGGCGGCAAAACGGTCCGTTGCTTATACTTATGGAAATGTTTGATATTATTAGGCGCCTGTGCTTATTCGAACATACAACAACACGAATTCCCCGAAACACGCACGGCTTGCTATAGTTCGGCGATACGTGTTATGATATCTGTACTGTTATTGCATACTATATGTATAATGTGTAAACCTACCATCCGTTAACATTTATTAACCCTCCGTTGTTGGTTGTGAAGAAGGCATTTTTACATATTGAAACAGGAATGACTGTTTGTCTTGCTGGATGCCCACTGTCGTTAATTTTATTAATTACACGCTGTGGAAAAATTAAATGTTACTTCATTCTTTTTAATTTCACGGGAGAGCGTGCATATTTATAATTGTATCCTCGCTTTGTAATCATTCAAGTTAGAACGGCCTCCCCGGTGATCAACCAATCCCTTCTAAGAGAAAAATAAAATTCAAAGCTTAGAAAATTCTGG
The DNA here is from genome assembly GCA_037043455.1 of Cyrtodaria siliqua. Taxonomy (NCBI): domain Eukaryota; kingdom Metazoa; phylum Mollusca; class Bivalvia; order Adapedonta; family Hiatellidae; genus Cyrtodaria; species Cyrtodaria siliqua. Next base: position 198,723 of record JAWPHD010000702.1, read on the forward strand.
TTTGCATATAATTCAAACATTGTGCATGTATGATTATTAAACAATATGCCATTTCTTTTCGTGCTTGTTACTTTATTCTGTTTTAAAGGATCTCCCGTTTCAGTATATATTATGTCATTTTAAATATGGCTATGATTTTCAATAGGAGACTGACAATATCTAACTAATAGTGCTTTCAAAGACGCAGATCAACTAGGCTACAACGTGAGTTAATATATAAAATATGCATTAATACTAAGATAAAAGTAGTTTGCAATCCGAAATCCAATACCAGCTAAGATTGTATTCAATTTGTTAAAATTGGAACACAATCGGTCTCCTATGGTTTGTTTAATTTCTAAAAGCTATCATCTTATTGGCTCATGCATGTAAGATTTAAAGATAATAAAGTATTTGCTTGATGCTTAAAGCACTAATGATCGTGTTAACGTCAGCACACTGTGACACGACTGAAACATTCCCACGAAGTGCTTGTTTGTAAATCTCGTATATATGGCACGACTGAAACATTCCCACGAAGTGCTTGTTTGTAAATCTCATATATATGCATGTTATATTGTATCCATTCTACATTTGAAATTCCAACCAGCCTATAGTATCGATGAATGTTTGATTGATTGGGTGTGCTAAATTATACAACAACATAATGACAATTCCTTTAGTATGCATTTGACCTTTTTTGATATGTGTTGGTACGTGATTATTTTTATGGGACGGTATACAAATAACAGATTTATTATTATTATACATAAACACACCCAATAGATTTGGTGAGATTAACAATATGTATGAATTGATTTAAAAAACTGATGTCTTTTAAAAGTTGTTCATTGCATGCTTCTGACAGTTGGCGTAGCAGTTTAATACTCGGATGATGTGTATGTTTTTTAAGATGTAGGGATTTTTGCTATAACAACATCATACACTTCAAAATTGTATACTATTGCTCGTATATACTATTTGTGTATTTTATACGTTTAGCTTATTTGACGGCCTGAATGGAGAATAATCGATGTGAACTGATTATGTTCCCTTCATTCAATCAAGCATTTACTATTATTATTAAAGAATAATTATTATCATTATTATTACTATTATTGCTATCATTATTATTATTAGTAATAGTAGTAGAACCCTCCCACTTTTTCCCATAAATTAGGAGTTAAAGTTAACCCGTCCGTCCGTCCGTCCGCGTTCGTCGTTTTGTCAGTTCGTTCGTGTGTAACTGACACTGTCTCCTCTTATACATTTAAAGGTACAAACTCAAACGTTGGTGTATGATTGTAATATATGTGTAAATGTGCACATGTGTAGTAGATGTGTCGTACCTCCCCGGGGAGCGGGCTCGGTGGGTGTGGCTAGTTTTACATAAAAAGTATAATTACTTATACATGCCTAAATGTAGGAGTATGAAATGTTGTATGTATTGTCGTTGTTTCAGGGGTCAATATATAGGGGTCAATATATGTATTACGTGTATTTGTGCGTGGATTCCCAGGGTCGTGCCCTTTGGTAAGATTTAAAGGTTTATGCGGGGTCAAAATTCATGTTTTCATAATAGGGTCATGTTGCATATCAAATTGAATGCCATTGCAACAATCGTCTAATTTCAAATTATATTTAATGCTTGTTTTCTGCTTTTGCTGTTTGCAATAGAGTTTGCAACACAGAATTCAAACTAGCACGGTGTTATTCCCGGCTCAAGTATGAATACATACCGCTAATAAAAAAAATGCGTGGATATGCGATGGCGCGTTATCAACTTGCTTATTATTTGTATTGGTAAGTGTAAATGTGAGGCAGCTGTGAAATATATAAATTGTTACCAAAAGCACATCAACCTCGCATTACGTCAATACAATTCATATCGTTCTTTAAGTTGCATGATAGTCTGGATGAATTCAAGTGTTTCATGCGCCTGTTATATGTACCAATCATTTGGGAATTGTCAAAACAAAACAAGTAGCTATAAAGTTTGTAAGTTATTCGTCTGGATGTGTCAGTGAACGGCAGCCACTTTATTGCACATCGATGAAGACAACAATATACACGTTTCTTTGGATGGCAGGGTTCTGTCAATGGTACACTTTCGGTTCGACTTTATATTACTTCCAAGGGATCCACTTGTCAGTATTTATTTGCAGCTTGTCTTTACTATTTTACCCTCTTTTTTACGAGCTAAATTTGCATTGCAGTTTGTTTGTGTCTCCTGCGTATCATGGCAAGCACACACTTAGGGATCGCTTTGTCCGTCGTCATTGCTCGTCGTCTGTCGTCCGTCGTCCTTCCGTCTTACTGTAAACTACAACCTAATATTGGCGATAACTTAAAACAAATTTGACCTGTGCTCATGAAACTTCACGCACGTCTTCATCTTAACCCAATGAATGTTCTTACATATGTCCAATATCTCTGCCTTTTATTTTGGAAGAGTTATGCGCTATTTCATAAAAGATTAATTTTCGACCTAATTAAGCTCATAACTGGTCATAAATTATGAGGAATTTGAACTATGTTATGTAAACATTATTTCTTATCAAGTGAATGTAAATATTAGGAGTTATTCCATTGTTAGCATTTATTCACACCTTTATAAAAATGAATGACACATTTATCATGTTATGTAGAAGTTTATTCTGTATATTACTTTAATTTAAAGGCCCAACTAGATGGAGCTGCGGCGGTTTTTTTTTTATTTAAATTTGTACATAGTTAAATCAGGGACACCTTTTTCAAAATATTGAAAATTCCACCTCATAAAAAAATTCAATATTTGGCATAGAAGTAGTCTGATATTAAACAATTGTATTATTTCAATCACCTCGCCATTTTTGCGTCAGTATATTTACATCTTCACGTAAACATAGCATCGCATTATAGCAGTTTGTTTTTCAATCAATCAATAAAACAGTTAAGCAGAATCACTGCCAAAAGAAAAGCATTGATGCAAATAACCGGGTCTCCATAGGCATGTTTGATGTTTTGTTCTAATTGGAAAAATGTTACTTTACTTTAGATATATCACAAGCGTAATTATTCTGTACCCAATTTGGTTTTCGCTATTAGAATTCAAGTACGTTATTGTCAAAAACGTTGAAAAGACAGTTAATAAAGACAAATACGTAGAACAGGCCAGACAATTACTGCTGCTACTGGGCAATATCATGGTGTCACCTTTATGGGCATCTGAAATAAATATAAAGTTTTAATCATGTTAGTGGTTACACTACATAGTTATACAAGCTTGCGTATGAACCCTTTTTACATATTTGAAACATTTTCAATGTCTACGAATACGCCATATAAATTGTACAACGTTTGTAAAGAAGATTTTAGTGTTACTCATCTCTTGTGGTTAGTGGAACTCGATTTAAACCTGAAAATCAGGCAGCGTTAACAACTAAATTAAACGACCGTAATTCAGTGTTGGATTTAAACCTCCTGTTCATCAAAGAAATAATTGTTTGCTCATTATTAACTAGCCAAAATTTTGTTAAAACAATTTTGTCTACGAAGTTTGATTGCAAATCAATATCATTTAGTTGTTTCGTAAGCAAACTAAACCAGCTTCGTTAACGGACACATTGTCGGACTCTGTTTAATTTTCTGACCAAGTATTTGAAAGTGGGATGCAAAAAGTTACTGCGTAAACACACTGATATTTTTCTATTGAACTTAACCAAGGGCAATACCGTTCAAAAAATGCATATGCAAAAACCGAAATCTAAATAAATAAGGAATTTGGTAAACTTAATTTGCCATAGGCAATGGTCATAACTCTGCTAAACATCAGTTGATATGCTCAGTGTCAAACTCTTATCAACACAGTTTTTAGTACAAGTTGTTTTATATTTGATTAAAGTCAGATAAAATTTAGTAAGTTATTGCGTAAACAAACTGATTTGTCATCAGTCATCCATCATATTCCCGTTAAAAACTGTCTTTCCAAGCTTAGTAATGTCAGATATCACTACCTACAGTTATTGCGTAATATTTCTCTTATGTAATTTAATAAATGTCAATAAATCTTCTTTTTTAGCACATTGTCGGCAATGAACATTTCGTTCAGCAAAACAAAAAACGTAAGTTTGAGCAAAAAATCAACAAAAAGAAATATAATTTAGAAGATGTAAATAATTTAAAATGTACTGAACTTCAAATGTCCCCAGTATTTTATTGAAACACATGTTACCATAAACTTCGTAAAACCTTTGCAAAATTTTATTATCGTAACCCTGATCTTCTTTCCAAATATAAAAGTAATTTAAGGATTCTTCTGCGACAAGGACTATCCCAACCTGACTTCTATGGTGATGTGATTTATAAACTTCGTCAGATTCTTGGTCATCACTTTCCTACTATCTTTGTTAAACTTGTTAAAAGTTTATCAAAAGAGGTTATGACCCTATCATTTTGCAACGTACTGCATGCTTGGTGGTGGACCCTTTTACAGTTCGCCACTATGCTTTCCTCTTTAATTGTACCATGACCGGACAGGCTGTGGACCCTGTGATGACGCCTACCTAAAGCCCATTGGGACGGTGGCGTTTGCTATTTGTCCATGATCTTTCTTGTCGTGCCCTTAATGGTGTATTCTCTTGTTGCTTTGGCTTCTGCCAAGCCATTGAGTACCTTCATTGTGGCTTTCTAGGCTATTGTTTTTTTGTATTATATTTACACGAGCATATTTGTGTTTTACTTATATTGCTTATTGATGCTGCCTTGTAGGTTAGAGATTATATCATGGCGGAGATTTCTTTATTTACACTGTCCTGTTTTAATGGGATGACAGTAGGGTTAGTGTGAGGTTTTGCCTTCTCGTTTGTCTGTTTGCGAGTTTGTTTTTGTGTTTTGTGGTTGACTGTCGTCCTTGAAGGCTGCTTTTCCTGTCCTATATTTGTATCTTTCTTTACGTCCATAAGCAATATGTTTCAGAGGATTTAATGAGAACTATATGTGTAACCACGTGCAATGGTTGTTGTTTTCATATGTATTCTTACATTTCTAACCACACACTTCATTGATGAACATACTGTGATATATATATATATAGCAGTTCTAATATGCCAGATATGCTGGATTTTGCGAGTTTATCCATGTATTATAAGCTTTCCAACACCTACATTTTGTTCCATGTTGTTTTAATATACCACCTACCTTTGGACCAATTTTAAGTAGGTACCGTCCTATTTACTTCATCTACGTTCTAATTTTTAATATTAAATTAAAACCAGACTTACATGAGTGTATAGTGTGTACTGAGAATGCATTGTATAGGTCCGTATATACAATCCTTTTATTACTTGACTAACATTGTTTGAGTAATTATGATAAACAACCAACGATTTCAGTTAACGTTTATGAAGGAACTCAATAACATAAGAACCGGATGCTAATTCACTGCGGGACAAACTTCATCGAATGCCCGGGCTCACGTGTTATACAATTAATTAGGCTATTTCCCTGAAATAACATATGAACGTAATTTCGAGCAGTTATGTTATCAAGATGTTAAAGTAATAAAGGCCCTCAAACACAATTTAGAGATTAGATCATGGCGGGGATTTCTTTATTTACACTGTCCTATTTTAATTGGATGACAGTAGGGTAAGTGTGAGGTTTGGTGCACCCTAGAACCGATGTAAACCCCCAGTGGCCTACTTTGCCACTGACCGTTCCAAGGCGGTAGCCCTATTGTCAACCCTTTTGTGTTTGTGATGTCGTTTACATTTATTATTACTTTTACCTTCTTGTTTGTCTGTTTGCGTGTTTGTTTCTGTATTTTGTGGTTGACTGTCCTCCTTGAATGCTACTTTCCCTGTCCGATCTTTGTATATCTCTTTGTAGCACGACGTGCTAGATGTACACATCAGCACAGAAATACAAGAGTTCACATGTAAGGGATGCTTGTGCGTTAGCGTGTGCATTCCAAAACAGATAAACTTTTCACTGCTACCATGTGTAATTATAAAATTGCGTTATCAAAGTGAAAAACTTAAAATAACTGTTCATTGCTACCTTATCATGTGCAATTATGAAAATCATATAAAACCGAATAGGCAATGTTTTACGCATGCGTAAAATAGCTGCCGAGAGTATATAGTGTTAAATATGGGTAGGAACTGGGAACAAAGTTTAACATAATAACAGATCCAGTCACGTGTGTTAAAACAATGTAGAAATAAGAAAGAGAAAAACAGAAGAATGTTGTCACGAAGACGTAAACATGTCACAACCGTTTTTTCTTAATAGACACTTTCTACCCATTTTTTACCATCAGTTGTTCCTACCAAACACCCAACGTTTAGAATCAATGTGGACGACCTCGCTTCGTTCTGGTCAAATGCTTGACATGCATTACATATTGATTACGTATTCACTTTTGTAGCACGACATGCTAGAAGTACACATCAGCACAGAACTACAATTGTTCACATGTAAGGGGTGCGTGTGCGTCAGCGTGAATTACAAAACAGATAAACTGTTCACTGCTACCATGTGTAATTATAAGATTGCGTTATCAAAGTTAAAAACTCAGCGAAATTGTTCATTGCTACTTTACCATGTGCAATTATGAAAACCATATAAGAAATATAAAAAGATCGGACAGAGAAAGTAGCATTCAAGGAGGACAGTAAACCACAAAACACAGAAACAAACACGCAAACAGACAAACAAGAAGGCAAAATCAATAATAGATACAAACGACAAGAGTCGCTGCCGGAACATAAGAAACATCTCAGTATGTATCCAGAATTGTACTGAACAACCACAGCAGTTGCAGCTAAAGAGAAAGCCAATCTTGGGTACGACCAGTAAACCCGATGGACGAAAGCTCATGCAACTACCTCCCTTGGTCGGGGTTTTAGTATGTGCAACCCAAGAGATTGTCCAGTAATCGCAAAAGGGAAACGTGAATCTTAATGACTGACTGTAGAGAGGTCAGCCACTAAACACGTACCCTTTTCTGACGAACTTTCTGATTAATTGTATAAAGTGGTCAGGAAATCTGCCAGATCCCTTTAACTAACGAAGTTTATTGACCCCATCTCCATAAAATAAGGGCTGTGATATTTCTAGTCGCAGGAGAGTTTTAAGGTTGGTGTTGTACTTCTCCAATAGGTTCTTGTTGCGGCGGTAGAATTTTGACAAAGATCTACGTAGTTTGTGATAACGAAAACCCTGCTGAAGAGGTTTACTTGTAATAACTTATTGAAGTCTATAACATCATTACAAGCTCTAGCAAAACGAATGAGCTGGAAGATATGATGTAGCACGCACGAGGTAGATCCCCATCCAGGTGTGGATAGTTAAAGATGTTAAAGTTAAAGTAATCTCTCCTATCATAGATTTAAGTATGTTTGAAATCATTAGAAATCGAGAGTTGAAGATCGAGGAATGCTGCTTCAGTATCCGAACTGTTGGCTTTTTTCAACATGAGCTCTGGTGGATACATGTTAGTAACCATATGAGCAAAGAACTGATTATCAATATTGAGTATGTCATCTAGATACCGAGATGGATTAGTAAACGCATCAATAACTTCACTGTGGCTAATATGAGACAAACTCAACATAAACTCTCTTCCATAGCAGTATAAAAACAAATCTGCGACAAGTGGGTGGCACTCAGTTAGTACCCATAGGAATACCAACAACCTGGCTATAAACAGTTTTACCGTATCTTATAAAGATATTATCGAGAAGGAAAGATAACGCTCTACAAACATCGGAAACATGTCCGCAAATTATAATAATCAATCGGGGCGTTTGTAAAGAAAGCCCTGACATTATTACAAGCTAGAAAAGTTGTACCTTCTCTAGCAAATGTCTTTTGAATAAGCTGATGCAATTTAACTTTGATTAGATTATGTGGTAGTGTATTATATAGCGTTGAAAAGTCGTAGGTGCTTAGAAAAGAGGCAGGACAATGCTTACAACGTAGTTTATCAAGGACTTGATTCCTGAGTTTTCAAAAGCCTTTCTGCCATATTTAATAGCGTGTTCTTTAATCGCGGAAAGTCAGGAAGTCAATAGTTTTGATATATTGGTCGTGGTTCATGAACTTGAATTAGCAATAAAACGTGCTTTGTATCCAATGTTGTGGAATTTGGGTATCCAGTACATTGTAGGGAGCCTCGTCTGCTTACTATTTACAGAAACCTTTGTAGTTTCCATAAAAGTCACATGCTGGGAAACAATGTCCTTCTCCAGCAAATGTGTTGTTAGATAAGCAGCTCTGCATTCAATGTATTGATATAATGTAATCGTCCGACTAAAATTATATTGCTGGAAGCTTTGTCTGAAGGAACTAGAACACATTTAGTATTCAGATTCTGAATACCCTTCTTAATGTGTCTTAAACTGTAAATAGACGACCGCGGAAGCAGAGATGGATTTGATTTGTTAAATAATAGACGTAATTCAATAATTTCAGAAATTGCTTACATCCAAGCAGTAAGTGCATGTTTATCTGAGTTTTGCGCATACACCACTCAATACAAAAGTCCGTTAAAGAACCCGCAATTTCATTGCAACAGGCATTAAAACCAATATCTGATGGAGGGCGCTACTTAAGACGTTTGGCAATTAATTGCCGGATCCTCTTAGCCTCAATAACATCAATATTGCCAGTGAGAATGTAACCGGCAGGTTCAAAACACAATTTAGAATTTTGACAATCTCATTCAGTAGGATTAGGTGTCTCGATTTCAAGAAAAGAAATTATCCTGTTATAATTGAAAATAAGATTTCTACTTATAATAGTAAAATAACCACTTATAATAGTTTTTGCTTTAAAAATAATAATATTATAACTATGAGTTTGGCGGCATTTGCGTGATTGCTTTGCGATACTATTCACAAAAAGGGTATTAGTGGCCTAGTAAAGGTGTTCTACCTAACACTATCCAGGAGTAAGGCTTCATCAAAGTTGGTATTATTTGATATCAGCCGTGTCTTCGACAGTGGTATCTTTCATTAAACGTTCGGCACTTTTAAACGACGTGTTTGTATATGCATTAGTTTCTTATTACCACTTTTACATGTTGTATTCTGTATACACAGTTTAATTAATGTACACATATTTACCATTTACCATGTAAAATCGAATTAAATTAACAACTGACTTCATATGGATATAAAATATCTTAAGCAGAATATTGTATATACTGTTATTGTTTTAAAGTATATTCAACTGTATGTGTATATTATACAATTATGGACTTTTCAGCTGTTATACATGATGTGATATGCACCAAAAAAATCATTATTGACCGAGGCGATGTGATATGCACCAAAAAAATCATTATTGACCGAGGCGATAGCCGAGGTCAATAATGATTTTTTGGTGCATATCAACATCATGTATAACAGCTGAAAAGTCCATAACTGTTTTATTATATAACCCTCAATTTACAATTATATAAAACAGGTCAATATCAAAAAAACAATTATATAAAACAGGTCAATATCAAAAAAACAGGTCAATATCAAAAAAACAGGTCAATATCGCTAGACATTTTTTCTAAAAAATTACTTTTTAGCCAATGAAAACGCGTCTATTTATAGGTTATATAATAAAAGTTAATGTGTGTGTATGAGTGACATAATTTAATTCACGTTTAGATGCATTCTACTGCAATAACGTCATTACAACCTCTGCAGTGTTGTTAATTCCCATGGCGATATGTTTGCTTTGTGCTACAATTATTATAACAGCTGCTGTTTAAGTTTTCCAGTACCACTTCACATCGTGACATATATAAGTATGGCATACAGAGCATTTTAGAGGGTAAAACACAAAAACCCTTTTCTTTTAAATTGCCCTTAATTGCTACGGCACTACAAACTTGACAGTTTACTGCACACTTGTGGCCCACTTTCTTTGCTATTTCCCCCAGTTTTAATTTCTAGAAAGTATGTCTACATTAGCGTGCGTGACTTTTACAGTGTAATAAAAGGAGTTCATAAAAAATGTTACCATTATTTCCGTTGCTTGTAGTTCAGTGTATGATCGGCCCGTATTTATGTGACTTGGTGAGGTGTCACTATCTGTGTCTACGGCGTGGTATTCCAGTGTGACATCACTATACAGTTAATTAATGAGCCCACAGCTATAATTTAGTTGACAACTTCTTTATCTGACTTGAAGACTGTTTTAGAGCTTGTAGTCGAGTTGATGACATTAACAGTCGTAACATTTGTATTACTTTATATAATAACGTACTCCATCATTCATGTCTACCGTTACTTCGAAAAATATTTGATACTTAGTAAGATTTTTGGTCATGATCGCTTTTATACTATCTGTATTAAACGTTACAGCCAGTTATCAAGAGAGATTATGACCCTAGTATCATTTTGCAGTATTATCTTGCCGTTCTCTTCATGGGTAATTTTCTTATTGCTTTAGCTTCTGTCAAGTCATTGAGTATTTGCTTTGTGGCTTTCTGTGCTTTGATTTTTATGTTCATATATGCATGAGTATCTTTGTTATAAGCTTATATCGCCTATTAAGGCTGCCTAGATGACTAGAGGATATATCTTGGCAGAGATTATTTTATTTGCACTGTCCCATTTTATTGGAATGACAGTAATGTGTGAATGACGTTTGGTGCCCCGTAGAACCTGGTTTAAACCCCATCGGCCTTATTGCCACTGGCCTAGACGATACCCATATTGTCGACCCGTTGGTGCATCATACTTATTTTTTCCTTGTAACTGGTGTTTGTTTTGAACGTCTGTTTTTGGCTGACTGTTATCGGTGAGTTCTACATTTCTTGTTCGACTTTTAAACTTTTAATAATCTCGACTATAGTAAAAGAAGAATAAATCAATAAAACAAATGCATAAGGAAATACGTATGTATTTTGATTGTCATTTTGTCAGCATAAGATGTTTTACTTCCATTTGTGATGGCAAAACTGCTCTCTTGTGCAATGACATTTATCTCAGGCTGGATTGTTGTGTAACTGTCTCCTATTGAGTTCATGCATGTGTCAAATGGTAAAATGCATTTTCATGAATTCGGTGTTTGGAATTAAACCAGGAGTTGCACGATTTATTCATCGTGCGGACCTACGTTGCCATTGTGTTCGGACGCTGTGGTTTCTATAGGACACTATATCTCATTTATTCATTATTAAACTGTATTTTCTGAATGAAACAGAATTCATCAGCTCCATTTTACGCAAGTGCAAACTGATGTTCTTGTGTCTGTGTTTCTGCCTTGTGGTGAATGTGGTTTTGTTCCCGATTATGTAGATTTCCTAATTATCACCATATTCATCCAAAATTAGACTGCTTTCTTGTTCACTCGTTCCCTTTCTTGCTTGACTCACAATAAAGTATGGTTTTGAGTTGAAATATCTCTTTGCTGGATTTTGATCCATTGTGCCTTCTTCCGTCTAATTATAAGTTATGTATTCTACTTCGTCTGTAACGATAAAATTGTTATTAACAAGACGCGATGCGTTGAATGTCCTGGTTCAACAATTTAATCAGAAGTCGATGATGCAAGAGACGATTAATTCATGAACTCAGTGTCTTCAGAGACCGTCTAATATGTATTAGCGTGTTACTGTCCTTAACGCCTTAATGTCTACACGATTCACCTAATAAATCTATCTCTGCAGAAGACAGTGTTGATTTTATATCAAGATATATTATGTTCGTTAATATAATACAACTTTAAACTCATAGCAGCTTTTTTTGCCACTGACAGTTTCAATGCGGTAGCCCTATTGTGAACCCTTGTTGTGTTTGTGACGTCATATGACTTTATTCTTTGATAACTTTGCCATTCCTGTTTGTCCTTTTGCGAGCTTTCAGGGATAATTTTAAACAGGCATATTGTATAATTTCTAAAAGTGTAACTTTTGGAGCAAATGCTCCTATACCGATTATGTTAAAACTTTTAAAATAAATCTTTCACCTCTTTGTTTACACTCTGCGTCACCAATACAAATTCCACAAAATAACTCTTCATTTCTTAGAACTAAACCATATGTACGCCTTACAACTTAAACCTTCAGTTGGTAAACTCGTTTCATGTTCCTTCTAATAATATTACTAGGATTTTTAATAATGGCTCAAAAGTTGCCGTAACTCCTCTAGGATCACCTGTTTTGAGGAAATACCATATAAAGAAATATAAAAAGATCGGACAGGGAAAGTAGCATTCAAGGACGACAGCAACCACAAAACACAGAAACAAACACGCAAACAGACAAACAAGAAGGCAAAAGTAATAATAAATGCAAACGACATCACAAACACAAAATGGTTGACAATAGGGCTACCGCCTTGGAACGGTCAGTGGCAAAGTAGGCCACTGGGGGTTTAAACCGGTTGTAGGGTGCACCAAACCTCATACTGTCATCCCATTAAAACAGGACATTGTAAATAAAGAAATCCCCGCCATGATCTAATCTCTAACCAACCAGGCAGCATCAATAGGCAATATAAGTAAATCACAAATATGCTCGTGTAAATATAATACGCAAAAACAATAGCCTAGAAAGCCACAATGAAGGTACTCGATGACTTGGCAGAAGCCAGAGCAACAAGAGAATACACCATCAAGGGCACGACAAGAAAGATCATAGACAAACATCAAAGCCACCGTCCCAATGGGCTTTAGGTAGGCGTCATCATAGGGTCCACAGCCTGTCCGGTCATCGTACAATTAAAGAGGAAAGCATAGTGGCGAACTGTAAAAGGGTCCACCACCAAGCATGCAGTACGTTGCAAAATGATAGGGTCATAACCTCTTTTGATAAACTTTTGAACACGTTCAACAAAGATAGTATGAAAGTGATCATGAACAAGAATCTTACGAAGTTTATAAATCACACCACCACAGAAGTCAGGTTTTGATAGTCCTTGTCGCAGAAGAGTCCTTAAATTACTTTCATATTTGGAAAGAAGATCAGGGTTACGATAATAAAATTTTGCAAAGGTTTTACGAAGTTTATGGTAACGGTAACCCTGATTGAGTAGCTTTTTAGTTGTACAAAGATTACGAATATTAAAGTTCTCAACTCGAGTACAAGCTCTTGAAAAAGGAATAAGTTGAGATAAATACACCCCATAAGAAGTTTATCAAAAAGCTACTCAACAAAATAAACAAACATACTAAACAAAAAGCGTACTCACGCCAAGCAAACATGAACATTCGTCGTTGAGTGTATTCATATGATTAACCCTTGACTTAACAATACTGTACATTGATTGTATTACATCCAGAATTTCCTCCCTTACCCCTTACCTCAAATTTACCATAAAATATCCCGGACTACAAAACTAAAGGCCTTTGTAATTCAACAAATGCACAGTAGAGTGTGCCCTTTTGAATTAAAATGTATGTGTTATGAGGTCAAAACATTATCTGCGGTGGTCGTTCCCCTTCGGAAGCATATGCCTCAATATAGACATGAAACAGCTCTGCCCACTGAGTTAATCTGTTGTTAAGTAACCTAGAAAAAGGTTTTCCCACAGTACGGAGGAGTGTTATACCCCTATAATTGCTTGGGTCCCTTGAATCGCCGCTTTTGAATAGCCCTCACTCCATGAATCTGGGATATAGCCTAGAGATAATCATGTGTTGAATATTTTATTCAAGTAAGGTAAAATAGTTTCAGATCAATGTTTATAAGATAAAGAAGGATAAAAATATCGGACAGGAAAAGCAGCATTCAAGGACAACAGCAAAACACAAAAACAAACACGCAAACAGACAAACGAAAAGGCAAAAGTAATAAAAAATGCAAACGACAAGGGTTGACAATAGGGCTACCGCCTTGGAACGGTCAGTGGCAAAGTAGACCACTGGTGTTTAAACCGGTTCTAGGGTGCACCAAACCTCACACTTACCCTACTGTCATCCCACACCAGGACAGTGTAAATAAAGAAATCCCCGCCATGATCTAAACTCTAACCAACAAGGCAGCATCAATTACTTGAAGTTCGCCGTTAAGGTATCTCTCATTGAAATAGCTTACATCTTAGTCCACTTGATAAAATTGACTATCCGGGTTATTAATGGCTTTAAAGTATAAATAAAACTGACTGGCAGATATGTTACTTGCGGTAGAACACGTTGACGATCCTTTTAATAACTTCCAATAATCAGGTGCATTTGAAACACTTGTCTCGGGCAGTTTAACCGTATTCTTTTGTTTACATTCAAAGCGTTTTTTCTATATGAAATATTCTACAAAATACCGAAAACAAGGTATATATACGTTTTAAAGTCGTTCAGTATATATCACTGTTGGTAGTATTCACTTACCATATCATAAAAATAGTAGCTGTGTGTGCGTATATGTTTATTTGTATTGGGAATTTAAGGGAGCAAAATTTGTTTTAAAGTCTCATCCGAATGACTCAGCAGGTGTGACATGTTGTTAAGTATTTCGATAATTAATCAAATTCGGTCCCGTAGTGACTGGAATAGAGCGCACTGCCCCAGATTACTAAACCGAGGTTCTAACCACGGCTCCACATATAAATATTTGAAAAAGCAAGGTGTTTACACGTACGATATATTTTTAAGTAAACCTTGATCTACATATCCTTCTTCATATCTATTATGCTCCACCTTTAACATTAATACGACATTCACTTAACACATGCGCCATCCCACTTAGGCGGCTTAGGTTTTTCTCCTGCCTTGACAGTTCAGAGCTATTGCCTTTGATTACCTTGTCAAAATAAGAGAATTGCACCCTGTAAGATAAATTCAGTAAGTAAACGGCCTCTGATATCACCAAATATGTGTAATGAAAACAATCATAAGTACATAACAGTATCGGCCATATTAAGTGTTCGCACTGATATTTATAATTAATGAGTTTAAGAAGCCGGTGTTTGTAATTACTACAATAATTGTAAATCATACCTTTAAGATAGGTCGTTTAATAACAGCGATTAACGTTTATATAATAACGCGCATCACCATGCTCATACTCGTGATTATGCATACCACATGTCGTGTATAGCAACAAACATAATAGCTTAGTCGCGAATGTTTAGGAAATGTCTCTATGTTTAGTTTTCCATTTCCATCAATATGCAAACAATTAAAACGCTATCATACAATACGTACAACAGTTACTGTTATTATCTGGTGTACTGACGTGACTGCGGATGGAGAATAAGCATTAACTAAGATTATATTGGGATGTACTCCTGCAGACGTATACGTTCTTAACATAGAATACAATATATTAAAGCGGATTAAAAAAAAACATGCCATCAAGACAAGCTGAAGTCAGTTTAACAGGAAAAGTTGATGTTAATAAATATATTCCGTTAAACATTTAATAAATAGTGACCATTAATAGACATTATGTTCAAGACACAAACAGGATCAGTGTATGCATATATACCACTTATTAATTGTTCTACCATAACGTTATAACTAACGGTATTCGATCCAGGAGGCGTGTGTAATAATTCCACTGCGAATTTTTACAAGTCTTCTGTTCTGCATCGTTTGTGTATGTATTTATACTCTTATCTTTTCGGTCGATTGTTAATAGTCAACGACCGTTTATACTCGCGAACTCGGAAATTTCTGCATTTGAGTAGTAGATCAATAAACATACTTAGACAGTAATTATTTCTCTACTGACCAGCTCACATGTTGTTAGAATTGCTTAATTCGCCTTAAGTTGTCCATTGTAGTTTAACTATAGATAGCACCAAACGTATATGCCCTACACATCCACTACTTATACAAAAGTTATTATGAAGAGATATTTCTACACATGTTGCTACTTACAATAGTACATAGGCAGATAATGCTAATAAGAGTGTCAAGTTATTAAAACCAGTTTTGTTCAATTAACAATTATAGTGGATTAAACAGAGAATAATTGTATTCTAACCCTTGTTATTTTACTATAGAATCATAACTCATTTTGAAGAAAAAAAGCAACTAACGGTTTTAAGTAAAGGTATTTATGTCAATGCTATCAAAAACAATTAATGTGACAAAAAACTCTTGTAATAACATTTCATGATTATTTCAGAATTATATGGGTATCCATTTGTTTTGGCGTTCCTGTCAGTATGGAACTCTTTGTTCTGTACATAGTGTTTTGCTAATATTAGAACGCGTGTTTCCTATGTGCAGAATTCCTATCTATCTGTATTCGTTATTTCGCAAACCATGTAAATACATAGTGCGTGTTGGAGAGTATCATTCATGTTTGTCTTTTTGCGTGTTTAAGGGGTTTACTGTGTTCTGTGAAAGCTGCATTTGCGACTTTTATACTTATTTCTAACAAATTTAATGTTTATAAAATAGTCATAGCTCATTTTGAGAAAGATCACTGTAATAACTTTAACCAATATCCAGTGAATGCTTTAAACAGTTTATCAAAAGGTTACTTAAAGATGTGACATGTGTTTGTTTACACATGCTTATTAACTGTTAATAAAGATGAACAATCTGATGGAGTATTTTTTATTGTTAGAATAATGATATAGAAAAATAGTATGAAAGGAGAAATTTGGAAATCGCCGAACACGATATGCTAACAAACAATTGCAGTCTTTGTTTGATTGAGACTGTTCATGAACGGTGTGAAAAATGTTCACGCCTTCTAAGCCCGGGTCGACTAGAACTCAATATTTAAAATGTCAGCAGTACGAACATTGGAGCTATCCCGAAGATGACGGCGAACATTTCAATGATATTTTGCATACTATTCCATGGCCAGAGGCGTATGGTCCCAGTTGCTAACAAAATGCTTCGCCCTATAAGAGAAAACAGTAAACTAAATAAACAAAATAGACTTTAATTGGGAGCAGATGATATGAAACCTATGTATCATCAGTAACAGTCAACAGATTAAATTAAAAAGCAGACACAATATAAGTACACGCTTTATTATGCCGATACTTCATTGTAGTACGGTTTCTATATACATATATAACGGACACTAACACGAGCTGCTTTCACAGACATACATTCAGTAGGGGAGCAGCCTTGATATTTTCCTACATCTTTCAAATATCGCAACCACGCTTGACAACGAAAAGTAGTACGTCAACTTTCGGCAACGTCAAAAAAAAAAAATGTCCGCCATTTTGAATTTTTTAAAACGCATAATTTGGAAAATTGTGACAATTTTTGATCATGAAATTTCATTTCCCCTTTAGGTTTCGTGATTTTCGTCTGTACCGACTTTTTTTTTAGAAGCTCTACTGCGTGATAAATTCAGACCCGCCTTGTAAAATGTCGAAGCGAGGGGCGATAACTCTAAAAGATGCCATCTTTATAATACGATTAAAATGACAACAACCGTGTGTTTTTTGTTAAATAAAGTACGAGGAGATACTTGAATTGTTGTTTTAGCTCACACATTACATGAAGTTTGCTGCATATCACGAAAACCATGTTATTTCTTTATCAAAAGTACACGAAAATACGAATTGTTTGATTTAACTGTAATTTTGACTCGATTGACCTCGCAAGAACTGCAGGCGCGTATTCGATGGAGCGGGTAGTATTGGGCACCCTCTCATATGTGGAAAGTTTACGTAACAATCGCTACTGTTCAAGATGGGAGTTGGGATGGAGAGAAGGAGGGGGAGGGCATCTGAACTGAGATTTAAAAGGATGCGCCCCATCCCCATCCCACCCCAACTAAAATCATGAAAGCTAGTTTGTTTTTGAAAGCTCTTCCAAGCATACAGTACATTCTTAAACATATTCAGATAATATATTTGTTGCTGTGTTTTTGACTAGACTGTCCAGTGTCTAATTGTCATCTGCAACTTGGCGCAGTCAGTAGCGCAGCGGATTTGTAACCGGAGGTGGTGCCACTGAGTTTTGTCGGTGTGTTCTTGGGCAAGACACATTCCCTTAGCCTCATCCGTCGGATGGGGACGTAAACAGGGTGGTCCCGCTTATAGGTCTATCATCCGAGCATGTTAAAGAACCATAGGAATCTGTTCGATAAAAAGGGTAGTGCACGGTTCCCGGATTCCTATGTATCCTTCCCCTCTCTCTGAGGCGGCTCTAAATAACCTGTACTGTGTTGATGAGCCGTTAAATATTCAATTCAATTCATCCGCAACTGCACTCAGCACTGTCATATGTACTATAGCTGTCCCATGCTAGTATCATGAATCAACCGTGGAATATATCACCCACACATAAAAGGGTTTGAGGGCCCCATCTTACTTGTATTAGTTTAAATATAGACCATTTGTCGGTTGAAACCTAAGATGAATTTTTTATCAGACAGAAACACTGTCGTAATACTTATACTGATAGCATCGAAGGAAAATAAAGAAGGCCATTTCTTTTACTTTATATTTTTAAAGTTGAATTGTGTTTTATGTCATTATAGCACATTTTAGGCCATATTTCCTGGGTAGAACCAGTACTGTGTACTTACTGCTATCTGTAAGAATCGACACTTTCTCACCTACAAGTTGAGCTCCCAGTGGGAATTGAACCCGCAGCGGTGAGAGGTGAAGATGAGAATGTATACAAATATAAAATGCCAACCGAACATCTCAACTCAATATGTCCATGGGACTTGAATGAACGCACTGAAAACAATCCGTGTCAAAAATTGTACTATGCAAGAATATATATTCATAAATAAATTTTATTTTGATGCAAAATCGATATGCTCCTCTAGACATCATAGATAAAGATCATGTAAAGTTTCGAAAAGATTGGTTAAAAACTGTGGAAGGATATAGACGCACAGATAACTAACACCATATGCCGCCTCACCTTTCAATGGTAAACAATAAACATTTAAGGTACATATTAAGGCCTTAAATATTATCTTTCATGACTAAGTAAAAAATATGTAACAAGTCAGATATCAAAATGAATTATTTATTTGATTTAAAACATTTTATTTCAAATATTTACATCAAAACATCCCAAATATAAAGGGTATTACATAAAAAATTAAATTGCATCATACAATAATTGTTTTTATTTATTAAAGGGACACACAGCATTTATCAAGTTTTTATCAAGCATTAAAATGTAATTTATTTTCACTTTACACCCGCTTGCATATATTTAAATTATAAGTTATAACATTTTGGAGTTTAAAAAAAAGAAGATTGCTGCATCTCCCTTTAATATGTAATTGTTTATATGGTGCAAGCCAATTTGAACATATGTGGGGTTATATATATATACATGTATCTGTTTGTTATTTTTTTGGTGAGGAAGACCACTCACTTTTCTTCTGGGTATATTCGGTAAGGTAATGGGACACAAGGGACCATGGACAAAAGGGACCAGACACTTGGGACCACATTTTGGGACAAAAGGGACCACATTTTGGGACAAAAGGGACCATTCAAAAATTAGTTAAAAATGTAGATTTACCGGTAATATACACCTCCTGCCATCTGTTATTCCACAAACTTTTATATAATCCAATAAAATTCAGAAAACATTTTAATCCAATAAATAAATTGGGCACGGCCGGTCAGATTAACAGAAACACATTTATATTTTCATATTAGCCCTTATTTTGAGCCACTCCAATGAACTATCCAGTTAATGTCGCCAACGATCCACCTTGTGTCTACAGTCGGATATGCATGTTGATATGATATTGTGCTGGCTGAACTGGTGATCCTCTTACTAGACATATTTTTCTTGAAGTTGATGCTAGTACTGTCCGTATGAGGTATTGCTGATTCATGATTCATAAAAAAAAAAAATATTGTACACCATCTTGTTATTATATACTATTCTTGTTCGTTTAAGTATTTCTGATTCTGTTGTTAATGTTGTAAAAAGTTATATGTGACTACTTGTTTCAATAAAATCCTCCCATATATATTGGGACATCACTAACTATTTTCAGCTAACTCCCAGATTCTCGGGACCCAAGGCTCTGAAAATAAAAATGACATACATGATATTTTGTTTCAACTTAAATAGGTAACAAGTTGTAGAACTGAAATATGTAAATGAATAGTGATTATAGAACTTTTTTTACATGTACAATAAATTAAAAATAATCGTTTTCTGCTAAATCAACACATTTATTACCGGTATACCTTATTTAGAGCCGCCCCAAATGACACATAGGAATTCGAGAACCTGTCTTACTCTTACTAATGTATATATTAATAATTTCTATGGTTGTTTATCGTGCTTGGAGGATAGACTCCCCAGTTTCAATCCCAATCAAACAAAAGAGGCTGAGGAACAAACAAGACTGAGGGAAGATGTATTGCCCGAAACCATAGACGAAACTCAGTGGTGCATGTGTGACTTGAACCGGAAGCTCCAGATTGCTATCATCCACCATGCTATTGCTGGGCCATGCCAGCACATTATGTTAAGTCGGGGTCTTGGTTAAGTTTAATAATTTAGATGTAATACAGGGACCTTTTTATTTTGTTTGTTTAATTTTACATATGTACTAAGCACAATATGACCTATTTATGTGTCGATGTGCTGTAAAACACCATTTTTATTTTTAGTATAAAAAGTCTGAGACTAAGTGCAGGCACAGACCTAATAACAAATTATTAATATGTCTGTGGTGCAGGACTGGTGCACAATGCCACATATTTTGCAAAGAACAAACATTGATAAATTCATAGATTTTTTGAAGCTGCGCTTACCTACATACTGGCTAATACAAGGCTCTTGATGTAGTTATACTGTGAGACTGGGAAATTTGACTTGAATCTGGCTATGGTAATACTGCACACTGCCTCTAGCTAACTTAGTCTTAGCAGACCTGAAAAAAACAAGTCATATATGATATTGTTTCATTTGTTTTTAATATTAATAACTCTGTCCAACTTTCTCAATGCTAACAATGTCAGCATTCCATAACATTTTACTTAAAACACAACTGGAATTGAAAGTGGTGCTTTCCAGAAGATGATACTGTCCAAAATGTAAGTCACAGGTGGCATTCATGAACAAATAGTAGATTTTCAAGGCTTACATTTTCATCAATTATTCATCACTCATGTGTTCTAAAAAATTATCAGAATTAAGTTAATATATATCAACCACCACCGTTTTACATGTTTCAACGTTAAACACTTGTCATACAGAAATTAAAAGTGTATTTACTTACAAAGGCTACAGTGCAGACAATGCCATGACCCATTTCAGGCATTTGCTGGTGTGTTCCACTTTTCAATTTTAATTCTCTACATTGTCTACTGTAATAGATCTATTTGTTTGTATTTTGTAAATTACGCACTCATGCAAAACTTGGAATTGTATACGATCGTGATTGTAACACTGTTTTAATTCTACTTCTGTGCAAATAAATTGAAATAATCCATCGGTCACCGTCAATCGGGCCGTATGTGTAAACGATCTGTCTGTGGGGCCTGTCTGTGTATGTACACGGATCAGCATTATTTGACCTTTGAATGTGTGTGAGCTATTTTTAGCACATTCCTTAGCTATTTATAAACGTTCAGTTCAATTCACAATATTTAGTTTCTGTGACTGTGTATTGACCATATGATGTTAATTTGTCCAGGGAGTAGTGGGTTTGTGGCCTGCGACTGACTGTCCCTGGGCTGGGTGTTTTTCTGTGTCGCCGCCATTTTGAATAGCCTCTGAAAGAGTGAAATGCAGGTACCAACTTTCAAAACGGGCACGCAAAATGTATATTCACGAAAAAATAAGAAATTTTCAAAAAAGGTAGATCAGGTAATGATCTTCGACTCCTGTCAGTTTCAACAATATTTAAGAATATACAATTTTTGTACCCGTTTTGAAACATTGGCAATTTCGAAGAAAACAAAAACTAGTTTTTTTCGATCTTCGCATTTGTACCGCGATTTCCGACTATGATATCTCAATAAAACCTGTCAACACGATTGTTTTATAAATCTCCGACATAATAACTGACTTCTGATATGATTTGTTTTCTTTGCCATCTAGTATAAGCTTTAAACTAGTGTTTCTAAACAGAGTACTATAAAATCCGCGCATCTGCACGTGCTTGCAAAATGGGAACTACGTTGCCTCCAACCCCAATTATTTATGTTTGAGTTATGCGGTTCAGGCACGTGAAATGACTTGTCTGCTCCTGTACTGATTGACAGCTCATTGAACTGAGGGATTAAGAAGAACATAAAAGACACGTATGCAGACATTTGGTTTGGTATGTTCTGATGCGGCAAAGTGTGTGTTTGTGTCCCTATATTTACCAGGCGAGATATGTCACCTGATGATGATATAATATGATACATAGTCTTGTCACAATAGGCGGTCAATAACTACTACATTAAATATCTTTAGACTGTTATAATTATCGTTTACAAAAACGATTTCGTCGATTTTTTCAATGGTCGCTACGTTTATCAGAGATGCGAGTATATCCTGACTTTTCAGAACGCGGTAAACATTTTCAATAAATACTTTGAAGGTTTTGCCAGAGGATATTTGGAATATTGTTTTCAAAGTAGTCAATACCATGTGTGAACTGCTATGAGCTATAGGGGTCCTTAGATATAACATGCCGTTTCATATCATATTTTCATCTTGAAGTTTACTACTACTCCTCTATAGATGTAGTGTGTAACTAACTGCACAGTAATAATAAGTGACATGTGTTCCTTTGCGTGCATAGCACGGTGAATCCGAGTTCAAACCTCAACAGCGCACCTGAGTTTCCTAAGTGTGTTCTTGGACACGACACTTTCCCGTATCCGCCTCCGTCGGAAGTGAACGTAAACCGAGCGGTCCCTTGCATAGAAGAATATGTATTTCGTTTTATCCTCCAAATAAAATTGTGTTAAATATCGGTATGGCTATCACAGTAAGTGACTGTTTTCAGTATACTTTTAAAATTATGACGAAATTATCATGTTTTTCCCATTGTTTACAGGCGCTTCTGATTTCGAACTGCCATTAAGATTTACCTTGCAATATGCACACACGTACCTTGGGAGGTTTATTAATTCTGGTTATGAGGGGATTTTCCAATGACGTTAGAGGGTAACATTACCTTGGCATGTTCACCTCTAGCAACAGCTATCGCATGATACAAATGGTGTCAAATATGATCAGTAAGTAATAAAAAGTAAATAATGTCATTGCGAATTGCTTATTATTAAACTCCTGCTCCTTGACATATGTATAATACGAAACTAAAAGCATTCAACTCGCGTATTACGAACCAGTCTATAAAATGTGATCACCATTGCGTTTTGTAGAAACATACGAACGTGTAAAAGGAAAGGAAAATGTTTGTCATTGATACAGTAATAAATCATGTCAACGTCAGAATCGTGGACAACATGTCCCATTTATGGCGGGTACGTATTGCAAATGTTGCCACTGTTTTTACTCGCCGAGTTAAATTAAAAACAAATCCACTCCATTCGGCTCTCGCATCGAAGTACGTATCTCTTAACAAATACTAGTAGTATGAAAGAGGATATAAAAGTCGAACAGGAAATCCAGCATTCAAGGACAAATCAAGCACAATAACGGACAGAAACAAACAACAACTGCAAAATGTATGGAAGGCAAAATATGACATCACAAACAAAAAAGGGTTGACAATACGGCTACCGCCTTGGAACAATCAGTGGCAAAAAATGCCGCTGTTTACAAGATTCTAGGGTGCACCAAACCTCACTCCTACCCTGTTGTCATCCCAATAAAAAGGGACAGTGTAAATAAAGATATTTCCGTCAGGTTATGTTCTCTAACAAACAAGGCAGCATTAATAGGCAATATAAATAGAACACATAAATGATCATGTGTATATAATATAAAAAACACATCCTACAAAGCCACAAAGCTAAGAAACTGGACTAATCCCTCCAACTACGTTATTAACAGGTTCAACGTTTTGGATATTCCGTATCATCAGCTATCCTGAAAACAGCAAACACAACACAATTTACCAATTTGCAAAGCTGACATTGTTTCTCCGTAACACCAAAGTAGGTTCTTTTTGTTCATTACACGTGATCATAGCGTCATGCATGTTTGTGCTCTTTAAATTACGTCGAATTATGAGTTACCAACTCTTATTTCATTCACTTATATTCAAATACGGGTATTGTAAGTACCTGATATATGTATGTTTTAAGTCAATAAAAGTATCTATCATACTATGTTTTGACTTTGCTTGTCAGTGTTGTGTTATATCCTGCCAGTTATTATTTTGTACAGTATACTCTAAACTGCCAGTTATTTTGTATAGTATACTCTAATTGTACATAAGCTCAGTCATAATTACGTGTTATTGTTTGCGTTAAATTTTATTTTGCATGCATGTTAGATTATGTATTTAACATGATTTCCCGTGAGAAATCATGCAGCACGAACGTTTCCTGTGTAAACTTCACCAAAGACAATGGTTTTTTTTTATTTTAGATTCATCAAATTTGTGTTCGACTTAAAAGACATACCAAAACATGTGTTTTATCTATATTTGAGATATGGTTGTCCGATTAGAAAAATTCAAATGAATTTGGAAATACCTAATGAAAGACAAATAAAGATAAATATAAAGATAACATAGGAATTATACTATCGAACAAAACTTTCGATATATGCAATTGAGGTTGTTTGGTTGCCTCTATGCTCTAGGTATTTACATTTCATAAGTCACGAGACGGGGAGCGTCTCGCTGATTTCTCGCCAATATTCGATGTTATCTGACATCGTGCAAATTGTTTGTTTACTTGCTTTGCTGTTTTATTTGCGAGAGAAATTGATGTTTTCTTTTGATATTACCAAATACATACAAATGTCTACGAGAACACCACGTTCTCGATTATATCAAAGTTTACGATTTTACGAGTGAAGAAGTAACCGTTACTAAGACTAGAACATTAAGTGCTAACCTTTCTTTGGCTAATAGCATGAATTAATGTAGTACAGCTTGTTTAGAAATTGGTTCATAATTGCCGATCATGCATGAACCATCTTCGATAAGTTGTAATTAAACTGAGATAAAACAGCATTTATATATGTTGTGAACTCGTATTTTGTTTGAATTAATTGACTATGCATTGAATACGTTTTTTATACACAATTCAGTTTGCTGCATCTTTAAGATGTATGGCTATCCTTTTTGTAGTATTATCAATTAACAAATTTAACTCTTAAACATCATATGAACATTTCTTGATAGTCCCGGAGAGAAACATATATTTAAAACTGCTACTAAGTTGTAGATAAAAATAAGAATTATTTGCATGCCGTAGATACTACTTTTACCATTGCGTGACTGCACGGTGAAATGAGGTATTTCTGAATTGTATAGCTGCACAACCCAATCAATTTACCTGTTGATTAATTTACCTCGTCAAAGTTTTCTTCGTCATCAAATAAAATCTTATTCTCGCTTTTCACAGATATTGCAATGTGTGAATTTTAAATCTCTATTGTTGTGTACTGATTTCGATTTAAATAAACATGTTCATGAAACAAAACATGGCCTGAGAATTTTAATACAGAAAACAAAGATACGAATTTAAGATATTCGTGTCTTAAATTATTTACAGAAACTGACTCCACCAATCATGATTTCACGTTTGACTCAGACCACAATTTCAAACCACAATCCAGTGTCAATGATAAATTGTTTCAAAAGATTTAAATTCACGAACTTGCCTGTAAAAGAGAAAATATGAAAGTTTGTTTCCATATTGAAAATCAATGAAGTAGACAACATTCAAACGGTGACATGAATATTTTATTTAAAATAATATAAATAACCCTGCATTTGTCTTTTTTTATTAATGGCAACCATATATCAGTAAATGGGATACAGGATTATTGAACTTAACATGTTGACATTAAAACATACTCCATGTAATGTATCGCATGTTGAAAGTATAGTGTATTAACATGTATTTACTTAATAAAGGTACAGTAGAAATAGAGTTACATTTTATGACGGAGTGCTCGCTCTATGATACATCCAGGATCGCCATATATATATATTGTAGTGAAGCAGCATTTAAGTTAGACGAATTCATCGAAATCTTGTTTTCAAATCTGTCCATGTATTATTTGACATATAAGTCACCATATTTCTTATATACATATTGTTTAAACCAAAGCAAGCATATACATATGTTGAACAGTAATTCTATTTCAAAATGATGATATGTCAGTACTTTAAAACATTTAAAGAGATTTTAAAAAAGTCTCTAAACAACAAAACATATTAAATGGATCGATATTATTTTGACCGTTTAGTTACCTTAATCTGCTATGTATTGACGTTTTTTTTATTTATGTTAAATTTTGAGATGCATACTAGTCATGTTCATATGTATCAATTTATCTATAATGGTACTAAATATTATTTAAGGTCATTTACACAAATCCCGCCGCATTCAGCACTTTCAGTGCTTTGATTTCTCTTCATTTATCGCCCGATCACATAAATTATGTTCCCCCGTTTTAGGATGTGTCGATAAAGTGTAGATTCTTGGATGTTAAGTTCATATATACGTAGGATATCTGGTTAACTTTGGTGTTAACGTGAGAAAAGCCACATGTGCGCCATTATTTGTTTGATCTTAATCCCTAATGGAACTGCTCATATTTATTGTAAAACATCACACGATATGAAAACATATCAAATGATCATGTAGTAGAATGGTTTGTCATTACGTATGTTTGTATTCAATTAATCATTTCTATTTCATTTAAGCCTTAGTGTATTGAATTTATAAATTGTTCATACTACAGGTGCTACAGAAGCAAATAAAAGTATCAATTCCGCGCGTGATAAAATAGTGACGTGAACATTTCAGCAGGACGAAAACACGACTTTTCGACTTGGAGAATGTTTTCGAAAACGTTCATTTGTGTGGGGTAGCTAAATGTGCTTGTATTTATCCGTGTAATTGTTGTTTGTTTGTATTGCGTGAATATAAAAACCGTGATTCTAGGTATGTATTATGTGTATCCGTCTCTCTATGGCAAAATGATTCAAATTTCCAAAAAGGCTCCACGTTTGTCCACGGCAAAATATGTCTATATCTTAACTGCAACAGTGATATATAATATGTGTCCCTGAGCTGCCGTGGAAACACGTGAAGCACTTTTGGAAAATGAAAACGTGTTGCCTAACAGAAACGTGGTACATGCATCTAAAATCACTAGCTCTGTCTTCAGGATGACGACTTTTGCAACTACACATGACACAACGGATCAATTTTAAGTTTTTATCCCGGGAATATCCCCTTCGATTAACTGATGAACTCCCATAAATATATAAAATTAAATGTCTTTTAAATACAAGTATAAGAACCAGTCATGTGTTCTATATTGTTTAAAAATAACATAAACAAGTAGTTTTGAAAGAATACAATTTGGAACCAATGCTCTCTACAGTTCGAAAACCACGAGAGATAATTCCATTGAGCGGAGACGGTCTGTCGTCCATCTGTGGAAGTGTCAGCCAAAATTATAATTATGATACATTACTCTCAAATAACATCTTGGACTGTTATGTTGATCTCTCTGATTTATGCAATATATATTATTACATAATATTGACTAACCGTTCGCTATTATAGGTCGGTCAACAACGAAATGTGTTTTGACCAGATTTTCGAGATTACCATTAGCGGCGTCTTGTTTATTTGAATAGTTTTTCACGATTAGCGCTTGTTTAAATATACTTCATTTGAAATACACGACGGCCGCCATGTCTGAAAAAGAATATTTACTTTCACTTGATACTTTCTGTTGAAAAATAACTAGTCTAATTTGAATGAATTTCTGTGCACGCACCCAATTTGTCACAATAGAAATTGTCTAGTCCACTGTATGGAAATAAACAGTGATCAGCATGATATATAGCTGGCGAGATTTTACTCTGAAGCAATGTCCTCTCAAAATATGATCAGAATGTCATGTAAATGTGCCCGGCAAAAGTATTCGGTAATCTATGATTTCTTGTTTTTCAAACTGTTGCTAAGTAAAGCACAGACTTTATCGGGGACATTTTTTTTTTTATCAATTCTGTACTAAACTACGTTATAATAGTATAATACTTAATACCACTTTGAGCTCGACTTGTCAGGTACAAAAATATCGATTCTTGCGGATAGCGGGAGGTTTGCAGTACTGATTTTACCCAGGTAAATGGGTGTCCTGTCTCTACCACATAAAAAATCGACCGTCATATATGGCCTAACATGTGCTAAAAATGAATTAAAACACCATTCAAGTCAAATCAAAGTCGTAAGACATAAAACATGTGCTGCGTTATAAGGTCGTATTTCATGTGTCATAACAGTAGATCCAAAGGTAAGTATAAACACAGGAAAAGTAGATTTCGAAGAACTCTAAATTGAACAGTCAATCAAAACACGCATTAAAACAAACAAGAATAACAATGTTAATAAGAAACAAGGCATGGTAATAAGAAACAAGGCATGTTAATAAGAAACTCGGCATGTTAATATGAAACAAGGCAAGCGACATCACAAAGTCGAACAGGAAGGGTAGCATTAAAATATAAATTTTAATTATATATATATACAGAAAAAAACTAATACTGATATTAAAAACGCTTATACGACTGACATCGGAGATGCAATTAAATAATTCAATGTTGCATGCTAAATGACAGATGGTTTGCAAATCGTCAACTCCAATCAGTAACATTCTTCTTTGATGAAACTGCATCACAATATCGGTCTCCTGTGGTTTGTTTGATTTCGAAAAGCTGTTATATAATTGGCTGCTGCATGTTCAATACAAAATTAATTGGCTCTTTTCTCTGTCATAGATACAGTTCACATGTGTAAAGTCGAAATCAATATAAATATTTTCCAGACGTAATCATTCATTTGTATGTTTGTGTCAGGAGTTGGAGTTCTAAATTACGTAATAAATACGCTATGAACGCACTTATTAATTCCTACGAACTCTCCAGCATTTTAAAACTGGTCCTTTCATAAAGTGATAGTGTCTTAGGCTGAGTATACAGTCTAGCTTTACTCTAGTTTGAAACATCAACACAATGTTTCAAGACAACGAGGTTCAACACATGAAACGTTGAACCTTATATATATTAAATTTTCCTCAGGCTTTTGATTATACCAAATTTACAATTCTTCAAAGCAATAATTCTAAAACACTATCATTTACAGTGGTGAGCTCCAACACGAGCTCCAACCATCATCCTTGATTTCTAACAAAGAAATTGGTTTGAGACTTTACCTGTTTAAACCTACAACTATATAACAACATATCCGCAATAAAGTAAAATAAGGGGCTTGAACACAATCTTGTAAACCATAAAAGTTAAAAGCTAAGTGTTTCAGCATCATACATTTATCTGAACATTGCAATGAACGTATGTTCAACCACTTTGAACAATTTGTATCAACCTACAACGGTTCAATTATCAGCATCAAACTCTGAGCTGTACCTGTTCTGACCTGTCCCTTGGTTTGAACGTATGTTCTACAACTCGACTGTCACTGCAATACGTTGAAATATACTCACGAGCTACGAACTCCGCAGTATTCTGTTTTGTAGCTCCAGCTTCTTTCTTCTTTCAAGCACAGAATACTACTTTGTGAAGTCTCTTGTATATTAAACCTGCTGTGAAGACCAAAAGAAACCTATATGCTGGTAGATAATTGCCCTCCGCCCGACGCAATTAAGCTCCTTGGGGTTTCCAGGCAAAGAGACAGAGAAAAATACCAACGATGTCTTATTGGAATTCTCAGGTTTATATATAAAACCGAGTTTCTCGCGCTATGCGAATCGAAGCGACGTGGAGAATATATATATGCTCGAGTTTGATCCAGAAACACCCAAAGTACATATATATGATTTATTAAAAAAAAAAAAAAATAGGGGTAGTGAAGATTGCAAGTTTAATTTATTTTATAAGTTATCAAAATTACATTTAATTAACAATTTTCTGACCTTGAATACAAAGGTGGTGGATCATACTCAAACACACTACTAAAACAATAAATCACACACTTTTTAGACTTTTTTGTAAGGTTGCCATTGCTTCCTTTCTTCCCTGCTCCACTAGTTCTTTTTTTTTGAACTTCACTAATTTCAAGTTTTTTTTGTTTGATATCTTGTTTCAAATTATAGTATCTTTCCAGTTCATCTAAAATCAACTTAAACTCTTGCTCAGATATTTGTGCATCACTCAACGCTTTTGATATTAACTGCTTTATACTATTTAACTTAGCCTCTGCCAAAGTTTTTATTTCATAATGTTTTTGGGCTTTTGCATTAAGCTTGCGTCTGATAAAATTAATACAAACACCTGTAGCTCCACATACTATTGCTGTTATTTCCAAAGGTAACAAAACTGGAACAACAAATCCAACCCCAGCCATAATAACACCTGCAGATATCAAGGTAGTGTCAATTCCATCTGTAATATTAATACCACGTTTATATGTTTTATAAAGTGACTGACGTATATCTCGTTCTGTAATTAACTTTTTTTTCAATTTCTGAAATCTTTTGTAATCTATAATTTTGTCCGTCTTCCACTGGCAACTCAGGATATATACTTGGTGCTGTCGGTTGCTTCGGCATTTTTTTTATTAATAAATAAAAAATTCAATTAATTCAATTAATAATGATGCCACCGTATTTAAAGCGATAGCGTTGGCAATCTTGCATACAAAGTTAACAACAGAACTAGCACCAATCTCTAAAGGTTTATCAAAGTTATCATGATTGCGTGGGATGATGTGAAGCGTTATGCCATAATTTGGTTGTTCAACACCATTGACAGAAACTATTACAGTTACGTCACCAACTAATCGTTCACATGCTTAACCTATTCCCATAATCCGTCCACGGCGTGTCATTACATGCCCCACATTTGATTCTGCCCCGCCGTTACCAAATGAGAGTATTCTATTTAACACAAGCGGACCCTTAGCCTCCGCAAATATTGTTATAATCCCATATTTAAGATTATCAGCTCTATCTCTCAAATGATTAAACTGGTCAACAAAAGGCACAATTTGCCTATATAAATTTTGAACATCATTTATTAAAGCCTCTAAGTCTTCTGTTTTTTTAGGTCTTGTTGGTCCAAATATACTCATTGGTTTTTTTATAAAAATATATTTTTTAAAAAATTTCTAAAACACAACTCATAGGCAAACCGTGATTATTTATCTTGTTGCCATACTCATCTCTAACTTCTATTTTCAATTCAGTAATTGTGATATTCAGGATAAAAATGTGTATATACTATATCTCCAAACTGCTTATTTACTACAGGCACAACACCTATAATAGTGCTTGGTGCACCATTGAAATAATTACTACTCGTATCAACTTGTTCCAGATGAACATATAGCTGTTTATAAGGAGCTAAATCAATTCGGTAATCTCCTATATTAGTACCTGTCAACCATTTTCTGTCCTTGAATCCCAGCATTTTTGAAAGACCGCTTGACATTCGTGTCTCTATTGGCGTATGTATAATGGCTGCACCAATTTGGACAATACTGTCCAGGATAATATTTTCATTTAGCAATTTAAAATCTTCTACCAAGTCTTGAAAGTTATAGAGTCCACCTGGTAAATGTTTTATTTTATCTGGGTTTCTTGTCTTTACGATTTCACCATTAATATTTTGCCAACCGATAGAGTATGTAAAACTTTTTAATCCAACGGGCTTAGTTCCATCTCTATTATCGATATACTGTTGTAAGTTAATAGAGTTGTCTATGTTTGAAATTGTATGAAACATTTTTTTTTAATATATATATATAAAAACACAAATAAAAATGATTTCTAAAGAATTTAAATATAACCCGGATGCTCACTATTTAAATACTTTTAGCAAGAAAGTGATAGATATAATAAATCAAAACATAGTCATTACATCAAACGGTAAAGGCTTTAAAGCATCATTTCCCAATGTCTTTGAAAAATACAAACTCCCATACGTCATATCAGATGCTATAGTCCAAAGCTGGGAAACAGATTGGATGTCATTTTGGCAGAATCAGTTGAACTTTGCTATTTGGTGTGCGACAACTGGATGTGGCATTGATTTCAATAACCATCTAAAAGCTTATGCCCTGGTTGGTTCGTTATTTCGATTTCATGTCTATTACCAAGTTAGAAGAATATTATTTGAGATGAGTGTAGCAATGCCGCAATACTCAAATTGGAATGCGTTTAATAACACATATAACCGAAACGCATACGAGATAATATTCAAGGAGTTTAACGTTGACTTAAATTCGGACTGGAGACAAAAACAAAGCTATAATGATGGTCTAGGAACAATTTTTAATTACTGGACAAATATTGGTTATCATCCTTTGATAAGTACTGTATACGACAACAAAACGATGAGTTTTACATTTTATGAGAGTGATAAAACATATCACATTGATTACATTGCACAAGGATCTGAGGCTGACAACAGCTGGTCTACTTTTATACTAGATAGTTCATCTGGATTTACAAGAGCTGGAGTAGAAAGAATCAATGACAGCATAAGAACATACTTCTGGGCAATCCTTGGCTCACAATCACAAACATCATATTCATTTCATGGGTGTATTTTGTCTTGTTAAACAATGCATCCTTGTAGTTTTCAAAGTTAATAAGTTTTTTAATAACATATTTTTTTACTCCTTTTGCTTTTTTGATAAGTTGTTCATCCGCTTTCAAAATAGAATATAGCTTGGGTCTTAATCCAACATACTCAGCTATAGCAACACCAGCACATTCGTCTTTCATTTTACCCAATACTTTATTGTTTGTATCATCATGCATTGGGTGATTTTGAGGATAATCACTTAGATCATACTCATCTTTCATTTCAGCCATGTCTTTGTATGCATCATCTGTTGTGATGTCTACCAGTAGGCTGTCAGTGTCTGTGTATAATAAAGTGCAGTCATTTCCGTACCTTTTTTTCAGGGTATTATAGTACCAATCATACATCATATACTTTGATAAATCCAATACTGACATTCCAACATAAATTGGTTTGTTTCATGTTAATTTCGTTTTGTTTACATGTATTGCTGACAATTCATCTGAAAATGTTATACGCCTGTTAAAGTTGGGTTTGGCTATTATTTTTCTTATCTTTTCATTTTCGGAGCCGTCAGTTCTGACTAGTTTTATATCTGTCCGCTTGTGTAGATTTTCCATTGTCTTGCCAAACACAGAGTTGTTCATAAGTTTGTAAAAATCTTTTTCAAAGTTTGATTCAGCTTTTTTCCTAAGTTCTGTTTTTAGGTTTATGTATGATGCCATCCATGGTTTTTCATTAAATTCTAATACTCTGTGTACTTTTTTTAGTTTCATACCCAAAGATAAATACAGTTGCAGGTTTTTGTGATGTATCACATATTTTTCTTTGTCCATAAGATTGGGGACTAGTTGTTCTACATTTATCATGCTATTATTTTCTAACAAATCTGTCTGGTATTTAGACAACCATTCTTTTTTCACTGCTGATCTTTCCGGTGCAAGCGGATAGTCATTGTGAGCTTCATGGAGGTATTTGGAATATTCCAAATCAACTTCAAGTATTTGTCCTTTGTCAGGTTTTGGTTTAGAATATTTTCCTTTGTTTTTGGCTTTCCAAACAAAGCCAGAATATGGAAGTGGCTGACTCATTGCCCATTCATAAAGATTATTTGCATCAAAATACATTAAATCGTTGTTTTCCTCGTTAGGGTTATAATCAGCTACATGTGGATTGTTTGCTTTGGCATATCGTTTTGATACCATACTTATGCAACCTCGCATTCCTTTTTCTAGAAGCAAGTGCTTGTCAATGTCTGTCAAAAGTTCTAATTCTATTTTTGAATGTTTGAGTAAAGCATCCCAAGATAATCCAGGTGCTGTATAGTAATGTAAAGCATCAAGTTTGTATGCACTCATGCATGTTTTTCTAAAAGTTTGAAACACATCTGCTAACAGAGTTACATCAGTTTTTAGATATAAATCATGATAGTCTCCAAGAGTTTTACAGTTAAACTCTTTCCATATTTTTTGAGCGTATTCGTAATCTTCGGGACTTATACTTTCATCTGAGAGACTACTGTAAAACTTTTCTATAGGCGGTAATTGCGTTTCCTTGAATCTTTCCATACTGTCCATATATTCGTATGGATAAACACCTTTTCGTAAAAGTTCAGGTTTTAGATATAAATCATGATAGTCTCCAAGAGTTCTACAGTTAAACTCTTTCCATATTTTTTGAGCGTATTCGTAATCTTCGTAATCTTTGGGCTTTATACTTTCATTTGAAAGTCTACTGTAAAACTTGTCTATAGGTGGTAATTTCGTTTCCTTAAATCTTTCCACACTGTCCATATATTTATGTGGGTAAATACCTTTCCGCAGAGGTAAATTTGTTTGTCTAAACTGATTTTTGGTAATTTCAAAATCAGATGTGCCTGTTGCATCAACCAATTTTTCCAAAGAGAAAGCCATAAACTGAAAGCTATCCAAAAATCTAAGTTGTCCGGCACTAAATGAAATATACTTTTCAGCGTTGTTTGGAATGCATGTAATATTACCTGTCATTTTATGGATTTTTTGCATGATGAGATGACTATCATATCCTTTGAGGTTGTGAAATATAACAGGTATAGGTGTTTTGTTTGGTTTTATTTTCAGCTTTAGGTTACAGTTTTTATGTGCTGCACCACTGTATTCTCCTGTAAAATGACAGTGGTCTCTTACTTTACCGTTTTTATCATTTTTTATTTTATTCTCACATATCCAACATTGTATTGCTTTTTCATAATCTTCCTCATTTTGTTGTGTCATGATTAAGGGTTTTTGGTGAACAAATATATTATTAATGTTGCTCTTCTCACATTCTAAGTCATTTAAAAACTTTTCAACAACATCTGTAAATAACAGGTTCTTCAGCTTTGCAATCATATCTGACAACCTGGTATCCAAAACCACAAGCTTCGTGTACATTTTGATTTCAGATTTCTTTCCAAATTTGATTGATTGCGGTTTGATTATACTCTCAAAATCAGCATATATTGCATAAGGCACAGGCATCTGATTTTGATGATTTTTAAATTGTGTGTGATTTTTACCTTCTTTTGGCATTTCTATTCTGCATGAACTTTTGTTAATACCATCACAGTCTTCTTTGTGTTTTGTAAGTAGATCTTCTCTTGAAAAGCCGTAAAGACAACGATCGCAGAAATAAGTTTTACCGTGATGTTTGTTTTGATCGTAAAGTAATCTATTTAGATTTTTAATCCAGCAATAGTGATATTTTGTTGTTATTGTTTTTGGTTCGTTGGAATAATCATCAGGGTTATAATTGTCATCTATAATTCCTTCTTCATGATTTGGATCATCTTCATCTTCATTTTCTAAATCAACCACAACGTCTTCAGAAATTAAAAGCAAGTTAATTCTTTTTATTTCTTGCGGTTGCTCTGATAATCTATATGGAAATACAGATACCCTTTTTCCTGTGCATCCGTAAACATTAATAGCATGGTTGTTTTGTTTTTTCTACTTTTGAAATTTGTGAAATTGGAGTGGGAAAGTCAATGTTATCTTTCTTCAAGAACTATATACTAGGATACTTTGATAATCTATCAGAATTCTTTTTAGCTGGATTTAAAGCTGAATTTATTGCATGAAACAAACATTGATCATCGTCGTTTTTTACATTTATAATTGCTTTCTTATCAGCTACTGCTTTGGGTAAAGGAATATATGAAGAACCTTTTAATGGTTCGTATTTTGCTATATTTAAGTAATACTTAACACAGTGTTCAATTTCCAATCCAGATGCTGTATTTGTAAATCTTTCTAAGCTTTCTTGTATAAATGCAGATGACTCATCGTAAAACTCATTTATTTTTTCAGAGCTCAAGATGGCATTTTGTTCACTGCGTAACACTGCTGTGGTATATTTTTTGTTAGCGCCGTCGTCTTTAAATAAATCTACAGTGAGACCAAATTGAAACTTTAATCCATTCGTCTTTTTTAGCTCTTTGATAATTTGTTCTGTAATAAGGGATTTTTTATCATGAAATAGTTTTTGAGGGTCTTTATATTTTTCAACAGACTTCTCGTATGCTTTTAATAAACCACACATTGGTTTGTCAACCAGTTTTAATTCTGGGATACTTTTTTTAGATTTTCTATCATTAAACTCTTTCAGTTCATTTATAACATTTTCCTGTAATTTATCATATTTCTGTTTTCTCGTTTACGTTGTTTTTTAGCACGTCGTCTTTTGAGTAAATGTTCTAATGTTTGAGATTTAACCTCTGGAGTTTCCTTTGGAACTTCTTTAAGAGGTTTTAATGCATTTATACCGTTAGATAGTGTTTGCTTATCTATTACACCTGTATCAAACAGGCGTATTAAATTTCTTATAGTCTCTTCGTTTTTTTCCATTTCCTTTATTTGTTATATATTTAAAAAAAAAGTTATTAAATATAAAACTAATTATATACAAAATAGACAATGGAAATCAATGTTTGTAAATTTCTAAAAATTGGATTACATAATCCATGTAAAAATAAGCCAACAAAAGATTCTAATTATTGCAGTTTGCATAAATATAGATTAAAAACAAGTCATGCATTACCGTGTCTAATATGTAAAAAAAGGCACTTCTGCAAAATATCAAGTGTGTGTTGGTTGCGGTGCAGCTTCAATTAAAAAAATGAACGATTATTGGAGTTTAAAGTCGTATAACGCTGAGTGTCTCAGATTTAGACGGTATTAAGGTTTAAATTATATTTTGATAACTTATAAAAAAAATTAAACTTGCAATCTTCACTACCCCTATTTTAAAAAAGTTTTAATAAATCAAGTAAATCACCATAAAATGGTGATTTACTTATATATATGTATTTTGGGTGTTTCTGGATCAAACTCGAGCAAAGCGAGAGCTTTGAGCCAGAACACCCAAAATACATATATATGGAGACGTGCAGACAACAACATTTTGCCATGAATTTACCTTAGTTTGTGTTCACAACCTTAATAATTTAAATAATTTAAATAAATAAATAAATATAAATGCAGTACCTACTGCGAAACGATTTGTCAACGACAATTGCTCTCACCTAAGAAAACACTGCTGTTTGTTTTTTTAATCAAAGAATAATGTGCAGGACAATCTGTCTACTCAAATAGTTTGCACATACATATTTTCAGATCCCATGATCGTCTCTATTTTGAATTTGGAGGAACAATGCCCATCTCATTATTCGTCCATTTTCCACTTTGCACTTCTGTATATCTGAAAGTGGGGCATGATTCGTTTGGAGCATAAACATTTTTATATACAATTAATTCTGGAACTTAGTCACCCAAAACACAATTCCTTAACATTCTCTTTCAATGACTGAATAATTCCTCTCTCTTGGTAGCAACTTTTTACTGGCATATGCGATGGGGGAAAAACGATCTTCTGAAGCAGACCTTTGTAATATAAACCGGCGGGACAAGTCGTAGTATCGGTGCTTGCGTCAAAAGGTCTTTCAACGTTTTGAATGCTCGTTCATGCTCAGCTTTCCAAACAACCTTATTAGGCTGTCCCTTCTTTGTAAGTATGTTAAGGGTGACACAACCTCTGAAAAGTATGGTATGAACTTCCTGTAATACCCAGCCAAACCTAGGAAGGCTCTGACCTATCATGGGCTGAGTAGCGTTTTTAATTTTGTCCAGCTTTTCACCTTCCACCCTTGCAGCATTATAAAAGTTAGTATAAAAGTCGAACAGGAAATGCAGCTTTCACAGCATACAATAAACCTAAAAACCCGCGAAACGACGAGCATGAATGGCACTGTAAATGCATATGATGTCACAAACACAAAAGGGTTGAGAATAGGGATACCGCCTTGGAACGGTCAGTGGCAAAAAAGGCCGATGGGGTTTAAACCAGGTTCTAGGGTGCACCACACCTCAATAAAACGAGACAGTGTAAATAAATAAATCCCCGCCATGAACTAGTATCTAAATAAAAAGGCAGCATAAATAGGCAGTATAAGTAAAATACAAAGATGCTCGTGTATATATAAATACAAAAAACAATAGCCTAGAAAGCCACAAAGAAGGTACTAAATGATTTGGCAGAAGCCAGAGAAACAAGAGTATAAACCATTAAGGGAACGACAAGACAAGATTGCAGACAAACTATAAAGTTGAGTAATGGGCCCACATCCACAAATAAGTAGACACCATAATGACCCGTGAGTAAAATGCATGAGAATGGCGTGCGGACGAATTGACATTTTTATATTATGTAATATTATATTATGAATGGCAATGTAAATGCATATGACGTCACAAACACAAAAAGGGTTGACAATAGGGATACCGCCTTCTAACGGTCAGTGGCAAAAAAGGCCGCTGGGGGTTTAAACAAGGTTCAAGGGTGCACCAAACCCCAATAATGGGCCCACATCCACAATTATGTAGACACCATAATGACTCGTGTGGAAAAAAAAAGATATAAAAATCGGACAAGGAAAGTAGCATTCAATGACGACAGTCAACCACAAAACACAAAAACAAACACGCAAACAGACAAACGAGAAGGCAAAAGTAATAAAAAATGCAAACGAAATCCCAAACACAAGAGGGTTGACAATAGGGCTACCGCAACAGTCAGTGGCCCAAAAAGCCGCTAGGGGGTTTAAACCAGGTTCTAGGGTGCACCAAACCTCACACTTACCCTACTGTCATCCCAATAAAACGGGACAGTGTAAATAAAGATATCCCCGCCATGAAATATTCTACAGCCAACAAGGCAGCATTAATAGACAATATAAGTAAAACACAAAGATCTCAGTACTTGATTTGCAATACTGGTGTAATGGCGCAATCGTTAATCGTATTGAACGTAAACGTAGATACACATGGCATGGTTCTTGTGCTCTATATTTCCTCTCGTTGTGCTACGCCTATCTCGCTCATCGAGGTGTTTAAATTAACCAAGGAGACGAAACCATTCTCTATTTATTACTTGTAATAGTTATTAACATGCGTAAGTCGACTGTTGTCCTTGATTCCTACACTTCCGACTTGTATATTTCCTTTTAGTATACACTAGTATGCCAATAATCTTCGCAGGAATGAACGCATACTTGCTGTCTATATAGATCAATAGTGTCATAGCAAAATAACCGGCATTTTGTCATAAGAGGGCGGATGAATTATGTAACAGTCCGCACATAAACCAGCTCACATGCATATACACGTGTATCATTCCAAGCACAGGGTGTTTGGGGTAGGGCGGGCAAATTGTAAACTGTAAAACTAGGAACAATATACAACTGAAAACGTTTCGTAGTTAAAAAAGTTTTAAAATTTTTGCAAGCAATTGAAATGTTCTTTTATGCCTATTTAGAGCCGCCAAAGGTGTTAAGGTAAAGGATCCGCGTATATATATATTAAATTAATAGGTCACCCCTTTATTAGGCAGAAAAATGCATATCTGTATGATAAATAGAGAACATTATGTCAGTGTCTTTTACTATCAAGTTTATTTTGCGAGGCTTAGAAAACGAAGAATGGCGAGGCTCTGCCGAGCCATTCTTCGTTTTCGTACCGAGCCTGATAAACTTGATAGTAAAAGGCACTGACATAATATTCTATTTATCATGTAGATTATCCACTATTTCTGTATGAATTACTATTATTACCTATTTCTCAGAAAGTTACGCTTATCGAGGACGTCGCCATGTTGTTGTTTCTTTGTTTATGACGTCATGCAACGTTACGTGCATGACGTCAGGTAACGTTACGTACAATAAACGCCGAGGGATTCCGCATCGATTTGCTCTATTGGTCAGTGCCTAATAAAGCAAAAGTTCTTAGGTCACCCCTTTATAAGGCAGAAAAGTGCATATCTGCATGATAAATATATATATGAATCCATACTTTTAATATGATAGTTATTATGGAATAGATTCATATGACTTCTAGAACGAAACATTGACTCTTATACTTGGGATCGCCTGGTTTACGTCCTAATCGACGGGCAGTAAAAATCGACATAGTGTTTTGCCCAAATTCACACAAAAGAATCTATTGGTACCGTTACAGTTCACGTTTTTTTTTCTGTTGTTGTTGTTTTTGTTTTATTTATGTATTGTTTTGTTTTGTTTGTATACGAATAACCATCATGTTTATGCATTCTGCATTCCTCAAAGTACACATTCCAACTACTCGTATATAAAGAGCGTGATGTATTGGCCGCCATCGTACAGCTGTTATGATAGAGGAACATATTTCAAAGATGGCATGTGTTAATCCTGAAATTGATTCTTATACATATGGTCATATATGGCCGGTTAAGTATTGAACATGTACGAAATGGACATTGACTGTTGAAAATTGGACATGTTTTCAATAGGTCACTTTTAAATTTGGCTTGGCAATATGCAAGAGTCCACCAATAAAATACCATAAACAGGAATGTAAAACAAACGGTTCCAAAGGGCACTGTTTTTTTAATCGAAGTACGATGACGTTGTCTAGGACAATATATATTCCTTACATTAAAACATGCAAACATTTTTAATTTTCGATTACTTTTAGTCCACAGTTTGTTCAAATCAAGATTGTATTTTATGTCTCAACACAAGTCTCTTTGTCCCAAAGGTTAACATATGGCGATAAACAGTTGCAGAAGATTTGCTCTACTTCTTTCAATTAAAACACATTTTGTTCTATCTCTTTAACATCTCTAAAAATTCAAAAAAGACCAAGCGTTGCGTTTTCAAATGTACAGAGTGTATATGTAGTATTTTTTAAGAAATACCTTTGCAACATTATAATGACATGGCACAAGCAATTATCCCGAAATTGTAATACAAGAATTTGAATTATGAAGAAAAATAAAGATGATGATATATTTGAAGAGTTCATAAAATGTATCACTGCATGTACTGTACTGAGCAAAATAAATTTAGCAAATAAAATGCATGTCAATTCCATAGACGAGATAAGAAGCCGTGTATGTTCGGGGTCAACGATAAAATGACATAGATATGACAATTAATAACGTTATAAATTTGTAGACAAAGTCGGTGATAAAAATAATGCAAATATTGTGAAAACACACTTTTATAGGTTATCAAAAATCTTTCTTTTGTCAATGAAAATGGAGATCATTTTAAAATCATGAAATTTGGAATGTATTTGTTACGCATTTTAGCAGTTTTTAAACAACGACAGACTGGACAATTCTTGTCAATGCCAAATATTAAATTTGATCAAAGCAATACGTTTATATAACGAAATAGGTTGTTTTTATTATATGGGAGGTAATTATGAAACTAGTACTTCGCTTAGAAAATAATAAAAGATTAATTTTGAACTCACATACCTAGCATTTCTAAAAGCTTCAAACAATTATATCAATGTTCGTATGTTTAACCTATTTCTCTGCTTTGATTCAGTATATATTTATTCATCCACATATTAAACACGGGTCTCCATTTTATTCATTTACATCCATAATTATTCTTCGTCTGAAGTGCAACTATATTGTTTAAATTTACCAACGTTTATTTATGTAACATGTTAATGTCAGAAATTACCAAAATCACGGACTGTAAAACATGATTCAACCCCAACAATGACAGCTAAATGGATCGGATTATCATTAGACGAATATTATATATAATGATTACGTGTTTCAGACAAAAGGACTTACGTCAACATGGGTGGTATTGAATAAGTAAGCTGTCTAAGAAACAGTTTGATTACATAACAGTCAATAAAACGTATTCTGTGCAGTCTTTTTTTGACAGTTAACACAAACATCACTATCTGTGATACTGTAAAACTGTTTGGAATGTGTGAAATTAACTATGCATTATTAGTCTAATATGTTATGATACTGCTATGGTGTATTTAACGAAATTCTTAGGAATGTAAATAATCAAATGATCATAAGTAGAGTAGCGTGTTTTGCGTCACATATTGTGAAGACGGCGCACCTATCTCCTGAATCATACTCAATGTCAGCGTCTCTCGAGATTCTGAAGTATGGCATGTCCGACTGACCTGATACAGGCTTCAAGGACACATTACTCTACTAATAATTATATCAAATCAGTCCGGATATGCAACACTTAAACAAAGCACAATTCAAAACCTATCGGGTAGGGATTTCCTTACAATGTCTCGTTTAATTGGGATTACAACAGATTACAATGGGATAACAAGAGTGAGACTGGGTGGCCGCTAGAACCTAGCGCACACGACCGTTCCATAACGGTATCCATGTTGTCAATAAATACTGAAAAGGGGAGATTTCTTGGAAGCAACAAACACAAACAAGAGATAAAAGTAGCAGACTCGGTTTATTGAGTCTGTTCATGACAGGTAATGTAAAGTTCAACATCTCTCATGCCTCCTATTCTACTTTAAAGCCACAAAGATCGGGCTTGATGACCCCAAACGACCAGTAAGTAACGGTAACCCGTGTATGTGTGTCTGTGTGTAGCGTCGCATACCTTGCTTCTTGTGTCCCTGTGACTGTTGTTTTGTTTTGAATGTTTGTTGTTTTGGATGGTTGAGTTATGAGAATACTACAATTCCTGCACGTTGTTAAACCCACGTAGGGTGGAATATAGTAGTCCGTCCGTACAATCGTGTCCGGTAAATAACTCTGACAATAATGGACGGATTTTCAAATAACTAGGCACAATTGGTTATCACAACAAGACGTGTCACGAGCAAAAACCAGGTCAGTTGCTCCATGGTCAAGGTCACACATATAGGTCAAAGGTCAAAATGAAGTGCTTTCGTGTCCGGTTAATAACTCTGACATTAATGGACGGATTTTCAAATAACTTGGCACAAGTGCTCTCCACAACAAGACGACGTGTCAGGCACAAAATCCAGGCTCAAAGGTCAATGTCACACTTATAGGTTAAAGGTCACTTCGGGGGCATTTGTCACTTTAATGACATTTCTTGTTTGTACCTACTTTTACAGTGCTCAAGGGCCCGTATTCATAAAGCGACTTAAGTGGAAAATATTACTTAAGTCAAAATTTAAGATTTTTACATATTTTTAAATATCCTCTCAGGGTCACTACAAACCACATATTTTAAGAAAAATATTTACTGTAGGTTTTATTTATCTTTTACCTTATTAGCAACATTAAGAAAACGTCTTAAATCGATAGAAAAGGCATTTAAAAAATTGATAAAAATGACTTTAGTTATTGCTAAGAAGCTTTATGAATACGGGCTCAGGTGTATAACAGGAGGTGTTTGCCTTTATGAATACGGGCCCAAGTGTATAACAGGAGGTGTTTGCCTAGGGTAGTCGCATAATGGCGCCTAGTAAATAATTCTCAATTGTTTTTATAAAAAATAGGCTTTTTCACTAATTTAAATTGATATATTTGGTTTATATCACATTGTGACATTTTTCAAGCAGTATCATCTTAAAATGGTGAGTTTTTAATTTTTTAATAATTATTTTTTTGCCTATATGGAAATGTGTGTATGAATACAATCTTTTGGCATCTCAGTGTTTATG
Organism: Cyrtodaria siliqua; assembly: GCA_037043455.1. Taxonomy (NCBI): domain Eukaryota; kingdom Metazoa; phylum Mollusca; class Bivalvia; order Adapedonta; family Hiatellidae; genus Cyrtodaria; species Cyrtodaria siliqua. The sequence continues at coordinate 242,232 of JAWPHD010000702.1, forward strand.
TTTCTAAAAGGAGTATTCATTCAGACATGAGATACCTATCCTCCACCTTTCTGTGGATATTTTGGCAGCATATGTGCCATTTGTGATGAGAATGTAAGTTATTCTTTTTTAAATTGGTCCTAGATATGAATGACAACCGGGCATTTAAATTTTAATTTATACACAACTCAAAGCAAAAATCAACTCCTTATTTATTTGGAACACTGATTTTAGCAATGAATAACTGGTGTTTTATATCCATTTAACAGTTTATGTCATATTGGGTTGGAATGGGGAATGGTGATCAGCAATACATGGCAATAATGGAGTTGAAGATGAGTACTGGACATGTATATCATGTTCTCATTCCCCATTCAATTCATAAACATGGTATTCCGGTTTTCAGTACCCATTAGGGGAGTTTTGTCTTCTGTTGCGAACACATCTTTAATTCGAGGTATTGGAGTCAAAAGGTCGTTCCTCCAATTGGCATTTTCTGACATTTTATAAAATGGTGACGCAATGCCGAATTTTCTTTTGTTTTCCAATATTAAAACGCAATGACGTAGTACATAGTACCTTTTGAATGTCTTTTCTTTGTTGTTTAGAAATTGTGCAATGTCGTATACATGTCAAAAAGATGTTACTTTATTTTATAAGAATATACTCGTTTTTGGTTTAACTCGAATTATCTCCCCTTGAACTTTTCATGTTTACCATTATGTGGTGGTTGGTCGCCTTAGATTTAGTTGTTGTACTTTTTATCTTGTTATACATGTTTTATGTTGTTAAACCCTTCGCCTATAAGTTATCTTTATCAAAGTTTGCTTCGCTATAGATATACAGTAAACTTGTAATTAAACAAGATACATATTTTCGGAGAAATTTCAAACATTTTGAAGTATGGTGGTAACTACATTGAGTTAATATTTTAAAAAAATAGGGCTCTGGAATTTAGAGAGCTGTTGCTTTAAGGACTATTGGTCGGCCATCTGCACTGACTGGATAAATGGAATATTCTATGGACCAATTTATTACACATAAAAAATAAAACAACTTTGAGTAAATTTGTACAAATAATTTTTAATAATTATAAAATTATAAAATTATACAATGTCTGCAATATACGTATCTTTCTGATATTATGTTCATATCAAGCGTTGAATTACTACCATCTACTATATGGTTGACATTGCCCATGCCTAAATATGCATTTGCGCTTAACAATATCGAATCCATTTTGGACCTTTTATTTTAAAGATGGCCGACCAATAATCCTTAAGTCATTATCAATAGGTTATAAAACGTGTCAAAGTAAAATTAGAACATTTGTCCGTGCGTTCGATTTGTTCAATAGCTGGGAGTACATTTTCGTTTCGTCAAGAGGATGGTATTAGCATACGCATGCTATATATAATTCGAACACTCCGCGTGAAAGTATGTTGCAACCCTTTGAATGGAGATGTTTAACATCACACTGCATTCCAACACGGGGTTGCGGTCATTAATAATATTCAGTCTTCGCGAATTAATTTTACATCAAACAAAAAGTGCATACAGTGTACTCTTGCTTTTGCTTAGAGACCAGTAGTCCACATAACACCGATAACAATAAACTGGGCTACATGTTTTGTTATATAATCAATATTAGCAGAATATAGATCTAATACAAGTAATTTCATTTCATGTTGTGAGAAAAATGCCAAAGGTTAAAGTGTACCTCGCAGAAGACAGGCTATGTATGGGGGAACCGACGGAACGACGTCGGATGGTACGGGCGGTGGTACGTACCGGACGGCTGATTAATTCCCTCCCAGGCCCGTGGCAACCGGAACCGAACGCTTCAGTTACAACCCGATGGAGGGCCGCCCACCCCAGTTACAAACAGAAGGAAGCGGGACTCAGACCGGAATAAATCAGGTGATCACATGCATTCTGTAAATACGTCTTCACATAACATGATCACGGCCCATGTCCCACTGGCCTTAAAGGAAAAAAATTGGGGCAACTTACAGATATATTACACAAACATACAAATGTAAATCGACTAAAGATTCAAATTGTTATATTTCACAAAAAATATTCTTCAAATAGGGAAATGGAAAAAATCAAATGTTGGTCGGATGCATTCGTCAAATTTATGAGCATAACCCTAATGGGACATGCCAAAGGAACACAACACATGCTGCAATATTTTAGTAACATACAATTGGGCATCGCGTAACACTGGCTGAGCGTCATATGGCAATTTCGCCTAAAAAATATACATTATTTCCAGGGTGAAACGGAAGGAGATTGATCCAGAATTATGGGTACTTTCTATTCAACCAATACCCACCCAGCCGACAAACAATGCCCCTCCAAATAAGTGTTTCACGTTCAATAATAAAGGTTTTTGCAACAACACATCATGTCAATTTCATCATAATTTGCATGAAATGCCAAGGAATACACAATGCGATGTACTGCCATAACGGTACTACCAATGCTACTAAGTTATTAGTCTACACCATATTTTCGCATCCCGTCACCGCGAAATTATGTTAGACCTATAAGGTCACCTGTTCCTTTCAGGCCCTGGGCAACAACGACCAGCACCCACGGGCTCCAAATATGCAATGGACGCAGGCAGGTTTTATGGGAGCTAGGTAAAACTCCATTGACCTCGTAAATCTCGAAAAAAAGTCTCTCGCTCTACCCTAACAAGCTGACGCTGAATTTCTACTTGACGGTTTTTAAACATGGTTTCAAACTGCAATATAGTGGTCCTCGTACATCTGTTTTTTTCCAACAATTTAGTTTCCGCCAGAAAATATCGCCAATAATTGGATGAAATACCTATATATTTTATTATGCTAGATATGCTACAAAGTAGAATTATTGGTCCATTCCCTGTTACCACACTATCAAAACTTAGAATTAATCCTGTAGGCCTAGTACCAAAGAACACCGTCGAATGGAGATTAATCACTCACTTGTCATACCCAGTAGGCAACAGTTGCTAATGATTTCATTACCCGCGAATACAGACATGTGCAATATTCACAGTTTCATAATGTCGTCCGAATAATCCAAGGCTTGGGCGATACTGCATTCATGGCCAAACCGATATTTCCTCAGCGTTTAACCTTTGCCCTATCTGGCCAGGCGACTTTGAGCTACTTGGTATTAAAACGGAGGCATGTCATTGGATTCAAAAAATGTTTTATATTTGGGAAGTTCTCAACCTTTTTCATAATGCCGACCATATGCTTGATGATTGTTCATGGCTGAAAAAAACATACGAAGGTTGACCTTTAGCCTCCTACGCAAAGTTGACCTCATATGTAGGAGGCTTGGCGTGCCTTTAAGTGTGTACAAGTGTGTTGGACATGTTACATGCATTACCTATCTGGTTTAGAAATATATATTCAATAACAAAAGAGGTAAGAGTATATATGGAAAAAATACTAAAGCAGCTCACTCAAACGTTAAAATTACTTATCAGCGGCAAAAAAAACACGGCTAAAAGCTTTTGTCGGACTCTTTAAATTGCATCGCTAAAGCAATTCCGACCAGTAGGGCATTTAATCGCAGACATTATGATGCCATGACTCGTGCTAATAAACCACATCGTTTCATTAGGGTCAACGAGGGTATGTGGAAAGATGCTAATGTTTGACTTACATTCCTCGAAGGTTACAATGGGGTTAATAGTTTTAACGACAAATATTGGGTAATGGATGAAGCTCTAGAATTATATACAGATTCGGCAGGGAATAAAGATCTAGGTTGTGGAGCATAGTACAAAGGGTCAAGGTCCGTTTTCAAATGGCCTACATCTCGGGTCAAGAGGTATTCAAAGACAGCACTTACCTAATATACTGGCCTTCTCCATATGGGGCGAGCAAATGATCAACAACAAAAATAGTTATCAGCTCCGATACTATGGCCCTTGTAGAGATAATCAACAAAAACTCCTTAACAAAATAAAAGGATTATGCCTTTAGTGAGGCTTACACTTCAATTCAATAACATTCAGACTAAAGCTAAACATATAATGGGGCATGACAACGTGATATGTGATGCTATCCGTCGATTTAAGTAGCAGAGACTGGGACACCTGTTACCGGGACACGCTTCCAATTACCCATGCAAAGTTCCAGAAGCTTTTCACAAACTATTCAGCAAGAAACAGATTGTCTCATCCAGACCTTTTTGTCGAAAAATACACGCAAGAATTACCAAGCTGGCATTAACTCTTTTGATAGCTTTCGTAAGGATATAAAGTTAACCCTTTCCTGGCCTCCTCCTTTGCAAGTCATTACAGAGTATTGTGACGATTTTGTATTCGTCTATATAATTAGCCCTGACTGAAAACGTTTTACTTACGTATATTATAACTTCCGGTTGATTTCTTGTTTCGCAAAACGGATTGAAATCGAACCAATCAAATGCATTGACCAATCATGCATTTTGTCCAATCAAATTAAACGACCAATCGGAAAAGGGATGGCTCAGGACTGTATATAAGGCATTGCAGTCAGTTATACAGGTTCGTTTATATTCTGACGCTGAAGCATCCAGAAGCTTACAGATTTAAAGGTAGATAATTACAAGCACTTGGTAAGAACCTACTAGTTAATACTGTGGACGGCCTTGGGAGGTAGCCCGAATAGAGCGAGCCCCAAAATCTCAGCAGTAAATACTAGTTAGGCTATTTACCATACTGTTTTATATACACCAATTAATGCAATCATTTTATAATCATAGTTGCTCATTCTGTTAATTATATTGGCTGATTCGTTGTTTCTTAATAATCATTTTCTTCGAGCAAGTAGCTCAATCTGTAATTTGGAACAATCGCATTGCATTTGCGGCTCAATTGTACAAGACCGCTCGGTACACGTTACAATTTGGTGGCAGCCGCGGGATTATATTGAGCAGCTCAATTTCAAAGTGAGCAGCTCAATTCTTATCCAACTGAGCAGCTCAATTTCTACAACAGCGAGCAGCTCAATTTTGTTTTATTGTTATGGCAAGTGCAATGCAATCGAGCACTGTCAACGAGTCAGCAATGGAGGGGCTCAACAGATCAATCAGAGAATTGGAGGACCGTGTTAATCAGTACGAGATGGAGCTCATAAATTCTATGAATGCAAGTCGAATTGAGCATTCAACACCTAAGCCAGCGCAGATGCAAAGTGCAGGTTTGAGACAACGCGCAAATGAGCCGACAAATGAGCCAGCATCCAAAAATGAGCATGAGCATGTCACACCTTATGCTATGCAGGGAGCAAGGCCTAAAATGGTTTCATTTTCTTCTGCACTTGTTCATGAGCAAGTTGAGCAAACTTCAATACCGCCGTATGCAGTAGTCGCTAGCGGGAAGCAAACTGGACCGCTCATTGAGCAGAAATATAGTGATGACAAAAGCTACGGTATGCATCATTATATGCAGAATACACATGAAAAGACTGAGCATGAACCGTTGTCCTCACAAACTCAACACACAACATGCAAAGAGCAAGAAAAAATCGAAAAGTCAGAAATATGAACAAAGTGTAGTTGAGTCCCCAAAGTCAAAATTAGCGTTAGAAGAGAATGATCAGAATATAGTTGAGACCCCAAATTCAAAAATACCGTTACGTGCTCCCAAACAGGACTCGACATGTAAAGAAGATACACAGAGTGAGCAAACTTTGGAAACTGAGCCAGTTATACGTTTAAGAGAAATTGAGCCTAATATCACTTACAGAAAGCGTCGTATTACTGAATCAAGCAATGAGCAGAAGCAAGATTTGAACGATTTGCTCTCATACAGTAAAAAGCCATCAGTAACTGTTAAGCCAGCAACTTACGACGGAAACACATCTTGGCTCGATTACAAGTCACATTTTGATGCATGTGCATCTCTTGGTAAATGGACTGAGCCAGAAAAGGCACTTTACCTTGCAGTTTCGTTGCGTGGCCAAGCACAGGCTGTTCTTGGTGATTTGAATGAAGAGACACGCAAATACACCGATCTGGTCACTGCGCTGAATGATCGATTTGCTCCAACTAACCAGATGGAACTACATCGAGTTCAACTTAGAGAGAGACGACAAAGAGCTTCTGAGTCATTACCTGAGCTCGGTCAAAGTATAAGGAGATTGACAAATTTGGCGTATCCTACTGCTCCAGCCGATGTAAGAGAGACACTGGCAAAAGAGCAATTTATAGATGCTCTTGTAGATTCAGATATGCGTTTAAGGATTAAACAGTCAAGACCAACCAATCTGAATGATGCTTTACGCCATGCCATTGAGCTCGAGGCATTTGCTAAAGCTGAGCTAAAGAGCAAAGACGCGCAGGGGTATCTGCGGCCATTGGCTCAATCAGAGGAGGGTAGCAGTTCAGGTGATATGAAGAAACTGATGTTGACCATGACTGAGCTACAGAAGACCATGCAAGCTATGGAGGGAAAGATTGATGAGTTGGAGAAAAAGCCAATAGATAATAGTGGAAGCAGAGCCCAGCTCAAAACGGACTACAGTGATAGAAAGAAGCATGTGAAATGTTATAACTGTGGCAAAATGGGACATTTTAAGCATGATTGTCGTACAAACCGGAGTGAGGAACAAAATGCCGGACAAGTGAGCTCAGATAGGAATAAACGACACATCTCACCGAGGAGAGACAGTGTTGGACAAAAAGATGTAACAAGACTAGCTGGTGATTCTGGGATGTACGTAAAGATATACATTGGTGGTAAAGAGCTGAGGTTGCTCGTCGACACAGGAGCGACAGTTTCACTTCTGTCAACTGACGTTTATGATGCAGTACGGAACATTGAAAGTTGTGGTCCATTGCTCACAAAAATAAGGCGACAAATATTGTCAGCCACAAATGAGCCCCTTGAGGTACACGGTAAATCGTTAATACCTGTAGTTGTGGGCACGTACATTTATAAACAAGATTTTATCATTGCAAAATTGACATTTGACGGTGTACTCGGTCTCGATTTCATGACGAATAACAAATGTGTCATTGATTTAGAAAACAAGACACTCAAAATAGGCAGTCAGACTGTGCATATGTTGTCTGAAGGTTCATATGGTTGCTACAGAATCGCTGTTAGTGACACTTTGAACATACCACCTCGGTCAGAAATTATTGCATATGGTAATTTATGTTTATCTGAAGGAGCAACTGTTCCAAATGGAATAGGACTAATTGAACCTGAGGAAAGGTTTTTGCTGACAGATCGAGGAATGGTGGCGAAAGCTCTTGTGACCAATGAGCAAACAGTTCCATTAAGGATTATGAATGTTTCAAACGACGTTAAAGTAATTAGATCTGGTACTATTGTTGCATCACTGAGTCATGTTGATCAAGTAATTACAAAACAGACAAATGCACGTAATACGGGAGCAACGCAGTTATCACCTGCTCTGCAAGACGTGCTCGCGAGAGCAAGCGAGGGGCTCACACATCAACAAACCAAGCAAGTCGAAGAGCTCCTGTTACGACACTCAACCTTGTTTGCTTATGATGATACAGAGCTTGGGAGGACAGGTGTTGTTAAACATAGTATTAATACAAAAGACAGAACACCTATCAAACAACCACTAAGGAGAATTCCGGTACATATGCAGCCAGACGTTGACAAACACATCGACGATATGTTAGATAGGGGAGTTATTGAGCCGTCATCGAGCCCGTGGGCGTCAGGCATAGTTTTGGTTAAAAAGAAGGACGGGAGCACGCGCTTCTGTGTTGATTATAGAAAGCTTAATGCCTCTACAATAAAGGACGCGTATCCACTTCCACGTATTGATGAGTCGCTTGATCACTTGTCAGGATCGTGTTGGTTTTCAACTCTCGATCTTTGCAGTGGATATTGGCAAGTCGAATGTGAGCAACAACATAAACCCAAAACAGCGTTTGTAACAAAGCGAGGACTCTTTGAGTTCAATGTCATGCCGTTTGGACTTTGTAATGCACCTGCAACATTCGAGAGGCTCATGGAAACTGTGCTCTGTGGGTTACAATGGGACATATGCCTTATATATCTTGATGATGTGATAGTGACCGGTAAATCATTTGAAGATATGATGAGTAACTTGGGACGAGTTTTTGAGCGCTTGTCTTCAGCAAGCTTGAAGTTAAAAGCTAAAAAGTGCCATTTGTTCAAAAGGGAAGTAGAGTTCCTTGGCCATATCATCTCGCCTGATGGTATATCTACTGACCCCAAGAAAATACAGGTTGTTCGAGATTGGGAAGAACCAACAACAGTCACAGATTTGCGCTCTTTTCTTGGTTTATGTGGTTATTATCGGAGGTTTATCAAAAACTTTGCCTGTATTGCAAAACCTTTGCATAAACTGACAGAGAAGAGCAAGTCGTTTGCTTGGAGTAGGGAATGTCAGGAAGCTTTTGATACTCTCAAGTGTAAACTGACGCAAACACCCATTCTGGCATACCCGGATTTTTCAAAACCATTTATACTTGACACGGACGCCAGCGATTTAGCTATAGGAGCTGTTTTATCCCAGGTACATGGAACTGAAGAGAAAGTAGTTGCATATGCTAGTCGAGCACTCTCTAAGTCAGAAAAGAAGTACTGTGTAACACGGAAGGAACTTTTGGCTGTTGTAAATTTTGTAAAGTATTTTCGTCATCATTTATACGGAAGGCCATTTGTAGTGCGTACGGACCACGGATCACTTCGCTGGCTGCTCAATTTTAAAAATCCAGAAGGACAATTGGCTCGATGGCTAGAGGTATTGAGTACCTATGACATAACCATTGAGCATCGTCAAGGAAGCAAGCACGGAAATGCAGATGCACTTAGTAGGCATGTTTGCAAACAATGTGACTTTGGCTCATCCGAATCAGAAACGGTAAGGGTAATGGAGAATCAGAATACAAATGAAACCTTACCAAGCGGTACATTTGAGCACAATCAGTCGGTGTCGTTGAAACAACTACAACAGAGCGACAATGACATAATGATGGTAAGGTCGTGGGTAGAGAACCAAATCAAACCAAGACCTCAGGATATCAACTCTGGTGGAGTTATGATAAAGTCATTATGGTCTCAACATAGCATGCTAGAGGTTAAGGACGATATCCTATATCGAAAATGGAAAGACCCTAAGGGAATTACATTTCAAGCTGTCATTCCAATGACTGAACGACGTAATGTGTTGCAGTTCTGCCATGATCATAGCACAGCTGGACACCTAGGTGTGAAAAAGACGCTGAGCAAGATTCGGCAATCATTTTACTGGCCAGGGTTGCAAACAGATGTGAGGCATTACATTGCTGGATGTGACAAATGCTCACGGATCAAACACCCAACGAAAACAAAACGAGCTCCGATGCAAATAGTTGGAGCTGGGCTACCTATGGAGAGGATAGCCTTGGATATATTGGGTGAGCTGCCAGTTACTGATCGCGGTAATAGATATATCTTGGTTGTCTCAGATTATTACACAAAATGGACAGAGTCATTTGCTATGCCAAATATGACAGCAAGAACTGTTGCTGAGCTTCTAGTGAGAGAAGTTATTGCAAGATTTGGGGTCCCGTCAGCCATACATTCAGACCAAGGAAGGCAGTTCGAAGGGCATCTATTTACAGAAATGTGCAGACTGTTGAATATTAAGAAAACACGCACAACGCCATATCATCCGCAGTCAGATGGTATGGTAGAGAGATTTAATAAAACTCTCGCAAAGATGCTGAGCTCGTATGTCAATGAGCACCACACAGACTGGGATATGCATATACCATTTGTCATGATGGCATATAGGTCTGTCGAGCATGAAACAACTGGATGTAGTCCAAACTATCTTATGCTAGGCCGAGAAGTCGCTACACCCTTAGACATTGAGTTTGAGATGCCAACATCTGTGAAAACTATTCCATGGAATCAATGGGCATGGGAGCTGAAGGAGCGTTTAGAAACTGCTCATACGTTTGTAAGACAACATGTCCAAGGTGCAATGTTGAGGCAGAAATCGCTTCATGATCAGAAGCTGAGTTGGCAAACATTCAAAGCAGGTGATGAGGTGTATGTGTATTTTCCAAGACATCTGCCTGGGCATTCCCCAAAACTTACGAGTTTCTGGAAGGGGCCATTTAAAGTGATAGACAGATGTTCAGATGTGACGTACAACGTTCTGTGTGGCTCACGAGGAAAACCACAAGTTATTCATGTGGATAGGATGCGACTGAGAAGAGGACAGACATTGCAAGATGAAGTCCCGTTAGCTCAAGGTGATGTGCATTCAGACATAAACGGCACAGTCGAGCAAAGTAGTGAACCTGAAACTGAAACTGAAGTTTCAGGTTCGGCAGACAATACAGGCTCGAAAGAAAACTTAGAGCATACGACGCCTGAAAGTTCGCAGAGGTCAAGACGACCACCTGCATGGCTAGCAGATTATGAGACTGAATATTAGTATAGATACATTTAGTCTTTATTGTTGTTCAGTTATGGAAATAAATTGAGAATCAGACTTAGTATTGCTTGATAATACTCCTTAAATAATGTTGATTGTGATTAATTTTGATGATTTGAACATACATTAAAATCAGGGTTAAAATTAATAGAACATATTGTTTTGCTCCGTGTACTGAACTTTATACATACAAATATTGCATTTATTTGGAATCTGCAATTTGTTGACCAACTCGCTTGTCTATTTTCAGACTGAGCAATGGCTAAGACGAAGACTACACCTCGTGCGGAAAGTAAATGTCCGATGTGTCCGTTCAAGACAACTAACGTGGACGAATTAAAAACGCACATTATGGAATGTGGAATGAAGAAGATCGAGACAACGTTTGAGTGTGATCAGTGTAAATACATTACTGACAAAAAGAGTAATTTGCAGCGCCACGCGAAACGTCATGTCCAGCGTACGGAGGAGGAATGGATGAGGTCAGATCCTGGTGATCTCATAGGCGACAGTGAGAACTCCTCGAATGATAGTGGCAGTGATGTTGAAACAATCAATGAGCCAAACGAGGGCACTGCTCATGCTATTGGGCTTAGTACGGATCATACTGCCAACGTATCGACTGTCTCCGATCAGGCAGATAAATCGCTGGATGACATAGAGGCTGGACGGAAGGAAAGCATAGAAGTTGGTCGTACAGTTCGAAAGCAGACACAGCCAGCAAAGTTAGTGGCGCCTAAGGGTAAACAGTTGATGAAGAGGTCGCTGAAAGACACATTTGACTGTATTCCTAAGAAGGTTCCAAGGTTTAGTGAGGTACGTGCCATACCAAGACCGTGTAGCAGCTTTACTCCTCAAACAAGACGTCCGGAGAAGAAAGTCAGTGTTGCCACACAGACTGAGCCTATAAAGATGCGCCGATCTGTAAAGAAGACAACTCGCTATATGGAGGGTGATAGAGAGATCGAATTGGTAGAAATCGAAGAAGGCGAGTTAATGTGTTCTCAGTGTATGAACTAACAAACTGAAGTAGTTAGCAGTGATTCAAGTCGAGCACACCTGATGCTTATTTTCTAATTGACGTTTGTGTTTTATAAGGATAATTGCGAAATCATTCAGATTATGTTACGTTTGTTACATCAAACATGGTGTTAATGTTAATGATGATTTTATGCCATTTTAACAATACGGTAGTACACTTCACTCATTAAAATAAAACTACAGTTCAAAATCGTTTGATTATTTTTGTTTGTAAATGGTCATGCGGGACGCATGAAAATCAGAGGCGAGGGTAGTGTGACGATTTTGTATTCGTCTATATAATTAGCCCTGACTGAAAACGTTTTACTTACGTATATTATAACTTCCGGTTGATTTCTTGTTTCGCAAAACGGATTGAAATCGAACCAATCAAATGCATTGACCAATCATGCATTTTGTCCAATCCAATTAAACGACCAATCGGAAAAGGGATGGCTCAGGACTGTATATAAGGCATTGCAGTCAGTTATACAGGTTCGTTTATATTCTGACGCTGAAGCATCCAGAAGCTTACAGATTTAAAGGTAGCTAATTACAAGCACTTGGTAAGAACCTACTAGTTAATACTGTGGACGGCCTTGGGAGGTAGCCCGAATAGAGCGAGCCCCAAAATCTCAGCAGTAAATACTAGTTAGGCTATTTACCATACTGTTTTATATACACCAATTAATGCAATCATTTTATAATCATAGTTGCTCATTCTGTTAATTATATTGGCTGATTCGTTGTTTCTTAATAATCATTTTCTTCGAGCAAGTAGCTCAATCTGTAATTTGGAACAATCGCATTGCATTTGCGGCTCAATTGTACAAGACCGCTCGGTACACGTTACAGTATATTGCATTCGTGTCATTGAGGCAGTATTCTCATTCCACAGTTCTGCAATCAGCTTTGTCAACAAATTAAATTACTTTCCACATCATACTAAGCAGTTCATGGTCAAAAGCATGCTTGAAGGATTGCGTACAGGCCTTAGATCTAGCTTGCGTGTCTCAAAAGTATGTTGTTTGCAGCAGCCTTTTCTCTTGCTCATATAGCACTATTGAGAGTAGGTTAGTTTGCATTATCCAATAAGAATGCTAAAAGACCTGTCTTAAGTGTTGACGATGTAATTTTAGGCACGGAGACCATTAGACTTTACTTTAAAGCTGTTTAGGAAGTCTCTCCGATTGGCATGTTTTAGTAACCAAAGCTTGAAGTACCATTCTTTCAGAATTGTTTAAAAAATGCGATTCAATTGACAATATTAAATATCGAGGCCGTTGGCGATCCAATTCGTACAAATCATACATTCGGTTTATGTTACCGTTGCTTGTTGTGATATTAATAGTGTATACACTTTACTAAACTAAAAAAAAAAGAGTTTTCATACTAAGAATCGGGATGAGTTAGATATGTTGCCCCTACTGAAGCGTATATGCCTCTAGAGCAAATTAAGTGTGATAATGATATAATGATAATGATAATGAAAAAAAGTAAAAGAGATAGAGAAAAAAAAGGATCAGCCAAATGGTTTAATGAATCGACCCAGCGATCCGAATTTAGGCCATTAATTTTAACACAGCACTAGAGATCCGTTACCGGCCTCTAGTGCAAAGTGTGATTTCGATAAACTGATATTGATAATGTTATTATGATAATGATAATGAAAAATGAAGAGAGGCAAAGAAAAAAATGAGTATCAGCCAATTGGTTTAATGAATCGACCCGGCGGTCCGAAGTTAGACCATACAAATTTTAACACAGCACTAGAGATTCGTTACCGGGCCCTAGTGCAAAGTGTGATAATGATATAATGATAATGTTAAGCAAAGTGTAATAACATTCAAAGCACTGAAGTGCTGAATGCGGTGGGGTTTGTGTAACTAACAATATCTGAATAAGATGAACATGCCACGAATAACAAAGTGGAGGAAAAATGAATAGAAATGGGGAAAAGGTAGCGCCCGACGCGAGTTGTTCTTGAAATTTTTGTATCTTGTCAAATAGGATAGCGTTCAGATCCGGAATGCTGCTCTACCTTTCTATTCTTGCTCTCGACTAGACCCCGAACTGTACAATCTATGAACGTTTTGAGCGAATTCGATCTTAAATACAGGAGATATAATGATAACAAGATTTCTATATATGCTATATGCCAACACAATAACAATTCATTTGTGTCTAAACATGTTTCTGCATACCGTCTTATCAGTAATAATAATTCACAGACATCGTGAATCACTAAACAACTTTCGAAAGAGTTGTTGCTATATACAATTATACATAAAAAAGCAATAATCATGTCGTTTTCACGTTCTATCTGAAGTAAATTCAAATAAAACAATGCCGTAACCAGAACATTTTCCCCCAGTATGATCAATTATTTTATTAGGCAAATTCTGTAGACACAATTGATATATTGTCATTTGGAATATTATTGTTTTCCTTTTAAATACATAGCTCATCTTAGTTTAAGTCAGTTCTGCGCATTACATTCAATTCATCCAAACCCGGAGGCACTATTTATCTACGCGGAGGCATATAATTTGAAAGCGGTTCGGCTGCCACTTGTGCTATTTTCAGCCCAGAATTCTGGCCAGCCTTCAATTTTGGATATACCATTCTGTTAACATTGCATGTGGGAGTTTACTCCTCGCCGCAATAATAAATGTATCCCTTGTGGTCATACACTACATTAGGTAATAATGATATATATATATATGTATATGAGTCATATTGGACAATGTACACTATTATATACCGATGGAATTAGAGAAATGCTTTCCATCTTTATTTTAAATGATAATAAACGATTTTTGGATTCATAATTGTTTCCAATTAAATAACATGCATGTCCCAGGCGGGTACACGTTCTAACTGTACTCAAGTCGATTTAGGTTCACACTACAAGCTCAAAGTCTGGATGATGGTTATAAGGGTTGCATTCCAGCCTGCTGTTCATCGCCCAGACGGGGTTCACTTGAGTCTCCGTTCTATTAACGGGAGTATCCTATGGGACTTTAAAGCAGGCATGAGGATTGCAGATTTGGAGGAAAAGTCAAGACTTTATTACAATTCAATGAAACACCACCCAACATTTTATTTTTACATTGCGGTGGTAATAACATAGGTTCAGATATAAAGGTATAGATAACGTGAGATATGAAAAAGCTGTTCAACAGTTTAATTCAGCTTATGCTCAACACTTTCAGGGTCTGGTCTCAGATACAATCACGCTTATCTTGGCGATATGTTAACTCCAACGTTATTTCAAATAAGACCAGGAACAGAATAAACAGTTGTCTAAGTACATATTTTATTATTTTAAAAACAGAGGGGCATATATAAAATATCCAGAGATTACCGAAACACGCGTAATGATGATACACACATATCCCAATTGGGCTATGACATGCTAAGCACATAATCTGGGGCTCTTCATTGTTTTGCTACAACAATGTCCCCATTATTAGTTGGAAAGGGCCATGGCTGTGATTTACACTGAACAAAATTTCTAAGTATCAACTTTTGTATCTTAACTAATTTTCTTATTTTAAATATATTTTAGAATAGATATATGATAAGTATTTTGTTTTGACCCATAGTTTGTAAAACATTTATTTTTTGTTTAAATTGTTACATCTTTTGAGAGTTACCCTGCTTTTATATGAAAACATGAAATGGGCTGATAAAACATATAACATGAGTCGAAGATCGCTTAATAATAGAAAAAAAACATAAAAAGTTGACCAATTATTCGCAGATTTTCCGTCTATAAAAAAATGAAATACGGATAATCTTAAATTACCTCCCTTTAAATTGAATATTGTTTGAAATCCAAGTAACTGTAATTCAGCGTTTACATTAAATATTTCGAAAATTTCTTTTGCAAACGCATTTGTAGTGGTTATGCTAGTAAAACATGATGTCAAATTAATTTTAACTGGCATATTTTAGAATTAGGAACATCGAAAGCTTCACTAATTCGAAGTACTTAATAAAATCCTATATACCCAGTTGTATGTGTTATAAATTATTTCTAAGAAAACACATTGACTTAAACGTTTTAAAATATGTTCATGCACTCAGAGAAGACGATTTACACTCGTTATTTTGCAGTTTAACCGTATCGTATCTCTAAGCAAGCTCAAAATACACGAATATTATTGACATATTCTTAGATAGGTACTTAGCAATTTGGCTTATTGTAGGTTCCATGTCTCTGCCAGGATGTAGCTAGTACGAGCTGCGGAAGGTCCCTTGATTTTCATAGTAACTCTTTCACTCGGAAACATTTTTGGCATTTGCTAGCGGCATATGTTTTGCGCCCATTGACAGAGCAACATAATCTCCTGCTGTATTTAACAGTTTGCTTAATTGAAAAGTAATACAATTATAAAACATGTATTAAAACTGCCATGGTCATATTATGCCAAACATTTTAGATAAAAGTAAAACAAATTCCTGCTTATTGTTATTATAACTTCCTAACTTTTTCGTAAGTGAATATAATATAGGTTTCAATCGCATTAAGATTAAAACTTTATGCACTTGGCAATAGATAAAATACCTTACCAGGTCCTCATTATATTCATTATAAGGGAGGCGACTCGTGAGAGCATGTGCAGTATATACTAAAGGGAGACCACACCCTATCCTCCCTTCATGTTCTCTTTCTGCTGTGTTTCTTTCATATATTTACAGTTACATGTCCTTGAGTCAACGTCATGGCTGAGTTACTAATAATCTAAATGCCACTTTTCACGTTTTTATCTGTAATACCGAAACTTTGTTTTGTATCTTCAGTGCAGCTAGAAGTGATTAACAGGTAACGGAGTCGTCGACATTGAATACATCGAGGTATGTATACTGAAAGGAAAAAGAAACGCGACACTGGAATTTCCGCTATATATTGTATGTACAATATTCTGCTGTTAATCGAATGGTACGTGGCTACGTAAGATCTTTCCTTTCGGAAAAAATACTAAAACAACACGTAACACAGCAAATTGTATTCCTGCAAAGTTTCATTATTGGCAGAATACGCGTTTGGCTCAAACATGCGAGCAAACTTAGGATGCAAAGTTTTGCAAACTCTTTACGTTAAACTCAGTACTGAGCTGGCCCAATTTTTCAAAGAGGAACTTCAACATTAAAAAATTATTGTTACAACGTGTACTGTGATTAAAACGTCTACGCCATCACAGTTGTGTCCTTTCTCTAACTAACTACAACTTTTTATTTTACAAAACATCTTGGGATTTCCTTGGAATATACGAGTATATGGAATTAAGTGTGCAGTATATACAATATATAGCGGAAATTCCCGTGCCGCGTTTCTTTTTCCTTTCAGTATAGTATAGAGCAATACATATGATATATGAAGTATGACCCTGTGAGTCTGTATATGTGTAAGTACTATAATGAGTAAGTATTGCTGACATCAGAAAATGTATAATTAATGCCTTTGATTGAGGTTTTCAAGAAACCGTCATTTACCAGACATAACATTTCCCTCCAACACACATTCTGCGAATTGCACTTTATTTGAGTGTTTATTAATACCGACAGTTCTATCAGAGCTTAATTTTCACAAACCTTTTAAATGGATAACATGTTTCCAGCGCCTAGACCAATTTAGTGTCTTAAGGGATCTAATAACCAATTTAATACGCAGATGTACTGGTAACAATGGTATAGGTTTACCACCACCAATTACATGTAAACCTCCGAGGTGTATCGAATGTAGTTCCTATAATAAAAAGTAATCCCTCCTTTTTCGATGGAAATGGGCATTATAAGTAGGGGAAAACTGCCCATTTCTATTCGATTTTGTGGTTATATGTATAAGAAGCGTATTAATAGGTTTTACTGGATCACTGATGAACATTTTCGAAATTTCGACTCTATGCTTACACTTTGTGAGCAATGAAAACAGTCGATCAATAAAAACAGCTGTACCCTAGACCTGTTTAGTAAACAAACAAGAACTTTCTTACATGTCTTGTGACCCCACGTTTTCTGGTGATTTTTCAAGTGGAAAAATATTTTTCTATATGAACATTACACTGCTGCATTATCCATACTTGAGTTGAATTTGCAGCAAATCATTAATATGTGACACTTTAACATTGGTGTCTATGGGGAAAATAATTGGTGCTTTCATACCTATAGACATTTTACCTGTGCTAGAGATCAGTGTATACTTTTTGAGAATGTAAATAAGACACTAGTATGATATCATGTAATAACATGTGTTAAAGAGGATAAACAAAACTCGTAATTTATCATTTTCTTGAAATATACTGAGGGAAAAAAGTTTAGCTTTTTTTTTTTAGATGAAATAATACTGTATACAAGATATATTGACATTTTGGGACTTTACGGGCTTGAGCCCTACGTTCATATTTTCGTGACGTCAATAAGATGTTCGACTGTTATTGGTGCGTGTTTAATAAAATATCGTGTCTATGGCAGTAGTTTCTTGGTTTTACAACCAAAAATATATTATTTCCAGGGTGCTACAAACACGTGCTAAACTTTTTTCCCTCAATATATTATATTATAAATACGCTTTGATGTTACTAATGAACTAAATACCACTTTTTAATTGTAATACCGACACGTTCTTGTGTAACTAAAGTTCGATTCCGTGAGCACAAATATAACGCAGGTAATCCCAAAAAAGTTAAAGAAATAACTGTACCAACACTTTCTTCAGTCCGTTCATAGTTTTAGTAACGTCATTGTTCAACCTGTTGAATATATACTTTATGATAATGATGCAACCAACAATTTTAAAATAAAAGCTAGACATATAGCAGAACTAAAGTGAATGAAAAACTTGCAGACACCATTTCCACTGGGCCTTAATGAAAATAGTTATCAACAAGGAAATATTTCAAAAGAGCCTTATATTGACATTTTTGCAATATTTTTTATTCGAAAGCGTAACTCTAGGTCTCATGGTTGTAGACGTAATTGTAACATCAAACGTAAATCACATAATACTATATCAGTCGCTGATTTGCATACTATTACTATTTTTAAACAATCTGGAAAGCACTCGATGCTTTCTTGTCTCACCTCTCTATCCATTTCTTCACTTAAGCTGATTGACGAGGAAGCAGACACAATTTTCATTCGAACAGATCCTTTGTATAACACTGCTTCCATAATTCAAAGATATAGGCAACATGTTCTCCGACCCCATAAGCATAAAGTAGGGATTGTGTTAACAACGTTTCATATTTAGTTTGATTCATTTTTAATAGACAAGACAAAGATATACTGCTTTTAACTGTGTCGCAAATATCGAGATCTAGTGATTAAATCATTAAGAATTAGAATGTGACTTCAACTATAGAGATTGATAAATGGTTACATCACTTTGGTCAAAATATCACGGCTTGAATAGATACAATATTAGTCTGGACACAAGGTCAACGCTCAGTTAAAAGTGTAGGGTTTAGATCACCGTTTTTATAAGGCACGTTGAAACTTCCATTCTCCTAACCGATATTTTCAATAGAGAAGGAGTACCCCAAATGGCAACCGTCTTCATTATGCGGTCCGAGTATTTACTTTCATACCCCATCCAACCCCTTCTCCAAGAAGCGAATACGGGGTTGGCTGGGGTATGAAATAAAACCTTAATTTCGGCTTAAACAATTTGCATATTGTAAAATTAAAACATTTAATAGGTAATTTGTAGCAGGTTATCTCATTTTTTCAGTAAACAATGTGTTTAAACATTTTTTATTGTCGAAATTTCCGTTATAAATTTCTGCTAATATAAGCTTTCTCACCGCTTATTGGAATTAAGTGGTACTGCTTTTGTAAACGTATCATGGATGACCGAGTAAAAAGTATTTAATAATATAATGTTGGGAAGGGTATATACTGATAATTTAGATTTTTTGAGCAGGAAACAATTTATATCAAAATCAAATATTGTCAAAATGATACATATAGTATTAAAACTTCAAAGTGTTACTGTTTTGATTTCAGTGGCCGAAATATTGAGCGAAAGAGCACCAATTTGAAATGTTAATACTATTCCCCTTTATGGAGGATGTATTGTAGATTATATCGTATTATCTCACCATTAATTCTTCAAATTAGTGTCGTTCTGAAATGGATTTGTCTTGTGATTTTGAAAGTTCAATATTTATGAACGTAATACAAAGATAATTTAAATTGTATCTCGTTTCTCCTTTCCTTTTTACTGCCAGAGTGCGTAACTACAAAATTTAGACTATAAAAGTAGAACAGGAGATGTAGCATTCAAGGATATTCTTTTTGAATAGTTTACCTTTATTTTGATTGTCGACAGCTTTATTTGGATCAAAATCTATAGTTGTATTTTGTTTGCGTTCCTTTTTCATTGGGTGTGTCTTGGTCGTTTTTTTTGACTGCGGTTAACTACAATTTATAGGAATACAATGTAGAGATACAGTTAAGGCGTAGGTTGGAACATGTACACGAGTGTGTAAGACTGTGTTCCACAACCAATGAGGTATATGCGAACCTTCCATTATGTTAATATGTGCGAGCATTATGTTAATATGTGCGAGGTATATGCGTACCTTCCATTATGTTAATATGTGCGAGCATTATGTTAATATGTGCGAGGTATATGCGTACCTTCCATTATGTTAATATGTGCGAGGTATTTGCGAACCTTCCAATATGTTAATATGTGCGAGGTATATGCGTACCTTCCATTATGTTAATATGTGCGAGGTATATGCGAACCTTCCATTATGTTAATATGTGCGAGCATTATGTTAATATGTGCGAGGTATATGCGAACCTTCCATTATGTTAATATGTGCGAGGTATATGCGAACCTTCCATTATGTTAATATGTGCCAGGTATATGCGTACCTTCCATTATGTTAATATGTGCGACGTATATGCGTACCTTCCATTATGTTAATATGTGCGAGGTATATGCGAACCTTCCTATATGTTAATATGTGCGAGGTATATGCGTACCTTCCATTATGTTAATATGTGCGAGGTATATGCGAACCTTCCATTATGTTAATATGTGCGAGGCAATTGTCCACCATACGTTATTTAACGGAGGATAAGTAAACATGTATACAGTCATTTAAACATTCTAATTTTAAATGAATGGCCTTGGAAGACACAATAATATGTCAACATCGTCATTATAAACATTCATAGGTAACAGTATATATATGTTGACGCTTGAAACAGCAATCATAGATGTCTGAAGAAACATCACAACATGAAAAACACAAACATGCAAATTGTTTATCTAATCCTGGAGGTAGACCGGGTACCATGAGGTCAATCTGGTGGAACAGACCGGGTACCATGCGGTCAATATGGTGGAAAAGTAGCCCTAGGTAAACTATTGAGTAAGTTACTGTGAATCATAGAAGGGGTGAAAGACATGGGGCCGGTATGTATTGAACGTTTTCTTTTATTTCTGAAACAATTAACTTGCTTCAGATGAAAACCACATCAAAATTGAAGGTAAGCTGAACGTGCTGCCCTTTTTTAAAGCTTACTTTGAAGTGTACTTTGGTCATTTTGACCTCAGAATTCAAAATTAAGGTGGTTACTTTCAGTTTGGAAAATATTTTGAAAAAAAGCACGCCATCATCTAAGGCCCATTTTTATGTTGCTCTGGGCCTGACTGATACTACATTGTGTTTGTTATATGACCAGCATAGTTAGAACTGGATATTTTCGTGTAGGTGTTTATTAACAACCCTATGTAAAAATAATGGTGGTCTAGGTCTATCTTCTGTTAGAACAATAAAACATTGAAATACTGAAGCTGCACCAGTCCATCAGGTGTTCAGCCAGTCAAAACCCGCATTTAAACAGAAGTTATAACAATTTAGAAATATTATTTCAAAGAAAACATAAAAGCCAGAACATCCTCTTCACTTGCCTAGTCGTCACAAATTTTCTTCCAGTAAGCACTTCCTTTTATGCCCATTTCATACTCCTGATGGCACTGTTTTACAGCATTATGATCTGTCTGGCCTTGTCATCTTGAAGTCGTCTGTTTTGACATCCGTGGCATCTGACGATTATTACCCAATCCCACTAAAACTCCTTGGTTCTCCATTCCAACGACGTAGATGTTATGTTAAACATTCTAATGACTGCTTCACTCCTGCTAATGGTTCTTCATATTATGTAAATTGCTGTTTAAAGCTACATGACACTATACTTAAACTGATACTAAATATCGTGAATATGAAGGAGGCGAGGTTGAAGTAGTTTCAGTTCGACAAGCATCCAAAACGTCTGTATACAAACCAGAAACATCACTATTTTATCTAGCCTACGTACAGATAACATGGATAAATATATGGCTTCCGCTGCGGAGGTATACAGTATTCGTTTTATCGAGGAATAAGTGGGTGGATTGCCTCCACCACTAAAATTCTTCCGTCATATATAGCCTAAAATGTGCTGGAAATGGCGTAAAACCTAACCATCCAACCGATTATATATCATGAAAAGAAAAGGCGGAACGGAATTTGAACAAGGAACCAGGTATATTGGTACCAGAAGGCATAACCATCAGACCACATACATGTGTTGGTACGCTATAGCAGCTTTAAAGTAGCTATAAAAGTCGAGCAGGACATGTAGCATTCAAGGCCCACAGTCAACCAAAAACACGCATAGAAACATACAACAGTTACAAAGATGAATAAAAGCGAGATATGACATCACAAACTTAAAAAAAGAGTTGACAATAGGGCTATGCCTTAACACTCGGTAGAAATAGGTATTTTCTACATAAATTTTGTCGCGAGTCATCATTCTTCAAGAATCAAGGAGTTTTGTCAAATTTGGTAAAGTTGTCTTGATGCCACGTTTACGTAAAGATCTACGTGAAGACGCCGTCAGAAAGCTGTTGTACGGAAGTCCGCCGTGTACGGTATTTGTTTATCTTGGCGTGCATAAATGCATTATAATAAGACTATTTCAATGTCTAGGAGAGACTGTTTGAATAACAACGATTTCAATGTATGAGAGAGACCGTTTGATCAAAAACTGTCCTAAACAAGGACGTCCAGGTGTTACGTCACGTCAAGATGACGTTGAATTTCGTCTCAAACACCTACGCCAGTACTTCTGCACACCAGCAAAACCCTTCGTGCAACCACCGTGAACATAAGGGGTCCTTAACAACCGAATACGTGCCAGGACCTTTCTTACCAAATACGTTGTTTGTATTTACTGCGCGCGTTATATGACGTAGCGCTTGGATTCTCTTATGAACTTTTATCTGTCACTGAGATTCCTACAAAACTAGTTGAATATTAATACGAGACCTAAATACTGTGATACTGTGTACTGAAATAAAATTATGTTTTAAGTTAAATAGCACGTCAAGATATTTGAAGCACACCAAGATATATTTGATTATCAATACCGAGTTGCGTTTCTTTTCTTCCTTTAGTATATACCAGCTGGCTATGATGTAGAATACAGATTAATCCGGTGCTTGGGGCGTAAGTCGTGTTGCTTCTACATTACCTCTCATGAACAGACTAAATAAAACGGAGTCGGCTACTTGATTCTCCTGGTTGTGTTTGTTGCTTACAAAGAATCTCCTTTATCAGTATGTATTAACATTCACACTAGTGTTCGTTTAATGCAGTGCGGCGGCTGAAAAAGTCTCCTCGTAGTACGAATGATTAGTGTTATTTGTACTGGTCCTTTGGGATAAGCCCAATATATATGGCTCTGAAATAGAATGCCGCTTAAGCCGGTGCTAGGGGCGTTAGGGGTGTTGCTTCTTATATAACATCTCAGGAACATACTTTAATATTTATATACAGATTTCTACCAAAATAAGTTTCAAAGTTGTATGAAAGTCCTTATTCTTGACTGTATAATCATGCTTTATTTTCTTACTTTTCATGATTAAAATGTTTATATTACTTATGGCCATATCAAAATGTGACTTATCTTAAAGGAAATGAATTTATATAAGCTTTGATAAGCTTGTTTTCAGATCCTTACTATGATAATTTTTATATAATATATATGAACATTATGAAATAAGTATTGTTTTAACAAAAGTTGTATGACCCGTGTGTGGAATGTTTTTTATAGATACCGAATACATGTCTGAAGTTTCATTCTAATATGTCCAATGGTTCAACAGATATCAGCTTACGTACAGATTTTCTAACACAGCTTGCTTAAGTTAAAAGGGGGCATAACTGTGCCAAAATAAGTTTCAGAGTTATCTGACGTTGAATGTTATTTTTTGATACCGAATACATGTGTGAAGTTTCATTCCAATATGTGCAGTGGTTAAACAGATATTAGCTTACTTACACATTTTGCCTAATTAAAAAATGAAGCATAACTGTGCCAAAATGTGTTGCAAAGTTATGTGGCGTGCGCGTGGCATGCTCCTTATTGATACCGAATACAGGTGTGAAGTTTCAAGATTGTCCAGTGATTAAACAGATTTTTGTTTTACATACACCTGTACTCGTGATTTTCTATTATTTTGCACACATAAACAGGTACTTTCTCAATTAATTGATTCTCTATATATTAAATCTTCTACTTTCAAAACGTCAGCCTTCCTCTTACAGTATGGATTAGAATCATGCGAAAATAATAAAACTGTGGCAAATCATCGTCAAATGTAATGACGTAAGGAAGATGATTTGTTAGAAAAGAAACGGCAACTCATTCAGTCTGTGTTAATTGTTTGTGACTGGGCAAGGTTTTTGTAAATAAGACACGTTTATGATATGGTGTAATATCATGTGTTGAAGAGGATAAACTCAACTCGCATTTTATCATTTTCTTGAAAGGTTAGCATAAATAGGCGTTGATGTTACTAATGAACTAAATGCCACTTACACAAGTTTTTATCTGTATTACCGACACTTTGTTTTGTAACTGCAGAAGTGATTAACAGGTAACTGAGTCGCCGACTTTGAAAACATTGATGTATGTAATATTGTCGAACAAAGTATAGCTGAAATCATAAAATTTATAATTAAGGCTTTTGAATAAGGTTATCAAGAAACCGTCCTTTACCAGCCATAACATCTCCCCCAAACACACATTCTGCGAATTGAACTTTATTTGAGGTTTACTAATACCGATATTTCCAGCAGCGTTTAATTTTCACTAATTATTTATTTTCAGTCACAAAATGGATAATATTTGTCCAATGCCTAGAAAAAGTTAGTGTTCTAAGTGATCTAATAAACAATTTAATACGCAAATGTACTGGTAACAATGGTATGGGCATATATCCTGCTCGCTACTCTTATACTGTGTTCTTAATTTTCGCGACAACGCTTAATGTAATATTTTTCATGAGAAACATTTTCAAAATTCCTTCTACTAATTTTGCTTCACGTGTGGATAGTAACCATATCGCCTGAAAAAGCTGCATTTGCTTATTCTGAGTTGTTTTTAGAGTGCTTGCATGTGAGCGCGCGCATACACATGTGTACTTATGTTTGATTTATTAATTTACTTTTCTTGAAAAGGCACAATATAATTCGTGATTGTCTATTATGTCGGACACTTACGGAGGTACTCTCTCAATTAATTGATTCTACTTTCAGAATGCTAGCCTTCCTCTTACAATATGAATTAGAATCATACGAAAATGACAAAACAACACTAACAAATCATCGTCAAATGCACTGACGTAACTAAGATGATTTGTTATGAAACGGCAACTCATTCAATCATTGTATACTTTTTGTGACTGTGCAAGGTTTTTATAAGTAAGACAATAGTATGATATCGTGTAATAACATCTGTTAAAGAAGCTAAACAAGTCGTAATTTATCGTTTTCTTGATAGGTTAGCATAACACGCTTTGATGTTACTAATGAACTAAATGTCTCGCACACACGTTTTTACCTGTAATACCGACACTTTGTTGTGTAACTTCGTTTGAGTCGTCGACATGGGAAACATTGAGGTATGTAATATTGTCTAACAATTCATATGATATGTGAACTATGGCCCTGTGAGTGTATAAAGGTTAACGTATTAACCACACCAGGTCTGGAATTTCGAAATAGAGAAAAAAAAAATTAATGTATTTGAACGAGGTTTTCAAGAAACAGCTATTTACCAACCATAACATCTCCCTCGAAAGCACATTTTTTGAAACGTAAACAAGTCAGTGAGAACATGTCGATTCTTACGGAGTGCAGGAGATATACAGTACTGGGTCTCCCCATGAAAAAGTGGGTGTCTGCTTCCACCACTGAAAATTCGACCCTCATATAGAGCCTAGTATGTGGCCTAGTGTGTGCTAAAAATGACTTAAAACACCATTCAACCGGCCAACGTAATTATACAATCAAAGTGCTGAAAGCACAGAAAGGCTGGGGGACTTTCTTACAATAGTTTAGGAGAACAGCCTGTTCACTGGTCCTTCCGTTGACAAAAATATGTGGTAGGTGAGAAGCTGATTTGTCCATCAGCAATCGAATCTGGGTCTCTCTTCCCGAAAGAAAAGCATGCTACCTTACACCACCGCATTTATATCAGCAGCATAAATCAAACCAACTTTTATTTACATTTAGATTTATTATTTTATATAAGAAATAAATGACAAGCTATTGACTGCGACAGATTCAGGGTAACCGATCCATAGGCATCTTGTTTTTCTGCTTTTTTTTTTTTTATTCTACTTACCTCTTCAGTACGTTGGCTGGAAAATTTATTTCAGAAATAAAACAAAGTTTATGAATATGTACAGCTCAGTAAGTGTGCCTGATTTCTCCACCAGGATTCGAACCTGGGTCTCTCTTCCCGAAGGAAAATGATGTTGCCTTGCACCACAGAGATTTTCAGGAGCACAAACCAAGTGTCGAAATATAAAAACCGATCCATAAACATGTATTAATTAAATTTATTTGCAAACCACCACCCACACCACAAGTGGTTTTCTTCTGATTAATGCATCAACTTATTTAATAAGTGGTGAAGAGCAGTAAAACACAATAGCATTCGCTTTATTTACAGCATAACAACCCTTAACACATGTCTAAAACATGGTAAAAGCTTGTCAGAGACAACATGAGCGAAGCTACAATTAAGTCGAATGACCTGGGTACGAAAGTTATAATTTTTCAAAGGTCTTCTCTTTCATTAAAAACACTTTTTTAAGCCCGGTTTCTTGCTGAGATCATTTTTTAAATTGTTCTGCATAACATTCCACCAATGGGATGAAGTAACTGGGCACACAACATTGAAAAATAGATTTTTTCTAATTTTCGAAAAATGCTTGGGACGGAAGTAATTTTGTTTTCAACCACCTCGGTTTTGGTTTTTGAGCGTTTTACTAAATTTCTTGTTGATACACAGTGAGATAATTATTTTTTTATTGAATTCCAGCAAGGAAATAAACAATACATGGCCCCCAGTATAATAAAAACTACGACATTAATGTTTTGAAACACCCTTAAAGTTCACATCACTGGCATATTATTTTTATCCCATAGCTTTGTAAAGATTCACATGTGTATTTTAGGTCTTGAGCCAGGACCTAAAATTTTTGATAATGTTACCAACTCAGGTGGGGCAAATTCTACCACTATTATTTAGAAAGAGCCATGTCTGTATGTGAATTTTGTCCATGATAGCAGTCTGGAATGGGTAGCTTATATTAATTCGAACAATAATAGGTGTATCATTGTATTTTTGCACATTTATATCTTTTGATAATGGTTAATATACAGTCTAAAAGATCTAGATAAGAGAAATGTGAGTGTGTTCTATGGTGGCTGATATGTGCCATCTCGTCTTTTCGTTATTTCGCCGCGAAATAACGCCGAGCGAAAAGACGCCGGGCGAAAAGACGCCGGGCGAAATAACGAAAAGACGAAAAAACGCCGGGCGAAATAACGAAAAGACGAAAAAACGCCGAGCGAAAAGACGACAAATAGTCAAAACGCCGGGCGAAAAAACGAAAAGACGAGAAACCGGCACGCGAAAATACGACGTTTTATATATTTAAATTTTCGTTATTTTGTGTGAATTTTTTTCGTTTTTTCGTTATTTCGCCCAGCGTTTTTTCGTTATTTCGCCCGGCGTTTTTTCGACTTTTCGCCCGGCGTCCTTTCGCCCGGCGTTATTTCGCGTGGCGTCTTTTCGCCCGGCGTTTTTTCGTCTTTTCGCATGGCGTCTTTTCGCCCGGCGTTATTTCGCGTGGCGTCTTTTCGCCCGGCGTCTTTTCGCGTGGCGTTATTTCGCCCGGCGTTTTTTCGTCTTTTCGCATGGCGTCTTTTCGCCCGGCGTCTGTAACCTGTAACCACTTTTATTTACAGAAACGAAAACACATTTAATTGGAGAAAATAAACAAACCTTTGGTTATTTGGTCGTCTGAGTTCTTGGAAAGAAGAGATTCGTTTAACGTTTGTATGCAGTACACCATGCACGTATTAGAAACAAATGCAGCAATTTAAATGTTGACCTTTTTAGCAATCACCTAGGGAAGATCCCAATTGTATATGTGGAAACGGAATTGAGGATGCTGAACATTTCTTGTTTAAATGCAGTCAATTTATTAATGAAAGAATTCAATTATTTCAAAGAACACGTACATTCCATCCTCTAAGTACAACAAAACTCCTATTTGGCAGTGATAATCGAACAGACGAAGACAATTTAGCTTTATTTACAAAAGTTCAAATTTATATAAAACGTACTCGCCGTTTCTCTCTTAATTAATATGTACCTGTTCCCTGTGATGTTGACGTTGAGGAGCAGGTTATGGACAGGGCAGGAGAGGTGGGAACCATGCAGGGATGTTTGGTCGAGACAGCTGTGGTCGTGATGATATTATTCTTCTCATATCTTTTTTTTTTTTTTTTTCGCTTTCTTCAATTTGAATTAATTTAGTTATTTATTTGTTAACCCCGCCATTTTAATTTAATAAACGTAATATGTAACGCTGTGGGAAGGACTGTAACTAATGTTGGAATAATTTGTAGTCCAACCCAATTGCTTTGTTTTCATGCTTATTATGCCACTGTTTATATATGTTATGCGCAAAATAAGAATATGGACAATTCCGGAATTGCTCTGCGCAAAGTAAGAATTATTAAAATGCGCGGCATCATCGGAATTCTCAAAATGCGCGGTTCAATTCCGGAATAGTCCGTGCGCAAAGTAGGAATTGGGACAAAGTAAGAATATGTTCGTTATCGTCAGTGCGCAAAGTAGGAAATGGAACAAAGTAGGAATATTTTCGTTAATCATATTTGCGAGTATACACTTTGATTTTTGTTTGCTTCATTCAAATAGTCAACATATCAGCAGTATATTAGTATAAGAAATTCTAAAGTAAAATAGCTATTTAATCCAGAATATATGATGCATACGTCAGTAGTTAAAGCTAAAACAATTATGTTTTGAAACATGCGTGAGTATAGTTAAAATCACATACAGAGCATACAAATACTTAAATGTGTGTGTTTATTCTAAGCCGACACCGTGGGTGTTCTTACATACCGATTAGGATATCTGCGTTACATTCCGGATAGAAAGTATTTTCTTGCATTCGGGATAAGGCTTTCCGCGTTTTTCTTTGAATTGAATTGGGTTTTAAGGCGCACCAACACATGAAAGGTTATATGACGCCTAAAAGGAATGAAAATTCCAGGCTCATCCTCCACTAACATCAAGATAAAATATGTAGAATGGGCCTAGAACCTTCTAGAGTTGCTGCCATTTACGATGGAGCCACGTTTCCACGTTTGCGTACGCGGTGTCATGACCTTGAATGAGCATGGTAAAAAATGAAAATAATAATATGAATGTGGGGGTGGGGGGGAGAGTGAGGGAGGGGTGGGGGGGTCCTACCTCTGCATGTGTTGGTGTGTTTGCAGTGGTTGTATTCTACCCCGGCAACCTCACGGGGATCCGCGTATTACACGGTGGATGGATGCAAGAATATTCATAATCGCTAAATATTAAATTAATAACTAACTCAGAACACAATAATAACTAACGTTGCGACGTAATAACTAACGTTGATGGCGTCAGTAAACTGACTTAAAGTGTAATAAATAGATTATTTAACAGCCCGAATCGATTATTGGGTAATCCTTCACTCGATGGTAGACGTGTTTTTCACTCACTCTCATACGCTCGTTCGTGAAAAGAACCACACGTCTATACCACTCTTGAAGGATTTCTCTATAATCCATCCCAGCATTTAAATAATCTCTATATATCGATGGTGTAGAATTATAATTATAACGTCGTAAGTGAAAAATCATAGTTTTCGGGAAAGTGAAGAAAAAAAAACGGACTGACAGTAAAAACTGTGTGAATTCTCTGATCAATCTCATATGACATAAGCTGTAGTTTGCTTTCTCATAAAACAAAGTATTTGTTATTTCAAAAACAAAAAAAAATGACTTTCTAATCCGAACAATTGCACTTACGACCTTATGTTATTAAATATTCGGAAAGGAAGATGTTCATAAAAAAGTTGTATCTGGCAGTTACGACCTTTTAAAATATGGTAAAAGCGATTATTACACCACTGTAAGTGTCTTATAAAAGTTTGCTAGTTTATGCTACACCGTTGGTCGAAATGTAGAATACATATGGGAACATGCGTGTGATGACAACATTGAAATATTATATATTAGAAAATATTCTAATTTTTAAAGTTAAATCAAACGGGTATAAATAAAAACATGCTCTTATTAGTATAAATGTAATTAAATAGTAATGGTCACTTAACATACAAATAGTATTAATTTAATTAAATAGTAATGGTAATGTAACATACAAATAGAGACACGAATTATGTTTCAAATTAATTGTTATAACAATTATAAGAGAACTGGGAGTTGTATTCACTAATGAAAAGAAAACTAATCAATCACGAACAAACACTAACACATGGTCCTATACCCTTTGTAGTCTATAACGTTACACTGTATTTACCGACTATCTTTTGAAAATGTAAAACTATTCAATTCGTTACCAGACATTTAATACCCTATATATCCTTACATATCATATCCCCATACCTTATAGTATATTTTTAGAAGATATCATATATATCTTTTAGTCTCTTATAACTCTTACAAGAGTGACATGGTGTATAATATTATGTGTTGTTGTTTTATGCTATTGTAGACTGTATATACTATGATGAGACTTTAATAAAAAATAAAATAAATATATATCCTTATGTAATAAGCCATGTCAATCGATTAATGATCGATCATCGGTCGGTTAAACATTCTGATGACCGGTAATGAATTTTCATCAGATTTCCAACACTAGTTTTATCTACTCATTATTAAAAGACTGTCACATCGGACTAATTTAATAACAATGTACAACAAAACACACTTAGTTAAACTACTTATTAAAATACTTTATGTATTGACCATTCAGCAGAAACCGATGAAATACCTGATGTACTTAAACGAATCTCTTCTTTCCAAGAACGCAGACGAGGAAAGTTTTTTTTATTTTCTCTCATTACATATGTTTTCGTTTCTGTGAATAAAAGTGGTTACAGGTTACAGACGCCGGGCGAAAAGACGCCACGCGAAATAACGCCGGGCGAAAAGACGCCATGCGAAAAGACGAAAAAACGCCGAGCGAAATAACGCCGGGCGAAAAGACGCCACGCGAAATAACGCCGGGCGGAAAGACGCCATGCGAAAAGACGAAAAAACGCCGAGCGAAATAACGCCACGCGAAAAGACGCCGGGCGAAAAGACGCCACGCGAAATAACGCCGGGCAAAAAGACGCCATGCGAAAAGACGAAAAAACGCCGAGCGAAAAGACGCCTGGCGAAAAAACGCCGGGCGAAATAACGAAAAAACGAAAAAACGCTGGGCGAAATAACGAAAAAACGAAAAAAACTTCACACAAAATAACGAGAATTTAAATATATAAAACGTCGTATTTTCGCGTGCCGGTTTCTCGTCTTTTCGTTTTTTCGCCCGGCGTTTTGACTATATGTCGTCTTTTCGCTCGGCGTTTTTTCGTCTTTTCGTTATTTCGCCCGGCGTTTTTTCGTCTTTTCGTTATTTCGCCCGGCGTCTTTTCGCCCGGCGTCTTTTCGCTCGGCGTTATTTCGCGGCGAAATAACGAAAAGACGAGATGGCACATATCAGCCACCATAGTGTTCGCTTTTTATCCATTTTTAGGTGTATGCGTTATTCAATACGTATTATGATTAAGACATGTTAAATATGTATTATACATGTAATAAAGCCACTCAGCAATAGTTTAACACATGCAAACACAAAATCTAATTAGATGTCTATTTTAAGGTTTTTAATTGCAATTTATGTCTATTTTAAGGATGTTTAACACAGTTTGAATTACCCCAATCACAATAAGGAAGTATGCATATGAAATTGAAAACTATTATATGCATTTACATAAAAAACATCGAAGAAGAATGGTAATACATAGACTACTGTATTAACTACTAACCATGGCGACTATTTGTTAGGATTGGTACGGTTGTTACAATAGTACCTTCTTAACATATTCTTTGCATTTTATTATAGTCATAACCTATTTTTGTGTATGCAAAAATAGTGCAAACTGAATGACAGTTACCTAAACAAAATCGAAGGTTTATTGACAATGACGGGGGTTGTTGTGACAATGACGGGGGTTGTTGTGACAATGACGGGGGTTGTTGTGACAATGACGGGGGTTGTTGTGACAATGGCGGGGGTTGTTGTGACAATGACGGGGGTTGTTGTGACAATGACAAATAATATAATTTATTTCGTTGAACGGAGTTCTCTCACCGTTAAACAAAGTTATATAAATGCGTCGTCTGCTTGTATTTTGTATACATGCGCAGTATTAATGGTTAGTATCACGTGATGTATCACGGGATGTATCACGTGGTATTTGAATATATTGGTCATTCAAGTTCTGGACGGCGACGGGTTCACACCTCTAAGCTTTCAGTTAAATTTATGATTTTGGGAGGCGTAAGTTCGTAAGAAACTATGGGAACGTTTTTGTGTGGTTTTAAAGGCATTTATTGTTTATAATTATTTATTATATGTTTTGTTTGATTTTGTGAAATTTGTCGGTCGTTGCAGACACTTGTGTAAATCACTATATGTAATTAAAGATTAGTTGAGTACAATTCTAGTGTTTGTTTTGGTTTATGTAAGTTTGTTTGGGTGTAGTGAGAGAACTATATTGCAGGGGTCTAGGTACTGCCTTAAACTATCCCTCATTGATCTCAATATCAGTATTTATTTCATTTTTGTTGTTGATAAAATGTATACTTTTACCTTTAATTTTGTGGGTGAAGTTATTGAAGATGCACTTTTAAAGAAACATAATTGAAAGAATTGGATGTTGTTTAACGTATTATCAACAAATTATATGTTATTAAGACCCGTCCCAGGGAGAGTGGGAGCTATACGTAGGAATCCGGGAACCTGCCATAATCTTAATAACAAACAGATCACTATAGTTATTTAACTTGCAGGATAGACTCCGGTACACAGGACCGCCCAGTTTACGTCCCCATCAGACGTTTGAGGCTACCTCTGTCTTCACGAGGGAAAGTATCTTGCCAAATAACACACAGACGAAACTCAGTGGCGCCTCCGGATTTCAAGTCCACCGTGCTATCCACTGGGCCACAGGCTGTATGCGCTCAAGGAGGTTGACTGCCATCAAATGCATACATCTAAAATGATAAAGCTTCATTATTTCAATGATATGGTTATATCCTAGAGGCTGGGGTTCACAACAGTCATTGTTTTCTAGCAAATGTGTGTATGTGTGTGTTGTTCTAAGGAGTATATTCCCTCCGCCAGTGTACCAAGAGAAGAATCTCTCAATAGCACGGTATTCTGTATGGACCGTCACGAGTTGCAACATGTCTGTACGTCTCATAGATGCCCATCCCATTGCTACGTTTTAATTGGTAATATCAGTTTGTGGCCAAAGTCTTTGTGATAATAAAAGACAATTAATAATACTCATATGTCGTTTAAATAATTGTATTACCTAAAATTACAATTACATATAAGCATAAAATATAACATTGACATTTTTTAAAACAACAACAAAAAAAGTAAGAAGAAACGCTTAAACATAAGAGCTCGGCCCTGTTTTATTAAACATATTACGATAAGTCTAAAATTTTAAAATCGTTCACTTTGTTCATATTTAATGTAGACGTTTATGTATGCACGTTGTGCAGAAATACCTCATGTGTAGTAGACATTTATGTGTGCACGTGGTGCAGAAATACCACATGTGTAATAAAATGGAATGAAATCACGTTTATTTGAAAAGTGTAATTCATAGTGAAGCATTTAAAAAATTTATTTACGATCGAAATTGTTCGTAAATTGTTCGTAAATGGGGCCCAGCTGGATCGGTACAAAAAACGCTTACTCATAAGGATCGGTACCCATGATATCGGGATAGTACACATTTGAATATTTCAATACTCAGAAAACTATGTCTGACAAACCGGGACTACTACAGTAATATGACTTTCTAGAAAGTACTTTGTGCGAATTATTGTGTACATTTGTAAAACAAACAGCTCAAAATGTTCTTAGTTTTTTTATCATATCTTATAGATTTGCTTACTCTTTGCCTGCAACTGCTTTGGTTATTCAGTAAAGTTATGGTTACATTCTGTGGTGTTTCTAATTAAGTATTTTTATATATATTTACAAAAACATTTTATAGTTTATTGTTATACCCACGTTTTTGAAAAAATATTATATATATATAGGGTATATTAAAATCGCCTCCGTTTGTCCGTCTGTCCGTCCGTCCGTCCGTCTGTCGGTCTGTCCGTTACCGCATCTCCTCCTAAACCGCTGAACGGAATTCAACCAAACTTAGGGTATGATGACGGCGTGCAAGAGCACTATTATTTTTGTCTCCGAGTCTCCGAGCTCAGGTGCCCTCAGAGGGGGCGAGGTGTCAAAATGTCAAATAAACTAAAAATTCAATTACACTGTCATTTTTTCATATTTTTGCACATAACTTGGTATATGTAATCGACTATAAAAGATAAACAACATATCAAACGATTTTTATATTTCGCAAACTCGAACGTCTGCCCTGGGGCCCAGGGTG
The DNA here is from genome assembly GCA_037043455.1 of Cyrtodaria siliqua. Classification (NCBI taxonomy): domain Eukaryota; kingdom Metazoa; phylum Mollusca; class Bivalvia; order Adapedonta; family Hiatellidae; genus Cyrtodaria; species Cyrtodaria siliqua. Next base: position 276,795 of record JAWPHD010000702.1, read on the forward strand.
GGTGGAGCGGGCGGGATTGGGGTCATTTTTTTCATATTTTTTTTGTAATTATGTCTCAAATAAAACTTTATGATGATGACCCAGGGTCCCTCAGGGGGGGGGGGGGGGGGGGGGGGGGGGGGGGAGGGGGGTCAAAAGGTCAAACACCAAAAATTCAATTACACTGTCATTTTCCCATATTCTTGCACATAACTTGGTGTATGTAAACGTCTATAAAACATAACCAACATATTAAATGATTTTATTATTTTTATTATACCGAACTTGGACCGTCTGCCCAAGAGGAGCGGGGGGAGAGGGATTTGGATTTTTTTTATAATTATGTCACAAATGAAACATGATGATGGGATTACACTGTATACATGTGTTTCCTCCTATGTTATCTGTTATATGGAGGAAGGGGCATCAAATAGACTAATGATGCAATTACGGTGTCATCTTTTCATACTTTTGCACATTAATTGGTATAATAGTCATCTAATAAAGCGTGTCAAATGATTTATTATTTGAAACTCGGACTTCTTCCCTGGAGTTCGGGTTGGAGGGGTCGGGTGGTGGGTATAGGGTAACAGGGGTCAATTTATATAAAAAATATTTCTCAAATGAACATTTTGATGAAGGGATTACATTGTATATACTGTGGGGCTGTGTGTGGGGGAGGGCTAGGGTGGGCGGGGGGGGGGGGGGGGGGAGGTGGGGAGTGACCTGTGTGAATAAGACGTGGGTATTTTACGATAGCCGCGCCGTCGAATTCGTTCTAGTTTACTATATTTTCTGGGTGTTGACTGTATTGTTAAAGATTTCCTTTTTGATCAGTTGGTGGGATATACTTTTATTTACACTGTCTTGTCCAGAAGCGTTAATAGCGAAGTTGTGTACACATAACATCAATTTAAGTATTGCCTACTGACCGTTCCAAGTCGCTTACCCTGTATTCACCACTCTTTATGTTTGTATATTGTCCAATTCATTGACTATTTAATTTGATTTTTTTATTTAGTTTGTTGTATAGTGTTAACGTATGGTGCAATTGCGTTTGAGCACTGTGGTTCATATAGGACAATTTTTCTCATTTTATGTACATATAGATGCTGACAATGCTGCTGACAAAGCTACAATAGTAAATGTATTTTATCCAACGCTTCATGTGAATACCCACTGTGTCCATAAATTGTTTTGCCATGACAATGCAGCAGTTTTATGTGTGGTTTTATTGGGCGGATTTATAAAACATGCGACTTGTAAACATCGTTACTTACTTACTTATGATAACAGTTTCAAATGTTTTAATTAATTTAGGTCTCTATAATGTAATACCTCATCAAAAGTCTTATTCTGGATAAATATTGCTTTTTTTAAACCTAACTATGAAGTGATTTTATATAAAAAATTAAAATAAGTGTACAAATGCAATGGGCTTTGACTCGGCCTCGCCTCAAAGTGCTCACATGTTAAAGAAAAAACAGCAATTTCCTACAATAACTCTATGTAAAACTGTGACTGGTGTCAAATTTTACCCCAGTATCACCATTTGAACAAACTAGTGAAAGGACCATAAGCTTATACTACATGCAAAGTATTTGACAATTAACTCATGTAGATTCGGAGTTTTTTAAAGGCTTTTTTTAAATGGAAGTTCGTCAGAAAAGGGTACGAACATAGTGATTGACCCCTTTACAGTCAGTCACTACGCTTTACTTTTTCCTTGTGCGATGACTGGACTACCTCTTGGGACTCTATCAAACCCCGACAAAGGGAGGTAGGTGCACGGATTTTCGTCCCTCGAGTTTTCTGGTCGTACCCTAGATTGGTTTTCTCTTTGGCTGCAACTGCTGTGGTTGTTCAGTTTTTAGCATGGTGAACTTGTTCACCAAGCTATAGTTACCGTGTTTTTTTCACGAATCCTAACTACAGCCTCACTGATGAATCGACGCACTGCCTGAAAAAGAAGACCCATATGTTAACAGGTGTTTCTTCTTTTCTAGTGCGGATACAAATAAGGTAATGTCATTTAGAAATTTCAAATAATTTCTTCGATTCATTGTTTAAGTTATATATTATTTATATAGCTATTTCGTCTATTGTTTCATCGTTTAGCTGTGCGTTCTATAAATAGATCAATCATCATCATCACATGATCATCACGTGATCTTGCGTAAAATATATTCATACGCTGTATTGTTTTCCTAGGATAGTGATTGAGATTTGTAACCAGTTAATTTTATAATTTATTTCTCTTGTTGCAACACCATCAAACGCATATTTTCCATCTTTCTTGGATTTATATATTTAAGAAATATACATGGCCTTTATAGTCTTTTCAGCTTTTTTTGAAGTACGCAGTGTAATATTCTGAAGTCTTTACCTCCCTTGCTATGAAGTTAAAATAACTGTTTCGCCGAATCGGTCGTAAAATAATCCTCCATACGTGTGCCGATCGTGACGTAAACCGGGTCAATTTGGACACTCCGGTTTTAAAATAAATAACTTATAGTTCATCAAAATTTGTAAAGGATTATTAGCTAAGTCGGGGGAGCGGCAGTCCCATAAAATGATGGATTATAAAGCGAGCGGAATGGGTTCGAATCTGAGCAGAAAACCAATTATTTTTTTCTAATTATATTTTTTGATGCAAAAAAGTTTGTTTAATTCATGCCCAATGCTCTTAAAAGGGGTACATCAGATTTTTTCTAGAAACAGCTTAAATTATAAAATTGTTCCAGTTCACGATATAAAACACTATCAATCAAAATGTGAAGCTAGAACCATTTTGTTAATGTCTAAAGTTTCAGAACACCATATAGCCAGGGTGGACTCGCACGTAATATGCTAAAACTAACCCTGGTGCGTCACCCAGGATAGCACGTATTACTGTGCAGAATGAATTTCTTTGCAAATAAAAGATTTTATAGGCTCATTATGTTTTGGTTATGTAGAATAAAATATTAATATGTGTCAATTTTAAATCGGACACCTATAGACCCCCATAAAAGGCCTGATGTACTCCCTTTTAGGCTTAAGTCGGAAAACAAATTGTGTGTGTGTGTGTGTGTGTGTGTGTGTGTGTGTTGAGAGTTGGGGATTTTTTTAAAGATGTTTATGACTTTTATCTATGCGTCAATTTGGTAGAGGTAGCGGTAGACCTCATCTGTTTTGAAACAAACTCGTAGAACCACAGTCCTGCCGCGCGTTAGTGAGTAGCTGTCAAACATTATTCAATGTGCAAACGCGTAACAAGCGGGACTCGAACGTATGACTGTAGCATTGAGAGATATACATTACACAACAAGAGTAGATCTAAACACAAATATGTTACCTTTTATTAAAATTTTCAAATTACTTGCAAAACTGATTGAATTATATTCTGTTAATGCCAAAACACAACAAAGCAACACAAAAATGAAGGGGTAAAAGTTGTTGTGTCGAGGGTAAAAACGGCGATTCGGTTGAGTGACAGGAAACACAATACTTTTAGTTTAGGCCTAAGGTAGAAACGAAATTTACCGTGACTGGTGATTATTGTCAACAAACGATCTGCCGACTTTAAAAAAATCCACGTAGAAATTACAATTAGTGATATGAATCGTGAAATTCTCAGTAGCGTTCACATACATGGTTGAAAAATATAACATCGAAATAATTGTGTATGAACATCATGTTTACTCCGAGTTGTGAGATTAAATCACAACGGTATCCCGAGAACAGTGGTACTCCGAGTTGTGAGAATGAACTACAACGGTATCCCGAGACCAGTGGTATTCCGAGTTGTGAGAATAAATAACAGCGGTATCCGGAGACCAGGATACTCCGAGTTGTGAGATTAAAATCAAATGAGCACAAAGATTTACAAGTTATGTTTTGTATATGTGTAATCTGTATGTCTATACTACAAGTTGTATGTAAAACATGTGTTCTTTTAGTTCAAGGTCATACTTTTTGGAACACCGAAGCTTCAGGGAGAATTTGTCATTTTACAGTGATATTCCATGTTAAATTTGTATATTATAAATCTTTATGCAGCGGGGGATATGGCTGTCTTTCAGCTACACTCTGACTACTGACTACACTCGTGTTCATTTGATTTTAATCATACTTGCATAGTAGGTCGATATCAATGCAAGGTTGTTTACTATTTTAATTCAGCTATGTTGGTCAAAGGGTTATGAATTACCTCCCCTTGAATTGGCAAAATTAGCTGTCTTGACCTTTTTGACGCTATATTCATTTCTAATGACTCAAACTTTGATAGGTGATGACTGGTGATGTTTTTTGATACACTTTAACACCTGTGAAGATGATGAAGCGTTTCGAAGATTAATTTTCATTATAACTAATCATTCCTTTTGTTCCCTTCTTTATTCCTGTATATACCTTACCTTATCTTGTTTTAATCGCCTTAGTTCCAGATACATTAAACAATGCATTGATGTCTTATTACATGCACTGATGTATTGTTATTAAGAAGAGTTGACACATTTTCAGTCCATCCATGTCATGCGTGATTGGAAAGAAACCTTCCATTGCATGGATGCACAAATCATAGTTCACCATGCTCTCAGAACCTTCGGTACTTTGATTTATTTTGTATTTTATACAGCTTTACAACAACATCTTAGTGTTTCTTTTGTTAGTTTCTCTGGATGGGGACTTTATTGTTAGAGAATTCCATTTGATGGGATGTAGTTTTGTTTACACTGCCTTGTCTATTTGGGCGCTGAAGACAGGATAATAGCGAGGGTAGTGTACACATAAAATCGATTCAAGCTAACCTGTTGGACTTATTGCCTATTGACCGTTCCAAGTCGGTAACCCTGTCTTCACCACCATTTATGTTGTGTTTTGTCTTTTTCATTGTATAATTAATTGAATATTGCTCCTTGTTTGTATACACATAAGATGCCATTGCGTTTGGACGCTATGGTTTCTATAGGACCATTATCTCATTTTTTACTCATCGGCAGGGCGAAACTTGAGTCAGGGGTCACCATTTGAACACGCTTAGTAGAGACTCATAAGCGTATGCTACATGCAGAACATTAGACGTCTAGCTCTGGTAGTTTCAGAGAAGATTGTTTTTAAAGATTTTTATATATAACTCTATGTAAATATGTGACCCCTGGGGTGTGGCCAAATATGACCCCAGGGTCACCTTTTTAGAAAATTTGGTACAGGACTATAAGCTTATACTACATGCAAAATATTAGACATCTAGCTCTTTTAGTTCCAGAAAAAGTTTTGTTTTTTTAGATTGTCCTATATAGCTCTATGTAAATATGTGGCCCCTGGGGCTGGACCAAATATGACCCAGGGTCACCATTTTAATTTATCTTGTTGCGGGTCATAAGCTTATGCCGCTTGCCAAAATATTAGACATCTAGCACTTAAGGTGTCAGAGAAAATGTTGTTTTTTTTTTTAAAGAAACCCGATTTTTGTTTAAAGCGGGAGATAACTCTAATAACAGGAAACAGATACCCGGTTGGCACTGCTATCATGGATGTTTTCTTTCTACAATGTACTCCATAGCATGGTACCAGTAAAACATTGCCACCTGAGATGGTAGCTAAAAATTGTCTGACTCATGGCCTCCGCACACGGTTGAAGGGAACAGTTTTTTTGTTTGTTTGTTTGTTTGTTTGTTTGTTTGTTTGTATGGTGTTTACGTTATTTTCAACACATGTAAGATTATATATGACGGTCGATTTTTGGTTTTGTGGTAGAAGCAAACCACCCAATTTTTCTGGGTAGAACCAGTACTGTAAGGTGTCAGAAAAAATTATTTTTATTACAGAAAACTGATTTTTGTTTAAAATGGGGAGATAACTCTTATAACAGGAAACAGCTACCCTGTCATGATGGATTTTTTCTTTCTCTACAATGTTCTCCATAACATGGTACCAGTAAGAATTTGCCACCTGAGATGGTAGCGAACAATTGTATTGCTCATGGTCTATTTAGCATATTTAGAGAAACTACCATCGACCCAGTCAAAAATGACTGGACTTGTTTTCTCATTCAAAGTAAGCTGATATGGTGTTTCAATTTGCCAATAGTTTACGGACCTGTCAGAGAAAAGTATAGAAATTATTCATAAAGAGTGTAATCAACTTAAAGATCAGTATACTCATGACAAATGTCTCCTAACTATTTTTGGAAATACAATTACTTGCTTTTCAAAACGTAGACTAACTGCCTACAATGTGTCATTCACAAGTAACATAAGTCAAAGAAAATGATTTACTCTCTTTGTCTAGTAATAGATGTTGAAGAAGAACTTACTTTGTTGGGATTTTTTTGATAATTTTATTCAGACAGTTGTGTACATGCATACATGATATAAATACGTGTACATGCATACATGATATAAATAAAAACACATTTTAGGCGCAAAAATTGCATATAAGAATACATTCGATGAAATTAGATTGAGAAGAACCAGACATGGAATGAGATATGTACAAACTAAAGTAACAGTAATATATACGTTTAAAGCATCAGTATTAAAAGGTGGAATAAACGTTGCGAATGTTATGGTTTATTTGTTAAAGATATTATTCATAGTGTTCCGTCTCGCTTTGATAGCAGTTCAACATATAGGAGGATTTCCTGGGGGTTTATTTTCACATCAATTCCACATTGATTCTTGATTTGTTCAAAATAACGTTTAAGTACATTTTTTGGATACGAATTGAATGTAACCATCAACACAGTATAGGTAATTTAGAGCCATCAACACAGTATAGGTTATTTAGAGCCGCCCCAGAGAGAGGGGACGGATACATAGGAATCCGGGAACCTGCCCTACTCTTATTATCGAATAGATTCCTATGGTTCTTTAACGTGTTCGGAGGATAGACCGATACACGGGACCGCCCGGTTTACGTCCCCATCCGACGGACGAGGCTAAGGGAAAGTGTCTTGCCCAAGAACACACCGACGAAACTCAGTGGCACCACGGAGGATTGAACCCGGGGCCTCCGGTTACAAATCCGCCTCGCTACCGACTGCGCCACACCAGCCCTCTTTTTGGATACATACATTCATAAAATAAATGTAAAACAGTTTCTTTCGAGTTGTTTCAAAAAGTACAAAGTTCTGTTTCGGACATTTTGCACTGATACAATTTGGCATTGGTAAACAAAATACGATGAAATAGTTTGAACTGCAGTTAGGTATCATCAGTTATTTTAAAATTGTGTTCGTATAAAATTTCCCAGTCCTCAGTTTGTAAGGCTATTCCAAGTTCTTTATTCCATTTTCGCTGGGATTTGTTAGGAGTTTCTGCAATGTTTTTAAGAATTCTTGATTAAAAGTAAAGTAAAACTTTTTTCTTGCCTTTAATTTGTTGATATGTTTATTTATAGGATGTTCCATTCTAGTTTCATGTTTAATACTTGTTTTCCATGTATTTGGAATTGCATTGAGTAGACCATAGTATATAATAAATGGAATCCGTATGTCATATGTATCTGAAAATTCTGTATAGGACAATAAGTTACACTTTGACTAACACCTTTCACTAACAATGTCATTTATAAAGAACACTCCCTGTTGACAAAGAGCTTTAACGATATTTAAATCCCTGGTTAAAGCATTATTTGAGTTATAAAACAAAGGTTCTGATAACATTTCAATTGCGTTTGTTATATCATCACAGGCTAAACAAGCCCACGAATGCATTACATTTTTCAAAAAACTATTTTGATAGTTTGCTATTTTATTAATTCCATCTTTATGGAGATACCACACTTTATATCCACCAAACTCGTCTAGATTATTTAACACAAGTGTTTTCTGTATTTGGTCCATAAACTATAGCAATAGTCATCCTTTGCTCTTGTATTGTAACATCTTAACTATAAAATTCCCCCAAAGGATCGATAACTTCATTATTTACAGCATAACTAAATGTATTTTTAAAGAGAATAGCCGTACCTCTACTTGAGCTAGAGAATGAGAAAAATTTGGCATCAAAGCCCCATTCGGTCATACATTTGTTTTCTATTTCTTTTGTTGAGTATGTGTCAACAAGAAAAGTAATATCATATATATCACTGTATGTCTCTCCTCTTTAATTGATCTGATAAAACATACTGTTTTAACTTCCAAATTGTATATTACTCATTTATAATATCTTACATAGTTTAAAATAGTATATTTTTTAAAGATTTCATGCATGTTGAACTATATTTAATGTAAACAATGTAACATGTGTTCAGTCTGTTGTTCTTAATTGTTGAGCTTCTACATGTATAATATAAATGATGGATTTTCATCGACCAAACAGTAAATTCTAAAAAAAATAGTGTACACATCAATGTCCGTTTTTTTAATATGGCAACAACATTTTCTCCTCTGCATATCACACGTTGTTCTCGTTCATACTTTAGCTGTGTTAAGATCAGTGACTGAGCCATAAATATGTTTCATAATTTTAAATATTTGGATCAAAATGTTAACAAGGTAGGTCCTAAAATGGAACTTAAGTTTTTAATAAACTGTTACAAACTTTCAGCATGAACATCTCATTTTTATATCAAAAATAAAGATATTTTGTACAAGTCGAAATTGGACCGACCACGCAGATAGTGGCGTGTGATGGGCTTATTGTGGGAGGAAACCAGCGACACCGAGAAACCCCACTTTCCGATTTGCCGACCATATTACCGTCTCACATAATTCCCAGTCCGGGATTCGAACCCGGTGGCATTAATGAGAAGCGAGTACTATGTGCACTGAGCTAACCGGTCAGCCAGCACTTCGCTAACCGAACAGCCAAAATATCAGATTATTTTTTAATTTATTAGATAAACTATTATAGAATCATTTGAAATTATGAACGATTGTTGGCAAATTTAATTTCATCAATTGATTTAATTTCATAACAACAAGCAAAAACTAGTCTATAGTATTATTCAGTTCTCTTTTTTACATTGTAATCCAAAGTTTCACCCACCGTTTTCAGGGTTACACAATAGTTAACAAAATTTAAGTAACATCTTTGCTGTATTGACAAACCTAACACAAATGTTTCACGACGTCATTTAAATATTATGCTGAAATGCCATTACTAGAATAGCACTAAAAGTTAAGATACTGAAAAGTTGGAAGGTACACCACACTTCTGTATAAAGGTACTTAAAATACAATATATATATATTTCCCTAGAGTAAAATACAAATAGCCTACTTTCTCCATTAAATTATTTGTGTCTTACTAATACATAGACAGGGAACTATAAAAAAGAGTATGATAATGGACCTTTGGAAATGGCCGAAAACGACACATACGAACTATTGCAGTCTCGGTTTGATTGAGACTGTTCATGAGCGGTAGTGAAATATGCAAAATAGTATCTTTATAATACGCCTATATTTAAATACTTACATAGTAACTAACTCAATCAATATTATAGAATGATTTCTCTATACAGTCATGTCAAATAATGTTATGGTATACATGACTAAATAGTTACTTTAAGTATATCATTATACTAGTATTCTGATCATCATAAGTATTATGTTCATTATATACTGCAAAAAAATAAGAGTAGCACATAAATAACATGGTAAATCCCATTGAACAGATTCAAGGTTATGTGCTTCAGCCGCCATTAACACGATATATGCTGGACTTTATTTTTTAACGATGTCTGCGAAAAAAGTAGCAACACGTTTTAATTTACATGCTTTACAGAAATAATAATTTCGTTCTTATTTCAATATAAAGGGAGATAATTTTAAATTTTAAAACTCTGGTTCGTAATTTCATTATAATGACAACGTTACTGGCAATTGATGTTAGCGTGTTTTATCACTCAAAACACAGAATAGTTATTTAATAAAGTTTAACCCTGTTCTTGATAATATTCTTATTTTAATGTTAAATATGTTGTTTTTATATAAATGGGAGATAACTCTGATACTTACTTGGAATCATACATAATAAGTGAAAAAACAAGAACGCCTTCTGTCATGCCAACGTTATCAAATGCTTCATATTATAAAATAAACATTCAGTTTCTTTAAGCTAGATATGCAAAAGACCGTGCTAAACTTATTTTTTTCAGTATATATATCATAGTCTGTTTTAGTCTGGTATGTATAAGGCACATCAAATTGTGGACTTCCGGAAGAAAGCATGAAACTTTGCATGATTATACCTTAGGATATGTACTTTTAAAAAGGTGCAGGAGACAGCCACGAGGATCCTTGTATAACATTAAACTGAGGCCCTGAAAGGGGTAACTGAAGTTTTTCAGATGATGCTTTTCAGGTAATATGATGAAACAAACATATTGTTTGCTCGCTCTTTAATAAACTAATTATGACCACTTATAACAATGCATATACTATTAGTAATTGTACTATCATTTACCAATGTATATTAGTCATAATAGCAACAACAGTATGTCACTGAGGGGGGAATTATTGCTAACATATCTCATCGAAAGAGAAACATATATTTTTTTATTATATAAACACGAATTTTCGTAAATCATGTTATTTCACATACTTTTAGAATTAGGTAACATGATTTCTTCGAAGAAACAGGGCAACATATCACTACCATGTGAATATACCATCACCCAGTATATATGAATACTCAGTGATGTGTACCAGCCATACTCAGGTACATATACTGTGCAGCAAAAACACCACTGACATACATTGTGTATTAATTTGCATTAAAGCAATTATCATGTATCAAATTTAAAGCTGTCATATAATGTTTTTAATAGATTTAGTCACCATAGCAACACATATTTGCCATTGAATCCCTAAAAAGGGGATGTATTGTTGAAATGCATAATTATAGGATTTTATTTACATAAAATATTCACTTACAGAATACACAAATCAAGTTTTTCATTAATATCCAATTTTTGAATTAAGTGCAAATAAAATTATCCAAGTTTCCTTTAATTCAGATTCGCAAGTGTCTCTTTAAGCCAAAACAGTACGTTTCTCTTTAATCCAAAACAGTAAGTGTCCTTTCAGTTTAAATTAATTTCCAATATTTCCGGTTTAGTCCAAATATCCAATTCCACTGTTATTATGAGTGAGCAAAATAATAAGTAAATCCTTTCACAAAAATAGTTTATATTTTAAAAGCATCCAATTCAAAATTATAACTTTTTACTAAATAGAACTCAACTCAACTGCTGGACTGCTCCCAGAGCTAGCCTGTTTATATACCGCCCAAAGACTGCTCCAAAAATCTCCCCACCAAAACTGTCCAATGAAAACAACATACAAACGTTTTAAGCCGAAATTAATGTTTTATTTCATACCCCAGCCAACCCCATTTCCGCTTCTTAGAGAAGGGGTTGGTTGGGGTATGAAAGTTAATACTCGGACCACATAATGGAATAAACACATATTTTGTCATGTTGAACGGTTACCATTTCACATGCTGAAATCGCGTTTTCGCAAACCAGTCTACTGAAATGAAGAATGTAATCATTACAATTATATGTATATTAGCGACGGAAACATTCACAAGCCTCAATAGCGCAGTTGATAGAGGCGCCGTGTTAGTGCCCATGAAGGGGTTCAAGCCTGCTTATTTCCTTTCTTTTTTTTTAATTTTCATTGGTTTCCATTATTGCTGATGGTAAGGTAACATCAGTCCTTTACAGTTTTCACTTTGATAACGTAATCTTTTAATTATACATGGTAACAGTGAACAGTTTATATGTGTTGTAATTCACACTCTAACGCACATGTATCCCTTACATGTGAACAATTGTATTTCTGTGCTGATGTGTACCTCTAGCACGTCGTGTTACAAGGCAATTGTAATCAATATGTAAGGCATGTAAAGGTATTTGAACAGAAAGAAGTGAGGTCGCCCACATTGATTTAAAATGCTTGGTAGGAAGAACTGATGGTAAAAATCGGGAAGAATGTAAGAAAAAACGGTCGTGGCGTGTTTATGTCTCTTTGACAACATTTATTTTTTTCAATATTGTTTTAACACCCGTGACTTGATATATTATAATGTTAACTTCTTGTCTCTCGGCAGCTATTTTACGCTTGCGTAAAACCTTGCATGTCTTCGCTTGATATATCAAAAGCAACTGGGGCTGTATTGCATCGGTCCTCGTTTACTTAAATTATCAGCTACTATTATATCCGGGAGTATCACATATATAATGAATAAAAGTTTATCTAGTGATATATGTCCAACCACTTGGAAGCAATCAAATGTAATTTAATACTGGTTGTAAAGATGAAATTATGAAGATATAGAGTTAAAAATGACAACAGGTGACAAAATATTAGGTGTAAACACAGACATATTAATTAATTTGTTATTAGGTCTGTGGTGTAAATATTGATGAAAATATGCAATGGAAAAACAAGTTTCAGGATATTTTCAAAAAGATATCGTCATGTCTGTGGCAGAAATTGAACTGAATTGGGTTTTACGGCGAACCAATACATGAAAGGTTATATGGCGCCTAACAGGAATTAAAATGCCAGACTCATCCTTCATTTACAGCAATACAAAATATGTAGAATGGGCCTAGAATAGTCTTACCTGCAGAACTGCAAAGTTGCTGCAAATTCTATAGTACACACTCAATTTACGATGAAGCCACGTTTCCACGTTTGCATACGCGGTGTCATCACACGGGGTTATATATCACAGGAATATAGTTTATTATTTTACAATGCATATCTACAACTTCATCTTAATTATTGCTGTGTTATTTGGGGAAACTCTTCTAATACCAATGTATATAGAATTACTAAAGTATACAGAATTACTAAATTACAAAGAAGAGCATGCACAATTATACACGGTCATGAATATATTAATCTTGAAACTGCGCGAATTTCTCTAAATATGTTATCATTCGAAGAAATTGCTGTTCTACAAAAAGCTAAAAGCAGGTATAAAATAACAAATCAAATGTCCCCGCAATAGCTAAGCGACTTGTTACATATGAGAGTAAATGAGCAAAATACTTGAATGCAACTGAGATCAATTACAAATAGAAATTGTATAATACCTAAGCCAAATAACGAACTCATTCAAAGGGAGCTTATCATATTCTGGAACTTTAGTATGGAATAGTATTCCAGTCGAAATTAAAAACTCTACATCATTAAATGAATATATTTTCTAACAAATGCTTGAAATGGGTAAAAAGTGAAAATCGATTCTAAATCTATCATAGTCTAGTTTGCGTTTACATATTGTTAATTCCATGGGTTAAAAGCAGTAATGATGTATACACTATACAAACGTGTCTATGTTTGTGTATACATTATAGTATGTTTATGTTGAAGGTCTCACTATGCACTTAGCTCCCTTGCATGTGAGTGTAGGATGATTCTTACACCATAAAAAGTAGGGGTGTGTTCTTCGGTTTGAGATATTTTAATAATTGCCCATGGATATTTTCTTTTCTTGTTGCAGGTGAGAAAACAATAGTGTGAGATTGGATGAACAGCGATTAGACGACACTGACAGCAAAATGTGACACATTTGTGGGTGCTCAAAATGCGTATGAATTTAGGTGCAAACTGTTTAGTGAAAGCCAAAAAGAGTACCTTGACTGCCACCACTCACATTAAAAAAAAAAAAACTGGGCTATGTTCCAGATTTTGTGGATTTTTATGAGCAACAGTAACTGTATTTTCCCAAAAAAATACTTTTAGACTGTAAATGCTTGATTCAAAATGGAAAATTGGACTTTACTGCCTATGGCCAACACAGTAAAATCGAAGTGTGTTGTGAGACCTTTTCAATCATCTTGATTGGAGGAGGGAGGTGGGGGCGGGGTAGGGAGTGGGTTGTGGGGGGGGGGGGGGGGAGTGGAAGGATTAGCATTTAGGTGTTGCCACGTAAGATAAGGATTCGCACGCTAGACTGTCATTATTGAATTTATCCATACATTTATTTGAAGTGCAATTATTTTGTTAATTTCATATCTGGATTTAATACTTATATTTAATCCTATAATTGACAGCTTAGTGTTAATACATCTACTAGTGTATATGTAGCGCTTCATTTCAAGAAATGTAACATTTTCCGACGCTGCCTTTAACTTGTTTTCTTTATTTCCAAATATAATGTTTATTTCACTTGGATTAAGTTTCATATGTTTCGAATTGAGGAATATTTCTGCACCAATTAACAATTGTTTACAATGCCAAAATATGTGTTTTATTGTTTCTATGGCTTCTGTGTAAAATTTACATTTTTCATTTGACTTGTTGTTGAGCAGAGTCAGCTATTTGTTTGTTGGAAGTATTCTATGCAACAATCTTACTTCCAAGAATTGAAGGTTGGTGTCTTTAGTTATTTGAAAATGTCTATATTATAGAATATACTCCGGTCCTTTTCATTTATTGTATACATTTTATTCCACGTAGTTTGACTAGTAGGTTTTACTGTATTTTTATTTAAAGTGTTCCTTTTTTGTTTTGTAGTATTGTGTAAATATGCGATGGAATAAGTGGGTACATAAATTTTTTATTTATTGATTCATTTTTTTTTTAACTTAAGGAATTGTTTAAGTGCAGTTATTATTCCATGGAAATGAAGAAAGTTAGGTGTTATGTTAGTTTTGTCTACAAATTCTTCTTTGGTAAAGAGATTGCCATGTGTATTGCTTATATCATTAACATATCGTGTCCCTTTATTGTATCAAGATTTAAGAAAAATACTTCGTTTTTCTGTCAGTATATTATGGTTATAAAACTAGTGGCATTTTAAGATATTTTTCCTAAGAATCCACTTCCTGTGTGTCTAAAAAAACAATGTATGATTTTAAGACGTCCCTCCAAAAACCGTTTTTAATAGTTTTCATTACATTCTCTGCATAGAACTTTCCACAATTTAAATTTTTATTTATGTCAAAGTAAGAGCTACATAAATGTTGCCAGTAGCCATTTATTTACTATAAGCACTGCAGTAATTTGTGGGACCTAACTTGTGATAACCAAAATAGTCGAGTATTCAGCGCAATGTAGCTACATACAATACATGTAAAAAAAGAGTCTAACACTGCAACAATTAAGGGATTTACAGTGTGATTGTATTAAAACTTTGCATATTTCATGCACATTTACGCAAATTGATTCAATATATGTACCTTTTAAAATTGAATCTTGTAAATTCTTG
Source organism: Cyrtodaria siliqua (assembly GCA_037043455.1). Taxonomy (NCBI): domain Eukaryota; kingdom Metazoa; phylum Mollusca; class Bivalvia; order Adapedonta; family Hiatellidae; genus Cyrtodaria; species Cyrtodaria siliqua. The sequence continues at coordinate 291,934 of JAWPHD010000702.1, forward strand.
TCTTTTCACTCTGCCAAAGATTTTCATTTTACTATATAATCGGAAATTAAAACCGAACCGTCCTTTTCAGTCTTTTCCGCGAATTTGTGCCCTTACCGGTATTTGTACCCGTTCCGGTATTTGTACCGGTTACCTCCTCGATGCACGTTCTCTAACCTCCGAAATGACAACAATTGCAAGAGCGTTTCAAGTAAGTGTTTTTCAATACTGGCGTGTACGATTATTCATTTTCCTGTGGTAAACAGTAGCCTACATATGTTTTAGTTGATAATCAAGTATTCATCTCTTTGTTGCAGGAGTAGTTATGTTGTAAATCGAATATGATTTTTGACCTTCTTGTAAATTTAGTGGGTGGGGTACCAGATGTCGTTTTATGTATTTTCAGAAAAAAATGGTATGGGTACACACAAATTATATGTAGCAGGCCTCATTGGGAGCTATGGAGCTCGACTACCTGCAGTGTTGAATCATTTGCCTCTCAACCCACAGGTAATCCCCGTATCCAGGGTTCTTCACGGGCCAATTTAAATTATAATGAAACTTGAAAGGTGTTCACAACATGTTCGCTGTACAAAACAGCCAATTCATAATTTTCACATAACATCATCAAATTAATTTGATCAATAAAATAAAAGACCGCCACATTCAGGTATTCGCAACATCTCGTACACTGCTTTGCAGCATTTACTCAAATGTACCATTTCCTATTGATTCGTACCACCCTATTGAATTCGTGCTCTTACAGTTGACAAAATAACACCACTTGTGTACTTTAGCGCATGTTCAAATTTTATTCAATTATTGCCAACGTTTTCTTCCTGTCTACAAAACTCGCGAAAAACCCCGGAAATGGGGGTAAAATAGGTAAAACAAAGTTTATAGTTATTGAAATGTTTATCTAGTTATATATTAAAGTATTTTTTTAATACCTTCAACCTATAACGTGCATGTGCAGAGCGATATGTTAAGGGGCACGAATTTACAGGAGAAGGGCATAATAGGCAGGTTTCCATATTGGTAATGTCATCTAGGGAGTAAGTATACAGGGAGGAGAAACGGATCGTTTTGACATTTTATGTTGTCCGCGTGTATTTCACTACTGTGTGAAAATGACTACTGCCGGTTGTTTCGCACGTGTGTGAAAAACAGCAAATTCTTATATATTATTACACTTACAAACTCAATAAAGGTTCGAAATGTAAACATATGTATTATTTATTCATATTGTGACTTCTGATACAGAGCGTGTATTTGTATGCATGTAATTAAAGCACATTTTACCAGACGGTTCCGTGTAACAAAGATGGCGCCACTCTGCGCCAAATAAAAATGGTGACAGTGTATAGCTGTTGCAAACGAGATACGAGACTACGGGTTATTTAGGCATTAATAATAACAAAAAGTGAATAGTAGACATATTTATCTTTGTCAAGAATGTAATTTCATGGTGTTGATTATAAGACAAAGCCTAAAAAGAGGTGTTGAAAATGTGCCTTTTGAGATATCATTCAAATTAAAAAGGATGTGGAGCTATTGTAAACGAGATACGAAGTATGGGTTATATTAGGCATTAATAATAACAAAAAGTGAATAGTAGACATATTTATCTTTGTCAAGAAGGTAATTTCGTGATGTTGATTATAACAGAAAGCCGTAAAAAAGAGTCTGTAAAAACTGCCTAATTTGAGATCTTGGCTGAAATTTTCAAATGTAACGTGCTAACGATCGATTTACCTGTATCGATAAAATAGTAAATGGCGACAACATAAATCGATAAACTAGAGCGTTTAAGAACCCGTTACTCCTCCCTATATACTTACTCCCTGTGTCATCGCACCTTAGACTCCTGCCAAAAAAAAATCCATTCAAAATCATAGTTAACTTCCAAATTGTGCAATGTTATTCAGCCAATTACTCCATCAATAGTTTATTTACATGACAGCAGTGATAAAACCTTCATCTGTAAGCATAAACAGTTAACACGTGTGGGTAGTGGCCATATTGTTTACATAGCAACAGTGCACTATTTTCTGTGCCCTTGCCTTCCGGCTAACAGAATGTCAAGATTTTGAACATACCGATGGCGAAGCGCCATGATACATACAGTACAAGGCGGGATCCCAAAGAATGGCGGGATTGGTCGAGCGTTCACGATTGTCTGGTAGGGGGTAAAGTCGGTGTTTATCATTGGTGCTCAACTAACTTTGGACCTTTATAAAACTAATTTATTGTGATAATAATATTAAAAGCATTATTAGCTCTACTGGCAAAATGCCAGCAGAGCTTATGGGATGACGAGTTGTCCGTCGTCCGTTAACTTTTGCCTTCATTATTAATCAAAACTTTGCCAGTGTGTTTATATCAATGAAAGCTTGGACAAGTTCGAAAACCAGCCAGATAGGATTAGTTTCACCGGAGTTATGGCCCTTGTTTTGCTGAAAAATGCCATATTAAGCCTTGTCTTCCTTGTGACCACTCTAGCACCTTTTTAATAAAAGCTCGGACAAGTTTGAAAACCATCCAGATCGGATCAGTAACACCGGAGTTATTGTTCTTGATTTGCCAAAAAATGCTATATTCTCCTTATGAACACTATAGAACCGTCATTTATTATTTGATCTTTGCCAAACTATACCAGGGTTTTTATATCAATAAATAATCGCACAAGTTTGAAGACCAGCCAGATCGGATTAGTTTCACCGGAGTTGATTTGCTGAAAAATGCCATTTTCTGCTTGTGGACATTCCAACAACTTCATTTATTATTTGATCTTTACCAAACTTGCACAGATTTGAATGATTTTGGCAGTGTTATGGTCCTTTAAAGGTCTTTGGACTAGTTCTCCTTAACACCAGGCCGAATTTCAACGAAACTTTGCAGGGATGATCAGTACCAAGCCTAGTTGTGCATATTGTCACCGTGTTCCAGCTGTAAGATTTTTGGCAGAGTTATGGTCCTTTATATGTTTTAATACACAAACTTTGTCTGGACTAGTTCTCCTGAACCCCTGGCCGGATATCAGTGCAACTTGGCAAAGTTGATCAGTATCAAGCCTAGTTGTGTATTCCATCCCCTTAAAGGTTTTAATGTACAAACTTTGTCGAGATCAGTCTCTTCTGGACTCCTGGTCCGATTTCAGCGAAACTTTTTAGGGATGATCAGTACCAGGCCTAGTTGTGCATATCATCACCGTATTTCGGTTGAATGATTTTTGGCAGAGTTATGGAACTTTAAAGGTTTTAGTACACAAACTTTGTCCGGACTAGACAGGTAATGAATACACACTGATCAGTCCGCTGAGTACTTATAGCTGTGTAAAAGGTGAAACGCGGGTCATTGGAAAATTGTAAACAAACAGCAATTTATAAACGCTTACGGCAAGTACTGTACTATACACAAATAAAGTAGAAATTAATTACTGGCACTAATTAAGGAAGGTATGTGAATGCAGCGGGTTGCTTTATTGAAGTTATTTTGACACATATTATTAAACAAACTTTGTTTGCGGGTTTGTATTTTGTTTGGCACATTTGGTAACACGATTATCACTTTATTTGTGGCCTGGCGTTGACGATTAAAGCTGAGTAGGCATATGTTTTGTTTGCAGTTACTATAAAGGGAAACTTTTGAAAACACATTCAAGAATGTTGATGTAAAATTGATGATGTAATCAAAGGCGGTTTGGAAATGTGTGAAAGGGGTCATTGTTTCTTTTGATATTCATGAGTTATGGTAATTCATAGGAATCGGACGTATTGTAAACATAGTACAGTATCCCCATATGTAAGTCCCCGCATGTATATAAAAATATATTTTAATATACTAGTAGTGGATAGTCAATGTGGTTTATTACATGCATTTACAGTATGTCCGATTCCTGTGGGTAATTACATGATTTAATAAATGATCCATTATTATTTCAACAATCTAACAAAAAAAGTTACAAATTAACCACGTCTCTATTACGTTCCTTGTAATGACAAAACCTAAACGTGTCTAAAATTACTGAGGAAAATACACCTGGTGATCTTAGAAACGTTGATTTGTGTGATTCTGGTGGTCAGTCTGACAGTGAACTTGGATTTAAGGATAGCAGTGATGGTGTTGATTTGTGTTCTCCCAGCCATTCTGAAAATGGATCTATTTCTCGTGATTCTCCAGTGAAATCCAGCCCTAAACGTAATCTACTACCCACCATGGATACGTCGGTGGCGCGCAGCGTCTAGAAAAGTTTGGTACGTTGACAAAGGCTTGATTTTGGGGCAAGTGACTTTTGAATTTGGGGCAAGTGACATTTTGGACAGGGCAAGTGGATTTTGAACAGGGCAAGTGGATTTTGAAAATCCACTTGCCCTGGGCAAGTGGATTTTCAAAATATTTCCAGAGCCCTGCTAGTTCTCCTGAACCCCTGGCTGGATTTCAACGAAACTTTGCAGGAATGATCAGTAAAAAGCCTAGTTGTTCATATCAATGTCATGTTCCCCACCACAGACTCCATATAGCCCGTTGAGTGAATACATGGCCTCTTGTTTTTTGTGTACAGCTGTGTATCTTCTTTTAGTGCCGTCTGATTTTAAAACACCAATATGGATACATATAATTTAAATTATGGTCTAATATATTAATTTTTCATATAGAGATTGAGGATCAAATCCGAGTAAACCCCTTTATTTTCACCTACTGAATATCTCAACATCTTGGAAATGTGTAACTCATGACAGTTATGAATTAGGTTTCATCAGGTCAACAGTTCCCATTGCCATGAAGTTAAGTCCTTTGTGAATACACTTGTTGGCATTTTCGTAAAATGTTATATCCACAATGAGCATGTTTAAAAGGGTAACATCTAAATAAATAAAAACAAAAAAGAAAGGAATGTCATAAAAAAATCTCATTTGCAGGGAGGTCAATGCAAAATGTTCAGAACATTGTAAAACACTTCAACAGGAAGTGAATCAAGTTAAAAAACGGGTGTGTTTGGTCTCCTAATTATCAATATTATAACACCAATCACTGTCAATAAAGGCTCTAATTCAGCCCCTCTAATTAAATAAAAATTATTACACAGAAGGGATAGTACCCTCCCACATCAGTACCTTCTCCTGCAATGTACATACCCGTATACGTAAAATGCCTCTATGCTTGAACAAAATCATTAAAGAGAACACCTTGTCACAGATTAGATTGCCAGTGCTATCATGTTTTGTTTTTTCCAAATAATGATTCCTCGGGACGTCAAGACTGCACTAACCATGGTCATAGTTTTCACTACAGTTCTATTTTTAGCTCTACTGGTCGAAGACCAGCAGAGCTTATGGGATGACGAGTTGTCCGTCGTCCGTTAACCTTTTCTCGTTAAGACGATAGGGCCTTCAGTTTTTATCCCATCTTTACCAAACTTTAACAGGTTGTTAATATCAATAAAAGCTCGGACAAGTTCGAAAACCAGCCAGATCGGAACAGTATCGGTGGAGTTATGGCCCTTTATTTAGTTAAAAATGCTAAATTTTGCCTCGTTAAGACGATAAGGCCTTTATCTTTCACTCAAACTTTACCAGATTGTTACTATCAATGAAAGCTCGGACAAGTTCGAAAACCACCCAGATCGGACCAGTATCGGCGGAGTTGTGGTCTTTGATTGAGTTAAAATGCTTTATTTTGCCTCGTTAAGACGATGGGGCCTTCATTTTTCATCCAAACTTTACCAGATTGTTAATGTCAATGAAGGCTCGGACAGTTTTGAAAACCAGCCAGATCGGACCAGTAACAGCGGAGTTATGGCCCTTGATTTAGTTAAAAATGCTACATTTTGCCTCGTTAAGGCCTTCATTTTTCATCCGATCTTAACCAAACTTTAGCAGATTGTTAATGTCAATAAAAGCTCGAACAAGTTCGAAAACCAACCAGATCAAACCAGTAACAGCGGAGTTATGGTCCTTGATTTCATTAAAAATGCTATATTTCACCTTGTTAAGGCGATATGGCCTTCATTTTTCATCTGATCTTTACCAAACTTTACCAGATTTTTTTTTTGATTTTTTTTTATTATTATTATTATTACTATCTCTACTGGCCAAGTTCGAAAAACAGCCAGATCGGACCAGTAACGGCGGATTTACGGCTCTCGATTTAGTTAAAAATGCTATATTTTGCCAGTCACTCGCTTCATTGATGTTATAAGAGCCATATTAGCAAGTAGTGCGTCCACAGGCCCTCTTGCGTCTCTTGTTTATTTTCACTACAGTTCTATTTTGTATTTTCAGGCTGTGAGGTCTCACATTCCGATGATCAAGTTCCCAAACAGATTAGGTACAAATCAAATCTTTACCCAGAGTTGTTGTTCCTTGCATCCACATACAACCTCTGTCAACATCTGAGCAAATGCCAAGAATCTTTGGAAACTATGAAATGATCACTTTGTGACATTCACTTTTTCCTCGACTCAGCTTTATAAGAAAGGTTTAACTTTAAAAATAAATAAATATGAAATGCAATAATTTAGTGAAAAAACAATTGCCTCCACCACAAAAAAACACAATTGACCTGAGTTGAAAATGATGTAAAACACCATACATACAAACAAACACAAATCAATTTATCTAGGAAGTTTGGGAAACCTTTATTAGGAAGGGAATGCTCAATAGGATAAATATGATAATAAAATGGCATTTTAAAAACATTAATTAGTAATAGTTTGCAAAGAGTTTAATGGCAATTATTTAATGGTAGATAGATAGATAGATACTTTTATTAAAATTCCAATAGGCTATAAAGCCCGTGAGGATACAAATACAAAGTATAATATGGTAGCAGTGCAGTAATTAGTACATTTACATGTATATATATATGAAAACGGTAAGTTTATATTATGTCACAATATAACTTTCATAAGCCATTATGCAATCATGTGTAATTGAGAAGGTGTTAACAACTGTGCATAGAGATTTACATATTATTTACAATTTCTTTTATTCATATACACACGCGCGCGCACCCGCGCGCGTACACACGTTGTTCGAAAAAATACAGTTATATTCTATATAACAGTTCATTTCTTAATTTAAAAGCTTCATAAATAAATATACCTAATATACGAATTCTGACTATTTGTTGAGTTAATTAATTCTATAAATTTAATCATGTTAGGACAATTCCAAAAATATTTAGATATATATTGATTCCTTAACTCCAAAAATCGTTCACACTCTAATACAAAATGAAATTCATCTTCTAACATTCTACACATATCACACGTTCTCTCGTTAACAGGTATTCTGATAGGTTTAACCCATCTGCCAGATTCAATTTTTAATCTATGAGGTGAAACTCCTAGTTTTGTAATTGATTGACAAAATTTGCACACACACTTATATTTTCTAAATATGGCTGAATTTGAAAAATTGCAATACTGTTGTAGAAAACAGCTTTGCTTGAGCTCTGCAACCTATGATTCCAATTTTGAATAAAATGACCATTAAGTCTTTGTTTAATAACGGTAATAAATAGCTTTTCATTTCCAACTCCTTGTTGGATCCATACATAATAAATAATAATGTATTGGGTTCAGTTATTAAGAATTATTTCATGAGATTTCATAGGCATGATGTTTTAACAAAACATCCTCCAATCAGGGGAAAGGATTCCAGATAAACAAAGTTAATGAACCAATCTATTAGATTGCCTATTTTTACATGTTACATTTTAATATATACATATTACCTTTAATAGGCATTTACCTACGAGAGGTGATACAATTTCAGAACAAGTTACTATAGTAATGATCCTTTTATTATATACCTCTTTACATATCATTAAAATAGAATACATGTATAAAAACAACAAATTAATAAAGTCAAATTAACTGAAAACCACCAACAGGAAAGACATGAAAACATGTACATTACACGCGCATGAAAACATGTACATTACATTGCAACACCTACGCCTGTGTTCATTACATTTTATAAACTATGATGTCATAGTTCCATATGACCATATATGGAATATTGATAAATATCATTTAAAGCAAAGCAAATCACTGCAAATGAATGCAAACTCCTTAACTGGGCATATAAAGCATTATTGACATTAGTTATACATATTCTTCATACAGTTACTTTAAATTTTTTCCCTATAAATGAGTAATTTTTCATCATTATCAATATTCTATATATGGTCATCTAGAACTGTGATGTCATAGCTCTAAAAATGGCTGCTTCCATATCCATTTCAACAGAACCTTCAAACGATCATATTTTCTTTGTTTATCATCCGATTTTGATAATTGTTTCACCATTTTCCAAGTTTTTCAGAACTCTAAATAATAAAGATTGTTTGGCTGTGTCGCTATCTTCCCTTTAAAACATCTGCATTTTGTGTCTTTCAGAAGTGATGGCTGCCATGGTTAATTCAACATCAATGCCCTCACCACCTAGTCAAATCCCATCCACTCCAGCTGCCTCTTCATCTAAACCTGGCGGCGCCAAATCACGAGGGGCAGGAATAGAATATGTTAGTTTACCTAAAAAATACCAGCGACCACCACTCACGCCAGAAGAAATTGCATACATAGAGGTTACTAGCTTATTACAATGCTACCCTTACAATGTCTGCAATTAAGAAATATTTAGTCACCGAGGCTTTTTTTTTTTTCGATAACGGGCCGAAATTCGGCTGCTTGAAAATTAAAAATCGGTCATTCTTTTCACAACTTTGGCCTATTTTTTTTACAATTAAAACATTGTTTTATCGACATTTTCCACTCTTACTTTCTTAATATTGTTTATCAAACATGTACCATATTATGCTGAATAAATGTAAACTTGATTTGTAGAGCCTCCTCCCACAACAATGTATGTATAAATTAAGTAATATTGTTTTTAACAAGTCTTTCAATACTTTTTTCAACAAATTAGACAGTTATCTTGCTTTTCTTTCACAAAATGACCCGGCTAGGGAGTCTTCACAATTTTTTGAAAAAAAGTACTGAGTCACATTCATTGAACGTTTTAGAACAACAGTTGTTATACTGATCAGTCAAAATAATTTTTTTTTACAGGGGGTTAGTGGGTATAGAATCACTTGGGTAAACGTCTAAATTTAAATTGGAAGGAAAACGTCTATTTAATTTTTGATTTAGATTTACTCTTTTAGTTGTTTGATAGCAACATTTCTAAACTTATTTTTCTATAACTGTGGATTTTTTTATAGGTAAATTTGCTCCAATATTTGCATGATTTCATTGTATCCTTAGAAGTGCCAAACTTTAACAACTTACCTTATTTGATGATTATGTTTTGACTTTTGTCTCTAAAATGTGTTATAACATCAAATATTCATATCTCAGTTTATTGTGACAGTTTGAATTTTTCGTTTTAAAAACACACTTCATTTGGTCAGTAAAGATTTTTTTTTCCTTTGAGGTAAATGTACCAAATCATTTCACGGTTGCATACATGTATGCTTAAATGACATATCTTCAAGCCTAGAAAATTTTAAAATAATCTAAAATACATGAGCTGAGAAAATTGAATTTAAACAGAAGATAATTCGTTAGTCTTTACTATCGATGATCACTCTTCTAATGCACTGTAACTATACTCCTCAAAATAAGTTGCGGACCATCCCTTCTTTATTTCAACAAGATTAAAATGTGCATCAGCGTTTTTCAAAACTGTTTGGTGTATGCATTTAAACTGTCAACAGTTAGTCAATTTCCATTGGAAGTAATTAAATGTAATGAATAAATTGACAAAACATATTAAAAGTTTTAGTATTGCTGTTTTGGGCAAATTAATGATTTTTAGAAGTTATCGAATATCTCGGACTCTTTTTAAAAATATTTAACAGAACAGTGTATATCAACATTTTGTTCTTTCTTCTAATGCAGAAGACCTGACAATGTCCAGTTTAATGCAATATTGCTCTGTGTGACCGTTTGAAAATAGTATGTAGTCAGTTTCACTGGTAAGCACATGGAGAAATATTCTTGCAGTTCTTTACTTATTTTGAGGAGTATAATATGTCAACTTTTCTGTGAATTCAATCATGCTTCTTTTCTGTTGCCTTCAAGAGGTGTATGTTTTACTTTCAGAGAGGTGGTCCAGAATAGAAGATGCCATTGACAGAGCTGGTGCTTGCTTGCTTATTTATTGTGGAATACTTGGACAGAGATAACATGATATACACTGTATAACCATGTTAATCTGAAATTACAGATATTATCCCGGAGATATCTCAGCTGTTATATGACTATAGTGGGGTGTTAATGAGTATATATTTACATAACGTTATTGTTACAATTTCGATTTTAAGAAAACCTTCATGACTTTAATATGTACATGTTTTAATGCACAGAAATTTCGTGTCTATTCATTGATACAGATTGTTTTTAAGAAATTGTTGGTTAATAAAATTGCTAAATAAAACATTTTGTTTTTGTGTTTCTCTCTCGATTTTCATTCATCATTAATTGACCTGCGCATCTGTTGACTAAGGGTGCAAAATACAGATAATTCAGGGTTCTCCAAATGATTTTTTTTTCACAAACATGGACAATTTTAAGGTCAGTTGATCAAAAGTCAACATCGTTATGATCTGATATGCAAATATGCATTCTGTAGAATGTCTCCCACGCATGAAACTTCATAGGTACATTGTTCTTGGTGATGGGAGAAACACTATTGCTTCTTCAGTCAAAGGTTACCATGACCTGATATGCATATATGCAACTTTAAATGTGATTGGGGTTATTATGTCAAGGTCGTTATGATATATGTCATGTCACCATGATCTGATTTGCAATGCATTCCATGCAATAACTTAAGTACACCGTCTGCCATCTTGGATTATACACACTTTATTAACCCTACTGATTACAGCACGAAGTAGTAACATCTAGCTAGGCTCAGGAAACTTTAAATGTTACAATGCTCTTGGTGACAGGATTCATAAATTTTACATTTTTTGTGGGTGGTCAGATGTCGAGGCTCAAGGGCGCACTGACCTTCTATGCATATACCTACTGTGTGTAATATAAATACAATACTCAAGCTCATGAAACTTCATAGGTACATTGCATTGGGCGACATGATAGACACAATTGGTCTTAGGGTCAGTAGGTCAAACGACATTCATATATGCATTTACGTCTCTAGTCAGCGGTCGTATTTACCACTTCGTTTCAAATACCTAGTTAGAATATTACATAGTAATTTATAAACGATGCAAAGGAGAGTTATACATGACTTCAGGCTCTCATTAAATAGGCTTTAGCAATTATAATTTTATTGTGTCGCCTGCATATTATGGGCAGACACAGGGATCGCTTTGTCCGACATAGCAGCGTCGCACTTGTTGCTCAGTAACTTCTGAAGGACTGCATTCACCATCTTCAAACTTCATAATTTCATTGACTTTGGTTAGAGGATGATCCCTATTGATTTTTGGGTCAACGGTCAAGGTCACTATGATATTTTATGAAAATCAATGAACATTCGTTTCTCTTTATTTTAAACAGAACGGCTTTATAGTGTCCATTTAAATAATAAAAACAAATATTTAGATTTAGGGGGTTTACTATGCATATAGAATACATGCATTGGTAGTTAAAACTCTGTTGTAGTGTTACTTATAGGCGGCCCTCCCAGGGGGGGGTCCTTGTTCCCCAGATCCCTTAAAGTAATGGTCATTGTTCCCCAGATCCCCAAAATATTTGCCAAAGTTCCTCAAAAGTAGTTTGTTCATGCTCCCCTAGATCCTTAAAAGTAATTACACTGTTCCCGAGATCCATAAAAGTATTAAACATAGTTCCCTAAAAGTACCAAATAGTGTTCGCTTAATATTCCTTACGTCAAGCACATACTGTAGTCTTCTCTGGACTGCTTTACCCTTTAGACATCGTCATACTAAACAAATCTTCATTCTGTCTTCTTTCCCTGGTCCTTTCGAACCTTCTGTTTGCAGACAAATCAGGTTCACCTATGGGCGGCCATTGCCGCCAAAAGTTTGTTTTTAATAAATCATCCAGTCAAAGATTAATTAATTCATCGGTATTATATTTAATTTAATGTAACTTCAATTGATTCACTACTTTTTCTGAAACCAGCTAATCAAACTTAAAACAATCCGATGCTTTGTGAAATAATCTGGAGTGTTTTTTCAAACCATCTAATCGAACTTGAAACGATTCAATGCAATCTAAACAGTTCAGTCGGAAACATGAATCAAAGCAAGAGTATGTGAACCAATTTAAAAATAACCCAGTCAATTTACCGATACATGAAACAATCTATAGGAAACTGAATTAATGCAAGACCAAAGCACTCAATTCAATGACAGCAGAATCAATTTGACATAAAGACAAATGGCTGATACTGAACAGAATTAATACGATGTAAAGTGAATTAATTAAGTGCATTCCCAAACAGTTGTGCGAGGGCGCCACTTGCACATACTAAGCTAGAACAGTTACTACCCTTGATAAGCATTCCATACAGTGTCTTGTTAGGGCAGGATGTGATGTTAAGATGCGATGGTAAGATTCAGTGGTAAGAGGCGATGGTAAAGGCCCCTTTACACAGGGCTGCGACCTTTGTGCCACCTTTGAGCGACCAAAAAATGTCCAGGACGCTCAATGGTCGCCTAAACCCAGAAAATCATGTTTCTATGTAACTGCTCCAGCGATCCTTGTGCCTCCCTTGAACCATCAAAAATGCAATGTTAGGGCATTTTCATGGCGATCTACGAACGACCTGTGCGTCCACTGAGCCACCTGCCTGCCTCCCCTGTGCTTCCTCTGTGCAACCTACGGCAACCAACGCGATTATAGGCTACATATGCGACCCCCGAGCAACGTTTGGGCAACCATTGAGTCCCTCTGTGCCATCATCGGCGACCAACGGCGACTAACGGCGATCACTGGACGACCATTCAGCCAAAAAAAATTGCAGTAGAACGCATCTTTTACCTGGCGACCATTGGGCGACAACTGTGCCTCCATTCTGCAACCACGGTAATGCTTGTGCCTCCCTTCTACCTCCTTTGAGCCACCTTTGAGCAAAATTCACGGCGACCATGGCGTCCATGGCGATGTCTGAACCTCCTGTGTACCACCTTTGAACGACCTAGGCAATCATTCTGCCTCCTTTATGCCTCCAACGACGACCTGGCAAATTTTATGGTCGCACACGGGAGGCACAAAGGTCGCCATCCTGTGTAAAGGCCCCATTAGATGCGATGGACCATCGACCATTGCATCTTACCATCGATCATCACATCTTACATCTTACCATCGCCACTTACCATCGACCATCGCATCTTACCATCGCAACTTACCATCGATCATCGCATCGTACCATCGACAATTGCATTGTACCATCGAATCTTACCATCGCATCTTATCATTGACTACTGCATGTTACCATCGACCATTGCATCTTACCATCGACCTTTGCATCTTACCATCGACTTATGACACACATGCTACGACCACTCTTGGTATCAAACCTTACCAAGTTTTCCATTCCCGAATATTGCAAACAAGTGTTTTGGGGCGCGTGAGGAGTGCATACTTTGGAGGAACACATGAAAATACTTATATAAAGGAAAGCGGACACATTTCAAAATCAGACACTTATTGATTATAACTATGCATAAAACATGTAGTGCCTCACTTTTTAAGGTCAAGCATACTTATATTTTACTAGTTGTCTGAAGGCCTGAAGAAACATTAAGAGCTTGGTGGGGCAGGGGCTGTCTGGAATTTATCTAGTCAACGCATACAGGGTATTGATCCAGGTTTTTAACAGGATGTCCGCAATTCGAGGTTGGTGAGTATTTTTTGGAGGATTTATATAGGCGCGCTCTCTGCCACCCTTCCTCTCCCCACTGGAACACTGAATACCAAATTTGTTGTACTTCTGAATTCCCAAATTCCGAAGTTTGAAGTCTGATAGATTGCACGCGTCCATAGGTGAGCTATAATTCCGTAATAAGGCCAAACAAAAAATATGTGTGTTTAGGGTAACATTGCCAGAAAAGTAGGTAGTGTAGGTACGGATTTATTTTCTCTTTTTTTTTTATATAGCATTTTTTACCCAAAACAGCTTTGCTTTTTATATTTTTCTGATAAATTGGAAACAAATTGCTAGGTTTCACTCGAAAAAATAGTTAGGGCTGGGTTATCCTAAACACACATAATTGTTTGCAGGGTCTAAGTTGAATGTTCATATAAAATTAATTAGAATTGAACAAAGCAGGTTTTGTTTACCCAAACCCACCCATCCACCCAACATGGTTGAATAGTTTCATTACACTCGTCTTAACGTATTTGTCAATTTAATATTAATAAAATCGTCTCGCTGTCAAACCTGAGATTATATTGAGAGAGAGAGAGAAAGAGATAGAGAGAAAACGAAGAAGAGGCCAAATTTACATTACGATTGATGCGATGGTAAGATGTGATTGTAAGATGCGATGGTAAGATGCGATAGTCGATGGTCCATCGCATCTTACCATCGACCATCGCATCTTACCATCGCATCTTACCATCGGTCGATGGTAAACGACGTTAACTTTTGTCTCGTTAAGATGATAAGGCCTCATTTTTCATCCGATCTTTACCAAACTTTACCAGATTGTTAATATCAATGAAAGCTCGGACAAGTTCGAAAACCAGCCAGATCGGACCACGTACCCTGCGAAAATCCAGTGGGAAATCCAAAGAATTCCATAGTATTTTATGCATTTCTAAGGATTTTTTTCTTTTAAATTCCATGGAATTCCAAGGATTAAAAGCTTGGAAAAGCTTGGTGGTATTGGCCCAGAAATACCATGGAATTTCACTGCCAGACCTTTATAAAACATTAAATGGAACTGTCACAAGAATTCCATTGAATTACATGGGGAGACATTATAATAAATTGACCCAAAAATTACATTGTATTCAATGAAATTCCATTGGTTGACAGTATATAAATATAAATGAAATCAAGCCAAGAAATCCATAGTATTCCATGGAATTCCAAGGGTATGCATATATGACTAAATTCAATTACATTTCATGGAAATCCTTGCTAAGAAATGTCTGGAGAAGTATATGTGTTTTCCCCAAGAAATCATAATTCCAACAAAATGACCCTAAACAGTTACAAATTCTTAAGCCCCCTATAAATATTTCTGATTTTTTTTTCTCCCTTAAAAATACAGTACATAAATTACACACATTCTCTGTTGGGGAAAACCCCAACATATTTAATACTAAAACCAAATGCCACAACAATTGTGTCGCAGCATGCGAAAACCAACAGCATGGTAATGAAAATCCCTATCTCCGGAACCGTAAGAGAGCGAAAAAAGCTTAGAATGTCCTCTTTCAAGTCAAACAATTTCAAAACATAGTCCATGGCCTGTGACCATGGTAGTTCATGGTCTCTGACCATGTTCAACCATGGTCTCTGGTAGACGCTGGTCAGAGACCATGGACTACCATGGTCAAACACCATGACATATCAAAGACATAATCATATATTTACACATATACTTTTTCATCCATTTACTACTCGTACTATACATTTTGGGTATAGACATTTTCATTTTATTTCAACAATAATATCAGTAAAATAAGTGCACAATTTCATCAAGATAATTTCTTAATGCATCATTTATTTTTCAAACAGTTGCTGTCATGTTTTCCCTATAAATCGGTAAATGTTCATATTTATAAATATTCCATATATGGTCATTTAGAACCGTGATGTCATAGCTCTCAAAATGGCCGCTCCCATATCCGTTTAAACAGAAAGTTCAAATGATCATATCTTCTTTGTTTATTATCCGATTTTGATAATTCTTTCACCTTTATTCAATTTATTTAGAACTCTCAATTATAAAGATGGTTTGGCTGAGGCGCTACATTCCCTTTAAATAACCAGATGTAAAATCAGTTATCTTATAACACCCAGCTAGCAGTATTTACTTGCTTCTTGCAGCCCTAATAAACTTTCCAATCTGCCAGTGCTTGACCTAAGGTCAATTATGTCACTCTTTGACTTGGATGTGAATAACCACAAGTCTTTGATTTCAACAGAAACATCTGCACCATTCCTTAATCTAATGTATTCAATAGTTTTACAAAGAAAAGCTTGGAAAACGATGGACTTTTCTTAAAGTTCTATCTTGACACAATAAATGTAAATTCCAAGCTTTTCCATGGTTTTTCCACACATTAAGATTCACAAGTCCAAACTTTTCTCAGCAGAGGTATTTTAAACAATCAATTCCATTCAATTCCAAGCTTTTTCCAAGCAGGAAAACCTTGGATTTCGATGGAATAAAAATCCAAGTTTTTCCATGCTATTCTCACACAAAATCCTTGAAATGTCATAGAATTCCTAGGAAAAATGGATCCAAGCTTTTTCTTACTTTTTCCTGTGAACAAAATGTTGCAGATCTATGAAATTCCATGGAAATTCCATGGAATTCTAAGGATTGCAAAACGTGTTCATTGGCGGACGGACTATAAACCTTAGAATTACACACACACACACAGGATTGCAAAAAAGCTTGGATTTATTTCTGCAGGTGCAGTAACAGCGGAGTTATGGCCTTTGATTTAGTTAAAAATGCTATATTTTGCCTCGTTAAGACGATAAGGCATTCATTCTTCATCCCATCTTTAAAAAACTTTACAAGATTGATAATATTGGAAAAAGCTCGGACAAGTTCGAAAACTAGCCAGTAACTGCGGAGTTATGGCCCTTGTAAAAATACTATATGTTACCTTGTTTAGACGACAGGGCCTTTATTTTTCATCCGATATTTACCAAACTTTACCAGATTGCTAATATCAATGAAAGATCGGTCAAGTTCAAAAATCAGCCAGATCGAAAAAACAACAGTGGAGTTATGGCCCTTGATTTAGTTTAAAATGCTATATTTTGCCTCGTTAAGACGATAGGGCCTTCATTTTTCATCCGATCTTTACCAAACTTTAAGAGATTGTTTATATCAATGAAAGCTCGGACAAGTTCGAAAACCAGCTATATCGGACCTGGAACCACAGAGTTATTTGCCCTTGAATTATTGAAATATGCCATTTTCAGCTTTGTGAACACTCTAGCGCCTTCTTTTTGTATTCGAGCTTTCCCAAACTTGGCCAGATTGTTGATGTCAATGAAAGCTCTAACGAGTTTGAGAACCAGCCAGATCGAACTAGTAACACCGGAGTTATGGCCCTTTTTCAATATTTGGTAATGTACACTGCAAACTCAAGGGGTCGTGGGTTCAAATCTCACTGGAGGCATATACATATTTATTTATTTCATACGAAACCTTGGTTGATGGGCTCAATTTGTTAAACAAAATTAATATATTTTTTTTTTAATTTTGTTAACTTTTGTTTATTTTTTATTTTTTTTATTTTTTTTTTCTATTTTTTAATTTTTTATTTATTTAATTTGTTGTTGTTTTTTTCTCATTTTTTTTATCTCATAAGAAACCTTGGTATTGGGAGCTTAGGGACCCTTGTTGGATCAGTTTTACATAGAGAAGAACTTCAAAAATGTTTTGCATCCTCTACCAAGTTTGTTCAAATGGTGAACCTGGGGTCAAATTTGGCCTCGCCCAGTGGGTAGAAAGTAGAGCGATACAGGCCCTCTTGGGCCTCTTGTTTATGTATAGCCTCGGTTACAGGTACAACTATAACGTTCAGATTCTTCGTATTTAACATAGTTGGTTCCATTTTTACACACTTATCAAACAAGAGGTTAATGACCTTCAAACGCACTCCTAAAGATCTGAAAAGCTAGACATTGGAACGGTATCATAACTTTTTATGGGTTGTCATTATTTGAAGGGGTAGTGGTTGTTAATTATTAAACAATACACATTTTTTGTGACCATGTTTGGAGGAGGCATGTTTGAAGTCCAAGCAGCCCGTCAGTCTCAGTAAATACATTTTATTTTAGATTTTTCTTAAATGAACATCAATTTTGTAACACCAGTAACATTCCTGTTAAGTTTCATGAAGATCCTTCAAGGAGTTTCAGAGTAGTTGCCGCAAGTTTTTCCTATGCAACTCTGTGTAAACAAAGATGACTGTTGGTGGCCTTTTTAGTTGTGGTAGCTATCTTGAAGTTCATGCCGACCTGATATTTACTTTCAGACCAAATAAAGAGCAGCATTCCTGTAAAGTGTCAAGTAAATACATCAAGTAGTTTCATACCTGTAGGAGTATTCACCACAATTTTTCTTATAACTTAATCTAAACAAATATGTCCGCTGAAATATGTCCGCTAGTGGCCATGTTTGAAATCGAATAAAGGCGAATTTTATTTATCCAAATAATACCCATATTTTAGCCAGCCTGATTTTTACTTAGGACCAGCTAGACATCAACAGCAACATTCCTATAAAATTTCATAAAAATCCATCAGATAGTTTCAGAGTAGCCGCCCCAAGTCTTTCCTATATAACTATGACGTCGAATCGAAATCATTTTAAACAAGGGCCAACATTATGTATAACGATCATTTTAGTAAAAGTCCCATATGAGTACTTCTTATAGTTTCAGGGGTGTAAGAAAGGTCAACGTCACGGTGACCTTTTACTTGAACTTCTGGATTGGCACTATATGTTTTAAATTGCAAGATGTCTTTGTGCCGCTTAATGGCTTTTGAAGGTGTGCACCAAAGGTCTTGAACTTTTTTTACTTTAATAGTCCTTGGTGATAGGATGACCGATTTGATTTTGGAGCGGTCAGTAGGTTAAAGGTGATCACTGATAAGCATAAAAGCAGGCTACAAAAGTGTTCCGTCATTTCACATTCCAGTTTAGACCACCGAACATGCAGGACGTTTTGTGGCTATGAGGGACCATGTGACCCCGCAAGGCGTGCCGCTGTCTGGAATCGTAAACCCCGTTGAGGCCAGGTATTATGTGCCTCAAATGTTCTATCCTGTTTGTAAAGTGGCCCTAAAGAGGGACGTTTATACGTGTACTGTAACTTCGACGTTGGACCAGCGAGATACGCCTTGTCAGAGGCAAACTACGATGGATCATAACGACTCACCACGGATACCGACGTTGGATCAACCCTGCGGGTTACCCACTGATCTTGTATTAGACTAGGCTACCTAGTGGATAGATGCATGGATAGTTTGGTTAATAGATACAAGATCAGCGTGTGCAACGGAGGAGCCATTACCAACAGAAATACGGGCAGCACGTGCAGCCGGATTGACCTACTTGGTACACCCTTGGCGCTTCTAATCACCTGTCTCCTGATTGGCTAAGACGACTTCGAGCCGGCCATAATCTACAATTGCAACTTTAATCTTCTTCGAGAAATAATCAACTACAGACTATCTACGCTGGATTCTACACTAAACCTCTTTGGACGATGGATGTTGACTTCTACTCCCGGACTCTCTCGCAGCCATAATCTTCTTGTGAAAAGCTCGCCAATAGGCCCAGTGCCAAAGGGACAGGATAAATACAAACTTATATTGATTGTTCCGCCATTTACGCATTATACAGTAAAGTAAACCGTCGATCGACTTTGGACCTGGCGGGATGTCACTTGTCACTGCGAGTTTCCGCTTTTGACACGGGGATAAAGGGGGAAGTGTGTGCGGGGCTGTGGGTGGACAACAGCAGCAATTACACACCAGCTGACCACCTTAGGATATCAAAGTTGGCTCAACCCTGAGAGATAAACGCTGGCCGTGTACGTGGATAGCTACCATTTCTACTAACAGTGTCAATAGCGAAGGCGTCATTACATAGAAGATAAGCAACTAGACATCAAAACTGCTTTCAAGCAACATCCCGATTATTATTAATAACTTACTTCAAATCAATGACATACATAGTATGATGGTTTTAAAGACCATAACTCGGGACGTGTATCGTCTGCCTTCATTATTGCCTCTTTTAACTCACTTAAAAGCAAAATACTTACACATTATGTATCGCCTTTTACAGCCGAACAGGTCGCTATTAAAAGGTATTTCAAAAACAAAACACCAGACTCTGTGATCGTCTCTGATTCCCTCTCAGTTGCAACAGCGCTCAAAGAAACAAAAAGTGATATTTTACTTCTAATTAATTGTTATCATTTGCTTGATTTTTCTGTTACTATTGTTTGGTGTGAGCATTCGTGGTAACGAATTTGAAATTAACTCTATAATCAGAAGGAAAAAAAAGGTCACTTGAAATTTCAACGGGAATATGAAATTAACTCCATAATCAGCAGAAATCCGTGGCACCGGGATAGTATAGACGCTGTGTCTAAAACGTTATCGCCTCACACCGCTGCGGGTTCGAATCCCACTGCGAGCTCGACTTGTCAAGTGAGAAAGTATCGATTCTTACGGATGTCGGGATATGTACACTACTGGTTCTACCCAGGAAAAATGGGTTGGTCTGCCTCAACCAAAAAAATGAGTCGTATAATAAATTATATGGCCAAACATATGCTAAACTGACTTAAAACACCATTCAAACAAACAGAATTAAAAAACATCACATCCTAAAAAATATTACGCCCGAGTGTCTTCAGTGCTCCAGAAACATATATAAAAGAATCTAAATACGAAAACAGAACATAATAATGTGAAGATGGCAGAACAGAACTTTGAGGCTGACAGCTAGCTAGAGCAGGGAATAATATGATGCTGCAGAGCAAGCAATTACTGACACACAATACGGGGATGACAGATTCAGACAGTGTGAGAATAACTGACACACAATACGGGGATGACAGAGCAGACAGTGTGAGGATAAGGGCTCCATAATGCGAGGATGACAGAGCAGACAGTGTGAGGATAAGGGCTCCATAATGCGAGGATGACAGAGCAGACAGTGTGAGGATAAGGGCTCCATAATGCGAGGATGACAGAGCAGACAGTGTGAGGATAACTGACACACAATACGGGGATGACAGAGCAGACAGTGTGAGGATAAGGGCTTCATAATGCGAGGATGACAGAGCAGACAGTGTGAGGATAAGGGCTCCATAATGCGAGGATGACAGAGCAGACAGTGTGAGGATAACTGACACACAATACGGGGATGACAGAGCAGACAGTGTGAGGATAAGGGCTCCATAATGCGAGGATGACAGAGCAGACAGTGTGAGGATAAGGGCTCCATAATGCGAGGATGACAGAGCAGACAGTGTGAGGATAAGGGCTCCATAATGCGAGGATGACAGAGCAGACAGTGTGAGGATAAGGGCTCCATAATGCGAGGATGACAGCGCAGACAGTGTGAGGATAACTGACACACAATACGGGGATGACAGAGCAGACAGTGTGAGGATAAGGGCTCCATAATGCGAGGATGACAGAGCAGACAGTGTGAGGATAACTGACACACAATACGGGGATGACAGAGCAGACAGTGTGAGGATAAGGGCTCCATAATGCGAGGATGACAGAGCAGACAGTGTGAGGATAAGGGCTCCATAATGCGAGGATGACAGAGCAGACAGTGTGAGGATAACTGACACACAATACGGGGATGACAGAGCAGACAGTGTGAGGATAAGGGCTCCATAATGCGAGGATGACAGAGCAGACAGTGTGAGGATAAGGGCTCCATAATGCGAGGATGACAGAGCAGACAGTGTGAGGATAACTGACACACAATACGGGGATGACAGAGCAGACAGTGTGAGGATAAGGGCTCCATAATGCGAGGATGACAGAGCAGACAGTGTGAGGATAAGGGCTCCATAATGCGAGGATGACAGAGCAGACAGTGTGAGGATAACTGACACACAATACGGGGATGACAGAGCAGACAGTGTGAGGATAACTGACACACAATACGGGGATGACAGAGCAGACAGTGTGAGGATAACTGACACACAATACGGGGATGACAGATTCAGACAGTGTGAGGATATCTGACACGCAATGTGGGGATGACAGAGCAGACAGTGTGAGGATAACTGACACACAATACGGGGATGACAGAGCAGACAGTGTGAGGATAACTGACACGCAATGTGGGGATGACAGAGCAGACAGTGTGAGGATAAGGGCTCCATAATGCGAGGATGACAGAGCGGACAATATGAAGTTGTCATAGTAAACAACTTGAGAGTGGTAGAGCAGACAACGTGAAGATGGCGGACAAACAATGTGAGGATGACTTTAATAACAACCAACGTGAAGTTGACATAGTAATCATGTAAAGTGTGGTTGGTAGAGCAGACAAAATGAGCATGATAAAACGTACAAAGTGTGTGTGTGTGCGTGCAGAAAATGTGTCGATCGCAGAGCAAACCGTGTGAAGATGGCAGAACAGACAAAGTGAGGGTGGGAGAGCAAACATGTAACGACGACAGAGCAAACAGTGTGAAGATGGCAGAGCATACACTGACGGTGACAGAGCAGACACTGTGAAGATGGTAGAGCAGACAAAATGAGGTGGTGGGAGAGCAGACAAGGTAACAATGACAGAGAAAACAAGATAGCAGAGCAGACACTGTGAGGATGGCAGACAAACATTGTCCGAATGACAGAGCAGACAATGTGAGGTTGGCATAGTAAAACAACATGATGATGGTAGAGCAGACAAAGTGAATATGTCAGAGCAGGCAATGTCAGATGGGAAACCTTCATCTGGTCCCCCTCTGAGGTTGCTGTCCCAATAAAACCTAGTATGTGTCTTGGCAGATCGAGATAGTGCTATTCTCACGCAATGTGTTGTTATGCTGGAACCGGCATGTCAAACGAAGCGCGACCTTAGCAACAAAATGTCGACAATTATGGAAAATACTTAACTTGAAAGGCATTTGGCGTGTTTTTCCGAATGTTTTTATTATTCAATTAAGCATAATGCCTGAAATATAATTTTAAACCAATATTTCCCATCGGTTCCAACGTAAGTGCCTTCATTTTACCGATCATCGTTGTGAAGATAAACAAATATGGCGGAATTTGTACTTTTCATTTGTTTTCACGGTTAAGAAATTGCATGTTCGAAGTATCTGAATTGTGTCTGCTGGTTTATTTACAATAAAATCTATATATTTATCACGTTGCAGATAGCAACACAATTATGTCGACTGTTGTTGAACTGTACACGTCTATTTGCCAAATGTCACGTGTTTTCGCGAAGTGTAATTTAACAAATAGTTGTTTATCAAGAAGAAAATATGCTGCGTAAACAAATATTCATTGATAATGCATGTAGCCATGACATTGCATAATTTAATCTGTGCTAGATTTACAATCTAACAAATAAATTATATATACCTTTCAGTGTAATTTAGTATAATTCAGTGTTTTGGCAGATTTCTCTCTGCAAAAATAAACAATCGTATATAGCCTAGGATCTAATCCCATTTTAAATGCAGCCATTCCCAATGATTACATCTAAGGAGTTAAGCAAATGAACTAAAGGCAATCCCATGTCTCCTTTATATGGATACCAATGAATGAAAATAAGAGTTACCGACTCATATTTCTTTTTACGTACACAGGAACCCAGACTTGAATGCTGTATTGCAAGTGTATCATTACAAACAGTTTATTTAATCATTTTAGAATCTATCTATACATCCTACTGCGAAGATCATGAGTAGCTGCGCATCTGTACATGGTTAAAAGATAAAGTAAAAGCGTGATAGAAAGGTAAAAGTGGGATAGTGAGAACTAGAAAAAGTGTGATAGTGTTATAATATAGTGTACGGATGGCCTTCTTAAATGGTTCAAGATCGGGTTATTCCAAAATACAACTGTCATTGGGAAAAAGGAGTACTGATAATAACTGGCAGTGGTTTGAAGCTGACATCATAGGATGCATATATGTCTTGTCAGTCTCAGGATGGTTAAGATACGATGGTATTGGTACGGTAACGAGGTTATGGACAATTTTAAAGAACATATGAGACGTGCATCTACATGTCTGTCTTCCAGTATCGCCAACCTAAATATTTTAGCATAGTTGTTACGCTATCATATGGGGAGTAGTTATGGTTTACCCACTGGGCCGCTCTTCTTTGGACCATTTCAACTTTATTTATGTTGGACTGGGTATGCGGGCTCCAGGCAGTTGAAGCATATTACACCTGGGGGCGTACCATTGTTTTGTATGCTGTCCATGTGCCTGTTCCAGCTTAGGTCAGAGCTGATATCGAGTCCCAGGTATTTGGCATGATCTACTGCTTCTAATACTTGTCCATGAATAGTGTATGAGTAGATTATCGGGTTGCGTGATCTGTTAATTTGAATTACCTGACATTTGAGAAAGAATCACCCTCAAGTACAACTGTCTGGGACCTAATTTGTAGAGCAGCTTTAAATAGTTCACCTTATCAAAGGCCTTGCTGAAATTCAACAATACAAGATCAGTTTGGCGACCCTGGGATAGGCATCTGACAATTCCCGAGCTATAAGTTGGATTAATTGGGTTTCGCATGACCTCCTCTCCTTGAAACCTTGTTGAAGGTCCAGTGCTCAAGAAATAGGATAGCCCGACGCCCGGGGCTCCTCGAAATCCATTCCGGGCCTGTCTCATTTTGCAGACGAGGAGCCCCCAAAAAAATCAGTTTTACTGGATCTCAAGCTCAAGTTCCTCAAGACAAAATACTCCCATGTGTATTGTGAACTGTGAAAACACTTGCAATAAAGTAATTAAAATGTGTTATAATATTTTGCCTGGCTTCGTGTCGGCAGTTTGTCACAACTTTGAGGTCGACAATTGTTGACATAAAACTCATTATTCTGATATTAGGGTTGTGTTTTCTTTCCTTTGTGATGAGAAATACAGTTTTTCTCATTAAAAACACACTAATGCATGAACAAAATTCGTTATTGATGGTATTTCGATTGAATGTTTGTGAAATGTTCGGGCCGTAAAAGTGCGGTGTCATAGTAGTTCGGATGGTACATAATTTCGGATTTTTTTTTTTTTTTTACATAATCAAATAAGAAAAATTGTCCTTTACAAATACATGTTGGTTGAAAGAAAAATATATATACTGTATATGTATAAATACAGATATAAAGTATATTTCTATTCATTATTTAAGGTGTAAGGAGTTCCTGGAATCCTACTTTTAAATGAATTCTAGTCTAGGCTCCTAATTCTTTACTTGGAGAAAGTGGTGACAAAAAGAAAAAATATAGCCAGAGGAGGCTCTGATAGTCTCATAAAACCTGATTAAAAATTTGGCTCCAAGTTTAGCTCCAGTTTCACCAAGTCGGCTCTGATTATTATCGTTTGGCAAAAGTGCTAGTACTCTCCTTTGCATTGGTTATAAATTACTATGTAATATTCTATTCTAACATATTTTAAACGAAATGGTAAATAAGTCCGCTGACCAGGGAGCATAAAGTGGTAGCAAAAAGAAAAATATAGTCAGAGGAGGTTCTGAGCTTGATTAATACATATGTAACAAAATTAATGTGTGCTATAAAAGTGAATAAAGACACATTTCCAATAAGAAAAAAATATTGGACCTTTCCATTTTAAATCAGGGACTGTCCATTTCAAATCAGGGCCTGTCCATTTCAAATCGGGGCCTGTCCATTTTCAGAAGCAACAAGCCCTGGGCCTGTCTCTTAAAATAATTTTCTTTGAGCACTGAGGTCATGTAAAATGTTAGCATGTTTGGTGAGCCTGGTTGCTACAATATGTTTAATTACCTTACACAAGTATTAAAGTGATATGGGTTGATAATTTGTGTGGTTACTTTTGTCTCTTTTTAAATAAGGGGCAGACATTTGCACAGGACCACTCTTTGGGGTTTTTACCTGTTGTAAGGAATCTTTGGTAAATAACTTGGAGAATAGGGGCTAGCTCTAGTTTTAATCCTTTAAGAACTAGTGGTTTAACTGAAACAGACCCTGCTGCCTTGTGTGGGTTAAGGTTGGCAAGCAATTTAATGATGCCATTTACTGACATGTCTATCTCAGGCATGGCTAGGAAAGGTTCTTGAAATCAAGAAACACAAAATTCTAATAATAAAATAATTCTAAAATGATTTAATAGACTGTTTTCAATAGATTTGTAAAGTTTTGCAAGTGTGTCAATATTCCTGTCCCCGTCTATTCAAGTACATGTACCCCCAAAACTGCATTGTGTGAGTTCCAAATGCACTCCATTTTCTTTATCAGATGAAAGCTTTAAAAAGGAACTAATCTGTCAAAATTACACTTTTTTCAAAATAATCCAGGTGTTCAGGTCATGTTATAATTTGTATATGTGCCATAATAAAATATGGATTTATTCATGGGTTCTTAAAATACCCATGATTGAATATGAATGGTAGCTCTTAATTCATAACTTTCATATCATTCATAACAAAACATGACATCATCAAAATAATTTGACCAATCAGTGGTCAATAAAACAAAAGACCTCCACATTCTGGTAGGGGGTAAACTCGGTGTTTATCGTTGGTGCTCAACTGACTTTAGCCCTTTATAAAACTAGTTTGTAGTGATAATTATATTAAAAGCTTTATTTTTAGCTCAACTGATCAGAGATCAGCGGAGCTTATGCCGTGGTGCGGTGTCCGTCGTCCGTCCGTCCGTCTGTCCGTCTGTCCGTCTGTCCGTCTGTCTGTCCGTAAACTTTTATTTGTAGCGACTTCACAGCTGAAACTACTGGATGGATATTCATGAAACTTTACAGAAATGTTGCCCATAAAGTCTAGTTGATCCTAGCAAAAATTCATGTTGATGTGAAATCCAAGATGGCCGCCAGAGCTAAAAATAGAGTTTTAAAATACAAGTTTGTAGCGACTTCTTCTTGAAAACTATAAGTGATATTGATATGGGACTTTTTCTAAAATGATCAGCAGGACATGATGTTGATCCTAGTCAAAAATCGTTTTGATTCAACGTTAAACATGGCTGCCAGCGGCCATCTTTGTTTACATAGAGTTATATAGTAAAAACTTGTAGCGACTACTTCTCTGAAACTACTTAGCGGATTGTCATGAAACTTTACAGGAATGTTGCTCTTGATGTCTAATTGATCCTAGAAAAATTTCAGGTCGGCCGGAAATTCAAGATGGCCGTCACAGCTAAAAATAGATTTTTAAAAAATAAGTTTGTAGCGACTACTTCTTGAAAACTATAAGTGATATTGATATGGGACTTTTTCTAAAATGATCAGCATTACATGATGTTGATCCTAGTCAAAAATCGTTTTGATTCAACGTTAAACATGGCTGCCAGCGGCCATCTTTGTTTACATAGAGTTATATAGTAAAAACTTGTAGCGACTACTCCTCTGAAACTACTTGGCGGATTGTCATGAAACTTTACAGGAATGTTGCTCTTGATGTCTAATTGATCCTATCAAAATTTCAGGTCGGCCGGAAATTCAAGATGGCCGTCACAGCTAAAAATAGATTTTTAAAAAATAAGTTTGTAGCGACTTCTTCTTGAAAACTATAAGTGATATTGATATGGGACTTTTTCTAAAATGATCAGCATGACATGATGTAGATCCTTGTGGAAAATTATTTTGATTCGACGTTAAACATGGCTGCCAGTGGCCATCTTTGGTTACATAGAGTTATATAGTAAAAACTTGTAGCGACTACTCCTCTGAAACTACTTGACGGATGTTCATGAAACTTCACAGGAATGTTGCTCTTGATGTCTAGTTGATCCTAGAAAAATTTCAGGTCGGCCGGAAATTCAAGATGGCCGCCACAGCTAAAAATAGATTTAAAATAAATAAATTTGTAGCGACTACTTCCCAAAAACAATAAGAGATATTGATATGGGACTTTTTCTAAAATGATCAGTATGACATGATGTTGGTCCTTGTCGAAAATCGTTTTGATTTGACCTTAAACATGGCTGCTTTGTTTACATAGAGTTATATAATGAAAACTTGTAGCGACTACTTCTTTGAAACTACCTGACGGATTTTCATGAAACTTTACAGGAATGTTGCTCTTAATGTCTTATTGATCTTAGCAAAATTTCAGGTCGGCCTGAAATTCAAGATGGCCGCCACGGTTAAAAATAGATTTTCAAAAAACAAGTCTGTAGCGACTACTTCCTGAAATCAAAATCATTCAGTAGAGCTTCAAGGTCATTGACCTCTTGTTTTATGTACATCTATGTATCTGCTTTTGGCGTTGTCTGATTTTAAAACACAATTATGGATACAGTTAATTTAAATCATGGTCTAATATTTTCATATAGAGATTGAGGATAAAGTCCGAGTAAACCCTTTATTTTCACCTACTGTATATCTCAACCTAACGGAAGTTGACCGGATGTGAAAGTTATGAATTCGAAGTTCCAGTTTTAGGGTTTGGTCTGGCTGGTTAAAACCATTTATATTGTGTCGATAGAATTTGGATTCTCAGAATATGTGAGTTATGTATATATACCTCATCGTCAGTAGCACATTTGTTGATGGTGGGATGGAGACTTTAAGGTCCATTAAAACATTCAGCTTGCAGTTTCAGAAAATGAAAAATGCACTTAAGCATGTAAAGTGTTCCATTTTGGGTCATTTTATGTGCAGCGCATTTATTGTACATCATTTTACGACCCTCATTTCAAAAGATTGAGTGAAAAACTCAGGAAAACCAAGAATATATAAGATGACTCATTGGTTTTGTAGACTTATTGCCAGTATTTATTACATAAGGCCAAAAAAAGGTTTGTTTCGGCTAACGTATCGCAAAAAAATAGGGTAGGTAGGTAGGCTTTTTTTCTTTCTTTTTTTTTTTCTCCTTCCTTTTCTCATTGGAAACTCTTTTAATACTTGGACTTAACATTTATTTTAAATACTAGAAGAGTAGAGTAAGATTAATAGCACCTGTATGCTATGACAAAATCATTTCCAGTAAAAATACCATTAATAATACATACAATTATATTATATATCTTTTAAAAAACGGTATCTTGCCATGAAAAACACAAGATGTTGGAAAGGTTTCAAGCTTTATAACTTGTCAGTTTTATTTTTCATACTGTTTTCATACTGACACTGTATTGTGCTATATTGAGGCAGCTACTGCTACTGTGTATTCTTTGGAAAATATTGCGTTGGGTTTTACATGTGTCTGAGAATCTCAAGAAACACACAAAAATTTTGATGCTGTCCCGTCGGCAGTATTTATAACGAAAACTATCAGAAATAGCTGGTGCTCGGGTACGGAGATTTAATAAGGGTCTGTACCTTGAATATAAAATACTTTTTTTTTTAATTTTTTTTTTTTAATTTTTTAATAAAAAACGTAGGGTCGGCGGCTAAAAATAGGGTTGGTCGGGTTAGCGGAAACAAATCATTTTTTTAGGCCTAATTTATTTCATGAACATACACACATGTATATATTGTACCAAAACAAGGTGTTCACATTTTCAGAAATAACAGGGGACAACTATGCCTTCTGAACGTAAGTCTGGTGTGGTTTTCCGGGGCCAGAGAACTGGGAGTGCCACTCGACCAGGCAAGCCAGAAGATGATAAGATCACCAAGGAAGGAGACATGTACCCCATGCAATGGCCTGCATATGATAATGTAAGCCGTAATATACTAAATTTTACCCTCAACCTTAACCCTCCTCTAATAAACTAAGTGTGATATTGGAAGCAAGATATACACCAGTACACGCAGAGAATATTTCTTTTAATTTGGTTATTAAACTGATCCATATCACTAGGGCTTTAATGATACACTAGGCTCATGATACGATTCGTATTGTGATAACTTCCCACATGAAATGACCATATTTTTACCCTGTATAACGCGCACTCCCCTTCTCAGAGGTCAAACATGAGTAAAAAATATGTTTCCGTGTATAATGCGCATCAAAATATGTCACTTGATGGTTCATGACCGAGACCATGGTAGCTCATGGTCTCTTACCATGGTCAACCATGGTCTCTGGTAGACCATGGTCAGAGACCATGAACTATCATGGTCAGAGACCATGATACTACAATGATACCCCATGAAATACCATGGTCAACCATGAACTACCACTACCATGGTAGTTCATGGTCGACCATGTTCAACCATGGTCTACCATGGTCAGACACCGTGACATATCAAAGACATCCACACAACATAATCATACATTTACACATGTATAGATTTTTTCGTCCATTTACTACTCCTACTATACATTTTGGGTATAGACATTTTCATTTTATTTCAACAATAATATCAGTAAAATAAGTGTGCACAGTTTCTGCAAGATAATTTCCTAATGCATCATTTAAACATCGTGGACTTATTAATAAATATTAAATGAGATTAAGCAAAATCAATTAGGTAACTAACTCAAATAAAACAGCTCACATTAAATACACTGTTGGTATTTTATGTTATGAAGTTAAGTTCAACATTTTCTAATATGAGCTTACAGTGTCAAATTAGCATTATTTCATTTCTACATATAGAAAATTGAAACTTAATTACTTATTCCATGTTGTGTTAGGTTTCACTTGTAACTATAGCCTTTTAATTCAGTGTTTCACAACATAGTTAAGATATATATATATACATTAAATTAACACACATTTTGTGGGGAAACACAGAATTAATTAAGTTAAATGGACACTGTTTAAGCCTGTTTACATGCAAATCTTTTTTCCCACACAAAATATCAAACTGAGCAAAATCTACACCAAATTGCACCTTTATCCATTTCCTTAAGTAACCAGATGTAAAATCAGTTATCTTATAACATCCATCCATCAGTATTTACCTGCTTCTTGCAGCCCTAATAAACATTACAATCTGCCAGTGCTTGACCTAAGGTCAATTATGTCACTCTTTGATTTGGATGTGAATAAATATCAATCACATATTATTCCACAAGTCTATGATTTCAACAGAAACATCTGCACCATTCCTTAATCTAATTCATTCAATAGTTTTACAACTTGTCTTTGTTCTTTTTATGCACTTTTATTGAAATCTAAAGAGAAATTGCAAAAAAACGAAATTGCAAAAAAACAAAAGAGTTAATTCTCTGTTTAAAAAAAAGGTTCAAATATAAATATATTCACTGAAACTTTATCAAAGTTCATTGAAATTTGTTTTATGAAGATTTGCCAAAAATCTAGATTACAGTTTGTTTTCTAAAAGTCAGTGATTGTCAAATTTTCTCTCAGTTTATTTCTTTATATATTTAAAGACCATGGTCAACCATGGTCTACAACAAAGTTTGTCCATGGTCAAAAATAGTTTACCATCATTATCAAATATGACCATGGTCATAGATGGATAAAACCATGGTATTTGATGGTCTACCATGGTAGTTCATGGTTGGAAATAAAAAACCATGGTCTCTATTTTCGCCTGGTTTCCCCAGTCAGTTAACTCATGTACATGTATGAGGGTAATCACCGACCTATCAGCTAACTCATGTATGAGGGTAAATCACCGGCCTATCGGCTAACTCATGTATGAAGGTAAATCACCAGCCTATCAGCTAACTCATGTATGAGGGTAAATCACCGGCCTATCGGCTAACTCATGTATGAAGGTAAATCACTGGCCTATCAGCTAACTCGTGTATGGGGGTTACGGGGGTAAATCACCAGCCTATCAGCTAACTCATGTTTGAGGGTAAATCACCGGCCTATCAGCTAACTCATTATGAGGGTAAATCACCAGCAGGCTGACTATTTTTGGAAAGCCCTGTTAAGTGTGAGTAATTTCGAGGTAATTTCAAAATCCTTGTTTTCTTGATCATGTTTCTTTTAATAATTGATTTATTGACATAAAATAGGATAGGATAGATGATAACGGTATTTTGTAGTTTAGATATGTTTAAAGTAGCTATCCCGCCAACAACAGCCACATTTTACAACATATGTACACCATTTTTAAACCTACTGGTGTCAAGGTATGTATATTTTGAGAATCCAAACTCTATAGACACAATATAAATGGCTTTAACCAGCCAGGCCAAACCGCAAAACTGGAACGTCATATTAATATAAGAGTTACCGACTCATATTTCGTTTTAAGAACCCATAAATAAACCTATACTTTTAATCGACACATACACGTTATTATATGTCATCTGAACATTGGGATAGAGTTTTGATAAACAGTATTTGTAGCGTAATTTTGTTGTTATTTGGAGGGTTAGTTTCTTAAAACAATTAACAAGTCTATGCCGTTTTTCAAATTTATGTCCATTTGCATTTCAGTCGGATGTAGAGAAGAGGATCAATGGAGTTCTGGGACCTCTGTCACTGTTTGCTCCATTTCCCCATGAGGACAGTAAGTTATTATCTTTGAAAAATTCCATAAACTTTAAGAATCATGGAACTGAGAGAAATGTTTTTCGTTATAATGACCATGGCACCGTTTTTGTTTAACTATTTTTTTATAGTAATCTATCCAGTTCTGTATCTTTTATAAAGAATAAATAATTGGGGAAAATGTGTTTATATTTAAAAGGACACTGGTCGTAAATAAAGATTATATTGAGCATAAACCAGTATAAACTGTCTGATTTTTGTTCAGTGAAATGTGTACATGAAAACATGAGCAGAGACCCATGGCCAAATAAGTTTGTGGTAATAAAATCATGATTTGAAAAAATAAATAATTATTTATTGATTGTAAGCACTGTTTGGACTGCACTATGTATATTTCTGTTGCTCACGTGGCATCAATTAGCATATTAAGTTGTGATCACAGGGCTGTCTCTAATAGAATTAATGAATCTAATAAAAAAAAAAAATTAGTATAAAAAAATTATGGAATTATTTCATCATCTGAAAGAATCATGAAATAACTAACAATTCTGACCTTAATTAGCACCAAAAACAGGTGATTGCATGTAATTAGACACCATGTTCTTGTCCGCGGACCCCTAACAGCCTCACTCGCTTTGCTCGATCACTAATGTTAGCCGTCTGTCAAATCAAAGTAGCCACGTTTTTCAAAAATAAGAGACAGTCCTGGATCATAATTATTAGGTCTTGCGATACACCACATACCCATCTAGGTCAGTTATTTAAGTGCTCATCCATTATTACCTGCTAGAGTACTTTTAGTGTGGGCTTATAGTTCAATCCCATGAAGCAGTACTCCTTTTTTTTTACCGCTATTCAATTCAGTCAAAATATGTTGTTTCTATTTAGTAAATACTCCATAATGGTAGTCGATGAATGGTTATCAGCGTAATTATTTTGTGTTTTATAAACTTAAAAGTTACGGGCATTGTTCCTTTAAATTATTAAACAAGTTGAATATTTCTTTTGAGTGATGGTTAGAATCCAGTATTGATCTACATGATATACGGACCGTTTAATTGTTATATTTGTGAGGTTTTAATTGTGTTCATTTGAATTTCAGGGCTTTTTTTCCTTCTATAACAGGAGCCAAAATTCGGCTACTTCACGATTTAAAATTGGTATTTTTTTTCACAACTTTGGTCCATTTTTTTTCACAAAAACAATAATTATATATGTTTTTTTTTCATTTCTTGGTAAACATTTCCCCATGCTAAATAATCATGATAATTGTCCACCATTTGTTTTAAAGTGTCCTCCTCCCACAAAAACAATGTATGCATGTATTGAGAAATATCGCTTTTAACACAAACTTTTAACTTTTTTCACAAATCAGACAGTTATTGCGCCTTTTTTTTTCCTCACAAAATGACCAGGCTAGGGAGTTTTCACAATTTTAGAAAAAAAGCCCTGAATTTGTAAAGTGAGATTGGTGATAATGTTTGCTTGCTGTTTTTTACAGTGCGGGAGGAGGAGCCTAATCTAGAACTGGAGAGACCGGTCACACCTGTTGATGTAAGTGCAGTGATACTTATATTTGTTTGTCCCCACAACGAAAAATGTCCATGCAATGTATTGAGCAGAATGAGAGCATTTGATTGGACGGTGTTTTACGTCATCGTGCTCAAGCTTTCATTGATATCAACAATCTGGCCAAGTGCAACACATTATATGACGGTTGATTTTTTTGTGGTGGAGGCAGACCACCCACTTTTCCTGGGTAGAACCAGTACTGTACACCTTCCGCACTCCGCAAGAATTGACACTTCCTCACATGTCGAGCTCCCAGTGGGATCCTGCAGCAGTGATTGGTGAGAAGGGTTACAATGCAACGTCGTTAACCCCTCGACCATAGATGCACTATCAAGAATGCGAGGAACTTTTCCGTCAAATATTATATTAGAGCAAATAAAATCAAAATTAGTTGTAAGCATAGCTCAAAAATATAGTATAATCCGTAATAAACGCCCCTCCCCTAATAAACACCCCGCTCCCTTTTTCGGATTTTTTTTCAAACTTAACAAAAGATGCAAGTTAATCTGTTTCATTCACAATGGAACACACACAATCACTAGAAAACTTAAAATCCGTTGCATTAATTGACATGCAGACTTTGGTTTTTGTCTCGTCTTTTTGAAGAAAAAATGAGACGTGTTGCTTTTCCAGCGGCGGCAAAGGCGTCAACATTGAAGTTTTGCGTTTAGGTCATTTTCTCACAGACTGTATACACTAAACCTTTCAACCTTTGCTTATAGTTGTATCTTGGGTGTACAACGCAACGTGACAAAGCAAATGGGGAAGTTACCTTGAGCCTCCAATTAAAGGACAGATAACTTAATAATTTTTAGGTTCAACTTTTGCGTTTAGGTCACTTTTTTCCAAACAGTAAGCACTAGACCTTTACAATTTTTCTCATAGTTGTATCTTGAGTGGTACCTTGACCCTCCAAGCAAAGGGCAGATAACTTAATAATTTTACCTTCAACTTTTGTATTGAGGTC
Source organism: Cyrtodaria siliqua (assembly GCA_037043455.1). Lineage (NCBI taxonomy): Eukaryota > Metazoa > Mollusca > Bivalvia > Adapedonta > Hiatellidae > Cyrtodaria > Cyrtodaria siliqua. Next base: position 326,689 of record JAWPHD010000702.1, read on the forward strand.
AATTTCGTGCTCACTGTATGCACTACACCTTTCAAACTTAGTTTATAGTTGTATCTAGGGTGGTACATCACAACGTGACAAAGCAGATGTGGATGTGACCTTGACTCTCCAAGCAAAGGGCAGATAACCTTGTAACTTTTACCTTCAACTTTGGCGTTTAGGTCACTTTTTCACAAACTGTATGCACTAAGCCCTTTCAAACTTTGCTTTATATAGTTGTTTCTTGAATAGTACGTCACAATGTGTCAAAAAGCAAATGTGGATGTGACCTTCACCCTACAAGCAAAGGGCATATAACTTTGTTACATTTACATCACTTTCTCATAAACTATAATTATGCAGTAGATGTTTTAAACCTGATTTATAGCTTAATCTTTGGAAGACAAAGTATTATTTTTTGACATAGTTGTGTCTTAGTTAGTGCATCTTTTTGCACGCATGGATTTCATCTAAGACCTTGACCTACTTTTTGGAGCTGATGATTTTTATGCACCCGAAGGGTGTCATATAGTAGTCGCACTGTCCATCCGTTCGTCCGTCCGTACAATCGTGGACGGTTAATAACTCTGACAATAATAGACGGATTTTCAAATAACTTGGCACAGTTGATCGCCACAACAAGATGACATGTCACACTCAAAATCCAGGTCTGTGGCTCCAAAGTCAAGGTCACACTTAGAGGTTAAATATCAAAATGAAGTACTTTCGTGTCCAGTTAATAACTCTGACATTCATAGGACATAGTTTCAAATAACTTGGCACAAATGCTCACCAAAACAAGACGACGTGTCGCGCACAAAATTCAGGTCCGTGACTCCACGGTCAAGGTCACACTTAGAGGTCAAATCGTGTTCGGTCAATAACTCTGGCATTCCTGGACGGATTTTCAAAAAACTTGGCACAAGTACTCACCACACCAAGACGACGTGTCACACACAAAATCCAGGTCCGTATCTCTAAGGTCAAGGTCACACTTAGAGGTCAAAGGTCAAATTGGTCCAGTCAATGACTGCATTCCTGGATGGATTTTCAAATAACTTTGCACAAGTGCTCACCACAACAAGACGATGTGTCGCACACAAAATCCAGGTCGGTGGCTCCAATGTCAAGGTCATCCTTAGAGGTCAAAGGTCACTTACAGTGACATTTCTTGTTGTTAATAGAATGGCATTTTGTTTTTAAACAAATGAACTTGAATGCCATCTCAGCAAAAGGTCTGCAAACTCCATTGTTTTTAGTTACTAAAATGTTTACAAACTTTCATTTAAGCATCATTGACCTTTTTATTTTTAAGTCCCGCCTCCGTTAGGCGAGACTTGTGAATCCGTGGATTTCTTGTCTTGATAAAGAAATCATTAAATAATGTCTGATTTAAAGGTAAATTATGTATTTTTGGTCTCAAATAAACTCCCCACTTTTTCAAAAAATGTACGCCCCCGGGGCCTTTATTAGGGATTATACAGTAGTTGCTGATGTTTCAGTTAAACAAGAAACACATAGTTCACAAGTATTTTACCTGTATGCACAAATTTAGTTAAACCATATATGTCACCATACTTATTACACCATTCTGGGGGCTAATAAGCTTCTCTAATTTTTTATTCAAATAATATATTTACCATGACTTGTATTTTCTGGTTTGTGAAAGTTTTCTTTTGACATTCAGTGTGTTCGTGATTGTTCCTGTATAGTATCTTGTACTTTAAAGGAACACACGGCAATCTGAAATTTTTATCAATTAACACATCTATTATTAATCCAATATCATGTATAATTTTGGGCTTTCAGTGTTTCTTTGTTATTCTACCACAGAGTTCAATATATTGATGCATTATAATAAACAGTAATATGCAAAAACAATTTGCTTTGAACTATTCTAATAATTCATATTATTGAACTTAAAAATGCAAATTATAAAGGAAAAAATAATGGAACACCATAAAATCTAACCTGGTTTATGAAAATTCTCAGTGCCGATTGGCTATTGAGGAGTTTTTTAAAAAAAACAAAAAAACTTCTGACGGCACGTCCTTCAACTGTAAGAACGTCATTTTAAACGATTTTCAACGTCGCAAAGCATCCAAATCAACGATTACGTTAGTTTAAGGCAACGTTACGTTCAAACAATAAATTGAACTTGTTCAAAACACGGTAAAGCTGTATATTTTCTTCGTTACAATGTTAGTTGTGAGAATGTGTTTGTATTATGTTCAATCTCTCGAAATGTGTGTATAAAATACATAAAAATCCATGTCAGATAAAAAATTAAATAGTTCCAGCGGGTTTATATTGTGCGAGATCAAAACCTGGTGGTTGGGACTTGGAACACATCGAAACCACAGGCCTACGGCCCTTTGTATTGATGGTTTTCAAGTCCCACCCACCAGGTTTTGATTTGGGACAATATAAACCCTCTAGAAATATTTTATTTCTTAATTTAAAAAACAAAATCAAGATTGCCATACTGTGCCCCTTCAAAAGTATATCAATGTTTGTCTAAACAGGAGGAAATCAAGTCTCAGCCGATGTCGTTTGACAAGCTGGCCATGTTCATCCGACGCAGGATCTCACCGCGTGCCGATGTTCCACATCTCTCCGCTGGAGATCAACAGCTGCTGGTATAGTGTGCATTTGTGTCTCATAATATTACCTCCTATCATTCTAACTGTCTGCCTGGATTAGGGGCAGCGGTGTGGCCCAGTGGTTAGCATGGCGCCTAAACCAGCACCACTGTGTGTTCTTAGGGCAGACGCTTTCCCTTAGCCACGTCTGTCAGAGAGTACATTAACCCTTAACCCGCTAAGCACGACTATAATAGCCTTTGCGTCCATTGTAAACCCAGATCAGCCAGCGAGAAAAGGGTTTACAATGTCTGGCTGCTGATCAGTCATTTTCCCAAAAACACCACTTTGTCACATAAATGGAATGGTCTTAGTTCCAGGAAAGTCCATTATATATATGTAGCGGGTTACGGGTTACAAACCAAGTTTCTTATAATTATCAATTTCACTTCATGGCTCACACCGAATTATATAAATCTAATTTATAATCAGAATTCGTCATTTTGAAAACATGTATAAAACATGTATTTAGTAATGAAAGCATACACTTCAAAATCCCCAATGCGAGAACTTGCCAAGTTTTATGGAAAAAAACGTCCATTAATTTGTACATGTTGCTATTTTTCAGGCAGGTATTTTGATGGGAGAAGTGACCGGGGTGTGGCCAGAGATACGCAAACAGATTGACGACCCATTTCTTGTAAGTATACTGCCATCATGTTGAAAAACTGTTGTGCTGTGCTGATTAAGAAGTACAGAACAGATAAAAAAGGAAAATATCTGAAATTAATAAATTCCTTATAATTTAAGTTTTTAACACACTTAAAAATCCTGGAATCCTGGAATAATACTTAAATAGTAGTTGCAAATCCAATCATGTGATGTTTAACCGTCAAAAACATGACGTCATTTAGTTTTATTTGAACGTGTTTGTTAGAAAAACTGTCATAAACACTGAAATGCTTTAGAAACTGCAACAGTCAGAATTTCAATACCGTTAACCCTATATTAGCGTGGTGAATTTGAAACTGGAGGACTGGGGTTCAAATCTCACCATTGCTACTGAGGTTCATCAGAATGTTCTTTGGCACGGCACTTCTCCTAAGAGTCTATCCGCCAAGCACATTAAAGAGCCAAAGAAATCTATTTTTAGTAAGATTGGAGCAGGTTTCCGGATTCCTATATATCCTTCCTCCCTATCTGGGTTTAATACCTAAACATTGTGTTGATGACCGTTAAACAACATTCAGTTCCTCCCTGACCCTCATTCATCTAGTATGAGGATATTAAATGGAAAACAAAAGAAGAAACATCCAATTCGGAGGGAGGTGTACAGTACTGGTTCTACCCAGGAAAAGTGGGTGGTCTGCCTCCACAAAAAAATCGAACGTCATATATAACCTTACATGTTGAAAATTGCGTAAAACACCATACAAACAAACAAATTTATTTTCATGTTAACAGAGTCCAGAGGAGAACAGAGAGCTGAACAGAAGAATCGCTGTGCACATTGTCACAGTCTGCGAGCAGCTATTCTTACACTACCTGAAAAAAGCTGAAGGTAGGCATTATTTATCCACAATAATAAATACATTTTATTCATGATAAGCAATAGATTACTACATTTTAGCAGGGAAATAAAAGTTATATTATACAAAGAAATATAGTTTTATATTTTCTATGTAGCTGCTGGAACAATATATTGAAAAAAAAACACAAAAACGCAACATGAGTTACACAACTCTCTTTGCATTCATGAAAGTTTTCTCACTTATCAATAAAATGAAGTATGTTATTCACTCCAAAACAAGAAATATTCTCTATGTTAATTAAGTTAAAGTAAACATGTAAATACCAGTCGAGATGCAGAAGTATATACACCATTTCATTATCACAAATGCAAATTAATCATAACATTACGTGGTACGAGTATTAACTTTCATACCCCATCCAACCCATTCTCCAATAAACGAAAATGGGGTTGACTGGGGTATGAAATAAAACCTTAATTTCGGCTTAGACAGTTTGCATTTTGTAAAATTAAAACATTTAATAGGTAATTTTAAACAGGTTATCGCATTTTTCAGTAAAAAATGTTTTTTAAACATGTTTTATTGTCGAAATATCCATTATAAAATCCTGCTAATACGAGTATAAAATTTCCCATCATTTAATGGACTTAAGGCGGGACCACGTAATGATATAACACACATTTTAAAGTCACACAATTGTAAGAACCTGATTTTCTCAGTGAATAAATTAGCGTCACACTGATCCTACAGGGAATTCATCAAATATTTTGTAATTTACAGACTAAGTCTTACATTAAATGTTTAATTAAATTACACCTTATTTGAATCAGTTTCTGAAAGAAACAATGGGAATATGTATTAAATAGTTGATGGAATGGAATAAAAACAGTCAGTTGTATGACTGGTAAAGGGTTAGAACATGGTTTCTTTACCAGATATTTGGTTTAAACAGTCAGGGGTGTAACTGATTGAAGTTATTTTCTAATAACTTTAATGGGTTATTTTATCAATAATTCAGGAGTTTTCTCCCTTTGAATACAATTCGATAGATAACTTAAATAAGTTATGAGTAAATGTAAACACCTTTCCAAGGGAAACAACTTATTTATATGATTGTTTAATTAACACTTCATTGTAAGATTTAAGTCCCTTGCTGGAATAACTATATTCAGTTATCAGTGCTGCCCTGTCAACTATGCTAAATCAGTGAGCCTACAGAAAATGTGTTATGTTAAATATTTTAAAGTATGAAAATGGTAAGTATGCATGAAATAGATCGCTATTATGGGTAACATGTTTGATAGAATATGTTTGAATAAAAAGGTGAAAACATGTTACAATTGTATGGGAAGTAACCCAATAGGTCTCTGCCATTAAGATGGTGTTCATTTTAATATACCATAAATTTAGTTTCTTACACATGTAAACTTAAAATGATACAGGTAACACATCAATAAAATGATCAACATAATCATGTAATATGTATAAACAGATTGCGATGTGTCTCAGTCTTATCATTAATACAGTATTAATGATAAAATTCTGACATTAATGTTTTAATGGATCTATTTCCTTGTTTACGAAAATTCGCGCTAAAATTCCCATTTGTTATGTTCCCAAAAAAAGAAAAAACAACAAAATAACAACAACAACAATAACAAAAAACAAACACTGAGAGTTGTCAGAAGATAGCAGAGCTCACCTTGTGTGGGCAAAGTGGGAAAAGTTCACCCCTCTTCTTAAGTAAGGTCCTAGAATCTCTGTTATGAACTATAGATCGGTTACTTTAACATGTATTTCTTGTAAAATACGTGAATCAAGAAAGCATTTTTTTTCACTTGAATTCAGAACATTTGATCAGCAAAAATCAACATGGCTTTGTAAAAGGTAACAATGACTAACAAACCTGCTAGAAACTCTAGAATCAGTCACTAATGATTAAGACAATGGTATATTATATCCACAAATATTTTATATCTTGTCTAACAAAGTGCATTTGATTCAGTTGAACTTGAGAGACAGTTAGTGAAATTGGAGGCTCTAAGGGTTACAGGGTAAGGTTTTAAATTGGATAAACGATTTTCTGACTGGACGTTAACAAGCAGTAGTTATTAGAGGCCAGTCATCTACGGAAAAAGACGTCTTAAGTTGAGTACCCCAAGGATCAGTATTGGGGCCTCTTTTGTTTATACTCTTTATAAATGAACTACCAGATATTAAAATCACATTTTTTGGCGGATGATACAAGGATTTTCAATTCATGTAAATATATGAATATATTACAAGATGATTTAAAAACATTACAATCATGGTCAAATATATGGCTTCTGAGATTTAATGTAGCCAAGTGTAAAATAATCCATTTGGTTATGATGCTCCAGAAATACTTACAAATTAAAACATATAGACATTGAAAATTCAGATTAAAAAAGGGATTGGGGAGTTATTATCAGTAAGAATAGAAAGCCAAATGAGCAGTGTAGTGCAGCAGCAAAGAAAGCGCTGCAACGATACGCTTATTAGGAAACAGTGATAAAATAAGCTTTTTTATTATATATACCAGTTATGTACGTCCTCTATTATAATATTGTATTCAGGCTTGGAGTTCTTATTATCGTAAGGATATTGAATGTTTAGAAAAGAATACATCATCGAGCAACCAAACTAGTACCAGAGCTAAGAGATCTCAGATATGAAAAAATACTTTCAGCTTTAAATATGTACTCTTTTGAACAGGGACGTGTCAGAGGCGATCTCATCGAAACATTCAAGATACTGAAACATAAATATGATTTGGACTCTTTATCATTGTTTAAAGTTACTGATCATACCACACATGCAACGAAAGGACACAGTATGAAGTTATTTAAGCCGAGGCTTGTAAAAGGTCTGTCTTTGAGACAAAACTTCTTCAGCATACGAGTGATAAATCAATGAAACAGATACACTATCATAAATGAATATCATCAGGATCACGAATATGTAAAATGATTGTCTGTTTACAAAGTGTACAGTTATATAACATTATTAAGTTACTTATATTTTTAAGTGTCATGGGTTTAACATTAATACTACATCACTCTGCAGTCAACGTGGTCATGCAGCAGGACATTTTCGTTTACAGTAATATTAATTATGTCTATTTGCAAAACATAATGGCTTCCAGAGATGTGCTCTGTGCTTCTATATTTTTAAGTTACATAAAATATAACTCAAATAAGTTATATCAATGACTGCAGATCGAGGTTCAAATACAAAACATACACAATGGACAGGGAACTATTAGCTTAATTAGCATATTAGAATCCAACTCTTCTTTCTGAAAACTGGGTCGTACAAATGATAAGCGGCATGTACAGTTTAGAAAGGTGTATTCACATAACATGCCTCTTGACTATACTGTCACACCACACAGATTCGTCAGAACACAGATTCACAGAAACTCATTTATAAAATTTAAAATGTTATCAAAGTTATAAACAAAAAATGACATTGATGATGTTAATCTTTTCTGTTTTACAAGTAATCACATCATCAATATTATGCGGTTAAAATGTTTACCATTTTTAAGTTCCATTTAAAATGTTATATCGACAGGGTACATAGACAGTAAGTAGTGTTAACTATTTTAAGTTACTTGCTAAATAACTTATACAAGTTATCTAAATAACTTATACAATTTATCTAACTTAAACACGTTATTTCTTAATCTGAAGGGTCCAACATAACTCCTACAAGTTATTGTTTATTATTTACCACACATATAAATAACTAGATGTATCAGGAGGTTGATTAATATGTCATTAGCTTAGTTTAAACGAAAGATTCCCCTATTTTTGTTGGGTCATCCTTGTGTTGGTTATTACATATTAATATGGATAATGAAGAAAAATAACTTAAATAAGCTATTTCTGAATAATTAACCACATTTCACGTGTAGCCATAGGCATGTATCTTTGGGGGTAAAACATAACTTGTTTAAGTTATTTAGTAAAGTGATAAGTTATTTCTGAAAATAAATATAAAAGTCGAACATGAAATGGAGCTTTCACAGAACACAGTAAACACAAAAACACGCAAAACGACAAACATTACGTGGTCCCGCCTTAATTCCATTAAGCGATGGGAAAGGTTATATTAGCAGGATTTTATAAGCGATATTTCGACAATAAAACACGTTTAAAAACATTGTTTATTGAAACAAAACGTGATAACCTGTTTAAAATTATATATTACATGTTTTAATTTGACAATTTGCAAACGTTTTATGCCGGAATTAAGGTTTTAAGCCAACCCCGTAGTGTAGTGCGTAGTCCAGTGCTACAGCGCCGAACTCCAGATCGAGAGGTGGTGGGTTCGATCCTCGCCGCGGCCACGTTATTTATCCTTGAGCAAGATAATTAATCCACATTGCTTAATACTGGTTCTATACAGGAAGCCATCGAGAGTGATTAATATAAGTTGCAATAACTTGTTTCGCAATCGATGTAAAAATAAATATGTTTTAACTATTAACCCCGTTTTCCCTTCTTGGAGCAGGGGTTGGATGGGGTATGAAAGTTAATACTCGGAACACGTAATGGTTAATAAGGAATAAAGGTATCACACACACAAAACAGGTTGACAGTAGGGCTATCACCTTGGAACGGTCAGTGGCAAAATAGGCCGCTTGGGGGTTTAAACCAGTTTATAGGGCGCCTCACACTTACCCTACTTCATCCCAAAATACGGGACAGTGTAAATAAAGAAACCCCGTCATGAACTATTCTCTAACCAAAAAGGCAGCATGTGTTTAACATGTGTTTCTTGTAAAACAATTGAATCAATATTCAAAGAAAGCATGCTTGTTCACTTGAATTCAGAACATGTGATCAGCAAAAATCAACATATCTTTGTAAAAGGTAACTACAGATGTTGTATATCTTGACTACCGAAGTGCACTTGATTCAGTTGAACATGAGACTTTTATTGAAACTGGATACAGGCTTACGGGATACAGGGTAAGGTCTTTTAATGGATAAAAGGTTTTCTTACTGGACGTAAACAAACAATAGTTATTAGAGGACAGTCATCTACAGAAAAAGACGTCTTAAGTGGGGTACCCAAGGATAAGTATTGGGGCCTCTTATGTTTATACTCTTTATGAATGAACTACCATATGTTATTGGCAGTAAATCACAGCTTTTTTGTGAATGATACAAAGATTTTCAATTCCTGTAAAAAAAAGGATATATTACAAGATGATTTAAATACATTACAATCATGGTCAGATCTAGGGCTTCCGAGATTTAAGTAGCCAAGTGTGAAACAATCCATTTTGGTAATGATAATGCAGAATATATAAACAATATAGATATTGAAAATTCAGATTCAGAAAGTGATTTGGGAGGTATTATCAGTAAAACTGGAAAGCCAAGTAAGCAGTGTAGTGCGGCAGCAAAGAAAGCGATGCAAGGTCTCGGTTATTTGAAAATAATTTTTAAACACTCTGATAAAAAAATCTTTATTATTATATATACCAGTTATATACGTCCTCTATTAGAATATTGTGTTCAGGTTTGGAGCCCTTATTATCGTAAGCATATTTCGTGTTTAGAAAAAATATACCACCGAGCAACCAAACCAGTACCAGTGCTAAGAAATCTCAGAAAGACTTTCAGCTTTAAATAAGTACTCTCTTGAACAGAGACGTGTCAGAATCTCATCGAATGATTCAAGATACTGATTTGGATTCGGGATTTGGAATATGGGACACAAGAGGTATTGCCTATTCCTTAAATTCCCATAAAAATGTAAATGTAAAACCGAACATACGGCAAAATACAGCGGTGTTTCGAATATTTGGTGAATCGTTAAAGACCTAGATATTAAAGGTCCAGCGATTAACCAAAAACTCCGAAAAAAAACACAATACAAACATATGTACGCTCTGCTTTGAGTAACGAGTCTTGTTGATATTTAAGACATGGGTCAATTTGTATTGCCAGGAAGGCTATCCTATTCAGGAATAAGATGGACATTCTTGAAAAGAGATAACTATGAATGTTTGAAAATGGATACAAAAACATATATATTTGCTGGATGGGATCGTTAACTGTTTCAGTTGATAAATGTATCGCATCGTGAGCCCTGTATATCGTGATACGTATCGTATCGTCATGTAGGAGTATCGTTGCTGCCCTATCAGATATGGCAGTATAAAACAATGTTCGATGCTATCTTCAAAAATATAAAGTATCAGGTAGTATTTAGCGAATACCTAATACAATATGCAAATAATATTTGCTATTGAAATAAAACTTGTTATTTTGTCATTAACACCGGTGCTAAACTAGATAAGCTAAAAAGAACAGAATACATGTATAAACAGATACATTATCAAAATGAATATCATTAGGATCACGAACATGTAAAATGATTGCCTGTTCCAATCAGGTTTTTAAAAATAGAACAACTCAAATTAGATTTCATAACTGTGTACAGTTATATAACTTTATTAAGTTACTTATATGTTTAAGTGCCATGGGTTTAACATTAAGAGGGCATCACTCTGTAGTCAACATGGTCACTCAGCAGAACATTTTTTTTAAATAATATTAACTAGAACTACCAGTGAAGGTGATGAATACCCCGCGTTTTTGCTCTAGCCGATGATGGGCAAAATCAAGAATAATAAATGTTTAAAATATGTGTTAATTTTTTAATGTAAAAGAAATTCT